>BROG01000179.1:0-442500 GCA_030159075.1 Atrina japonica
GACAACATATTCACATAAATTATGCTATTATTCACCTGTCTGGTTCGAACCCGGCTTCGGTAGTTTCAAATTACGTGAGAAAGTTTGCCAGTTTACTCACTGAAGGTTGGTGGTCTTTGCCATAATATGACTGAAAGACATTTAATTATGGCATAAATACAACTCAATAAAAAGTTCAGTGTTTACTGTCCAGTTTAGATATAGGAAACTAGTCAGACAGTTTTTGAATCCTTGTCCTTCACCATTAGAGGCAATCAAATCACATTGATCCATACTTTATTATGTTCATGATGTAATTTAATATAATGATGATATACAAAAACAAAACTCCAAATGTTTTTAACATGACAATTTATTCATATCTGAAATTTGAAAAGAAATATTTTCTCACACAAGTTAACAGAATGCAGTATTCTTGAAACTGCTGGTGACTTAAAATGAAATATATTTTAATATCCTTAATCAAAATAAAAACTATCAACTGTAACAACACTGCTTAACTTAACTAAGGACCCCTTGGACTTTCATGATTTCTTAAAAACCATACAGCTTATTAAGAGTTGTCAGTAGAAAACATAGCTCACCATTGTAGCCAAATTTGTAATAAGAGGTCATGTGGACCTAAATAGCTCACCTATGCTAAGCTGAACAAGAATTACACATAATCATATGTCTTGCAGTGGCTGCTTTGACTTAGAGGCGCTTGAAGCGAAAACTTAACATGGGTAACAAGAGCCCTTTGGGGCACAAGAAATATCCGTGCTTATGTTTGACACATGGAAAGAGAGCAATATTTAATTGACATAAAAACCAAGTACTATCCAATGAATATGTAAACCAAATTTCAAGTCAATAGCACACTCAGCTATTTGTCAAACAAGAGTTGTCAGAAAGACAACATAGCTCGCCGGAATGTACATCTGAAATAACAAAGCCCTATCTATTCTGGTTCAAACATTATAGCCAAGGTAAAAGTTTTTGAACAGTAGGTCAAACTTCAAGGTTACGGTCATAAGGTCAAATATTTTGGTACAAAATGAAAAGTTCTTGTCAGAAGGAATGCAATCCGAAATATGAAAGCACTGTCTATTGTATTTCAAAAGTTATGACCGAGCCTTCTAGGTGATAAATGCTTATGGCTTTGAAAAAAAAATTATATCATCTTTACCATGGATACATCAAAATGAGCATGTTCACTTAATGCACAACAGCAATTGCTGAATAAGCAATAAAAGTAAAAAAAAGTTGTCAACACAGAATGTAAGGCACTGGCTGAATTCAGTCTCATCAAAGAAGACTAAGAAACTGAAATTATTGATGATAGAGTCCAATACATCTAAATTGTTATCTGCACAAAAAGAGCTGAGTTGGCTGAATTCCATATGAGACTCAAAAGCAAATAAACCCTAGTGGCATATCATTCTCTAAATTTGCCATTCTTGTAACTTTGTTCAGTTGGTAGGTCTCTACATATGAACTGTACACTCACTATCACTGCAAAGAAAATTGTTTTAGAAATATCTAAACTTATAGTGCAGGTACATTATAAGCAGGTAGGTAATAAACAGACTTCTTTTCCATCCAATTTCTTGGAAGGACTTTGATCAATGTTTCTTTGACCAAGTTTTCTTGTACAAAACAACTTTAATAGTGTGAACAGGCTAAAGATGGCAGTCAACAATTGCTGGTGCAGGCAAAATGCTTATATCGATGATCCAAACTTCTTCGTAGGCTACTATGTACACTCATAGATGCCAACCCTTTAATGTACCGTACCGTATATCAGTAATTGGATAAAAAAAAATCCTTAATTTGGAGTCCTTTTCAGTAAAGCAAAGAAACTGCTAATACCATCAGTATTAGGGTAGGGGTTCTCAATTTAGTACCCAGATCAAGAAATTGTTACCTACATATACTCAATGTATTAACAATACAACATAAAACAAACAAAGACAATTACTAAAAACATAAACAGCATTGTCTTTAGTTTCCAAGTTACAGGCCTTGGAAGTTTATAGTTTTGATGGGGGGGGGGGAGGTTGGTACATGGTGGGGTGATTTTCTCAAAACCTGAAAATATTATATTAGAGGGCATGTTGGGTTGATTTTCTCAACACGGTAAGGTTAAAGTTTTTGAAAAGTAGGTCAAACATCAAGAAAAAGTCACTAGGTCAATAGTTTTGGTACTGCATGAAAGGTCTAGTTACAAGGACTGCACATGTGAAATATCAAAGTCAAATCTATTAAGGTTCATAAGTCAAGAGTCGGGTTAAAGTTTTTGAAAAGTAGGTCAAAATCAAAGATCAAGGTCAAATATTTTGGTACCAAATGATAGTTCTAGTCACAAGGAATGCACATCCAAAATATGAAACCCCTATCTATTGTAGATCAAAAGTTATATCCAAGGTTAAAGATTTTAAAAAGTAGGTCAAACTTCAAGATCAAGGTCACTAGGTCAAAAGTTTTGGTACTGCATGAAAGGTCTTGTTACAAGGAATGCACATGTGAAATATCAAAGTCAAATCTATTACAGTTCAATAGTCATGGGCCAGGTTTTTGAAAAGTCAACCTTCAAGGTCAAGGTCACTAGGGTCTTGTCATAAGGAATATACATATGAAGTTTACAAGCCCTATCTCTAATGATTCAAAGGTTAAAGGACATTTGTCCTGACAAGCTAAAAACTTGGAGGGAAATGGCCATAACGCTTGAAAAAATCATGAGAATCGAACTCAATCGAGCTTTCATAGTAATAAAACTTATGATAAAGTTTCCAAGAAATCGGTACAAAACTAAGCAAGTTATCGCACAGACATTGAAAAGCTTACAGACGGACAGACACAGGGTGTACCATAATATGTCCAATCATGGAATGGGCATATAAAAATAACAAAGTCCAAAAACACAAAAATTGCCAAACAAATTTTTTTCAATGAAATGTGAAGAAAACCTTTACTATACATTAAATAGGACTGTAGAACGAAAACATAAATCAAATTCCATGTCAATTTGACAATGGAAAAAGAAGTTATGGCCAATTCTCAAAATATGTACACAAAAATTTGGTGTTTTTTACCCTAAAAATCCAAAACATGAAAATACATTCTCCACTTAGACTTCATTGTATGTAAATTACAATCCAAAACAATATTCATACAAAGTTTCAGCATCTTAGTACCATTATTAAATGATTTAGAAGCATGTTAAAAATACTTAACATCGGGTAAAAATGACAAAGTCCCAAATCACAAAAATTCCTAAAAAAATCTTTTAGTAGAAAGAGGAAAAAACCAGTATTACATATGTGGAAAAAGTACTGTACAATGAAGATGTAAACTAAATTTCAAGTCAATTGGACACTCCGATGACAAATTAGAGCCAATTTTCAAAATGCACCAAAACATGATTCTTTTTCACCCCAAAATGTCAGAAATATTTCCCCCCTATGACTTCATATCATGAAAGGTACAATCCAAAAGAATGTTTATGCGAAGTTTCAGAATCCTAGTGCCTCTATTAAGTGATTTACAAGCATAAAACGAAAACTTAACGTTGAAGCTAAACATAGATGTCGTCGCTGCCTTTGGAATAGTAACGCCCATGTCTCGCTCTACTTCTCTACTTCGTAGCTGCGAGACAAAAACTATATTTTAGCAAAAGTTTTGCACAAAAACATTACTTAGCCTAAATACAACTAAAATGTACAAGATAAATGCAGCATAGTCAACCAAGGAAGAGCAAAATATAGAAATAATATGAAATTGAATACAAAGGACAAAGTACAAAAGATGTTCAAAATGCATCAAATTTAATATCCGATTTTTATAAAAAAGGCTCAGGTGAGCTAAAAGAAGGTAAAATAAAGTCCAGATGTAAAAAGAAAGCTCTAGGCATGATGAATCTATGTGCCAAATATTTAATTAAACGGAGTATTATCTGATGAATATGTAAACCAAGTTTCAAGTCAATAGCTCACTTGAAAAAAAAAAAAAGCTATAGCTATTTGTTACACCAAATTTGGATGTAAGGTGCCATAACTCTTAAAGTAACGCTAAAAAAATCACAAGAATCAAATGCGATCAAGCTTTCACAGTAATTTAACTTATGATCAAGTTTCAAAGAGGTTGGTACAAAACTAAGCAAGTTATCGCACGGACATTGAAAAGTCTACAGAGGCATTACTGTAAGGCAAGGCAAGCTTTTGAATATTGTTCCAGGTCAATGTCAAAATGTCAAAGATCGTGTTATCAAATAAAAGCTACGATCATAAGAAATTTGTGTAAATATATTAATGCCCTATCCTTTAATCTTAAATACATGGCTTAAGTTAAAATTTTAAAAAAAAGCAGGTCAAGGTCACAAGATCAAAAACCACGCTACAAAATGATAATTCTTGTCATGAAGAATTTTATGCGAAATATCTAAGCCTTACCTCTTCTAACTCCACCCATGTTAGGGGTTTTAAAAAATTTTAAGCCAAGTTCACAAAATCAAAGACCAAAGCAAAGATCAAAACAAGCTATTGAATAGAGGATACATATCATTGTCAAGATCACAAAATCAAAAATCATGATACAAAATGAAAGGTCTTATCATACATTTAAGATATTGCATTTGGGATGTGCTCATTAGAAAACAACATAGTTCACCTAAGAGGTGTAAGATTGCTGGTTCCTAAAACTTTAACCTAGACAGTTCTATGATAAAAGTTTAAGTCCAAAACATGAAAAAATTCCAAAAAATTTTAAATAATTCTCCAATTTAACTTAACAAATTCAATATTTATCTTAAATTAAACCTCTATACAAAATATCAACTTTCTAACTCCACATGAAAGCCTCAGAAACAGCTTACCCTAAAACTTTAACCTAGACAGTTCAATGGAAAAAAGTTTAAGTCCAAAACATGTGAAAAATTAATTTTTTTTTTTTTTTTTTAAAATTCTGTATTAACCCAATAAATTCAATATTTACCCCCAAATGAACCTCCATGCAAAATTTCACCTTCCTAACCCCATGGGAAGCCTCTGAAAACAGCTTACCCTAAAACTTTAACCTAATTTGGGGAAAAAGTTTTAAGTCCAAAACATGTAAAAAATTCAATACACAATTTTAAAATTCAGTGATTTAACCCAATAAATTCAATATTTACCCCCAAATGAACCTCCATGCAAAATTTCACCTTCCTAACCCCATGGGAAGCCTCTGAAAACAGCTGACCCTAAAACTTTAACCTAATTGGGGAAAAAAGTTTAAGTCCAAAACATGTGAAAAATTCAAAAAAAAAATTTAAAATTCTGTGATTTAACCCAATAAATTCAATATTTACCCCCAAATGAACCTCCATGCAAAATTTCACCTTCCCAACCCCATGGTAAGCCTCTGAAAACAGCTTACCCTAGAACTTTAACCTAATTTGGGGCGGACGCCGACGCCAAGGGTACTACAATAGCCCCCCTATTCTTCGAATAGGCAAGCTAAAAACATATACACATTCTGTGTGCATCTAAGATTAAAAGAATAAACAATTTCCAACCTTCCATACAGATACAAAGATACCACAAAAGGTACATATGTTGCATCTTATGGACCAAAAAAATAAAAATTCACACAGATATATATAGGCATTACTACATATCAGTCATGTATATATACTAGTTATTTTGGCCCCATGTTATTTTCACCCTTCTACATTCTGAAACCGTTTTGCCCCGTTTTGGATTTGTCCCAAACAACAAAGCCATATCATGAATAGATTTGCAACACTTAATTCACAGTTTTAAATTAGCCCTCTGACAATGAGAGCAAAAGGTGCAAAAACAAAACTGGGGGGAAAATTCCCAAGTATACAGTAGCATAGTGACTCAACATCCATGTCTTTCATCTAATCTATAGAAACTTTTTCTTGTACTTCCCTAATATTATATTGTTTATCTTGGTTCTAATGACTGGGACAGACCGTCCCTGTAGCACCGCAAATTTCTTTTGAGCTGCATGAATGGTACAAGAGGACACATTCTTCTTTTGTCTAATTGGAGTGGCAAATGCTTCTAACAGAGCAGCCTCTTCTTCTTCACTCCATCTTCTTTTAGTTCCTGAAATGCAATAGGAAAGAAATTTGCAAGTTTAAGAAAAAACATCTGTATACAGAGTTACTTCTGAAAACTGAACCCTCTGAAAACCATTTACCTCTGTATTGAACAGAAAATTTGGTTCAAAATTTTTATTTTTTATATTCAATTTTACCTTTAAGAGTTGCACATCTTTGAAACCTGAACAGATTCACTGGTCCCACAGGTGTCCTATTTTCAGAAGCAACAATGTATAATAGATATCTGTAGAGCTCAAATAACAAAGCAATCTTATACAAGTTGGAGTACACTCAGTCGCAAAATGACTAAAATAGCATAATCTGTTTAAAAAACACAGAACCAAACACAATTTTGTCAATATTAAATCTTCCCATAGCTAATTGTCAACTCTGTAGAATGCAAAATTGAATGTCGCATGGAGTAAGACATCATTGTAAATCAGGTGTGTATATCTCTGCTCTCTGACTAGCCAGTATTTTTTGCATTATTTCGATAACTGCAAATAGACTACAAGGCTAAAAATTTACACTTACAAACTGACCAAATGTGTGTTAAAATTTGATTTTGTGACTTATAACTATAGTAAATACAATGAAACCTGACAATTCAGACACCTGACAAGTCCGACACACTGTCACATCTGACACAACAGTCTTCTCCCAAGCATTTGTCTATACAATATGTTATTTTACACTGACAAATCCTACCCCTGTCAATTCCGACACATTTTCAAATTCAAACATAAAGATAAGCACTATAAACAACCTCTTAATTCCGACATGCACCATTTCCACTGTTATGTACTGTTCTACTGTTCATATTGCTCCACATTTTCCATTAAATAAAGTGTTGTTGACAATAATTTCCTGTATTTACTGTTGTTTTATTTGTGTTTATGCCACATGAAAGCTTATTTCAGTTGTATTGTAGGGTTGAATACTGTTCCTTTGAATCTCAGAATCACGGACAAATCTGACGTCCTGTGAAATCCAACCATGATGCTTACTCCCAATGGGTGTCGGAATTCTCAGGTTTCACTGTAGTAAGAAGTTGTGAGTACCTATGACGTTTTTACTGCACAACATATTGTACCAAATCTTAGTCACCAAGACTTTTCATTTCAAGGCATGGTAAGACACAAATTAAGAGCTCTCACAACAACTCTCTGAACATGTGTTTGTTATGGATACAGCTAATCAACTTATCAAACCTTGTGAACCATTGCAATAGAATCCTGGCATACATTATTATACAATTATGGGCATTTGTGGTGGTGAATATGATGTGATATGAACCTCAAAATCTGATTTTGGCCGAGACTTTACTCCATAAATGTTTTATCATATGCATTCATCAGTTTTTGAAAGCATTCATTAGAAATCGTGCAAAACGTTCGCCGCTAGTCATTGTTTGAAGACATTCTGAAACTGACTACTCGAACGCGACGTCATGAAATTGATATTCACTGGAAAATTTGAGGACTGATCACGTGTAGATGATTTAGTTAATTTGATTTGAGGAAAATTTCGAGCATATAATAATTGTATTTAAGGCACATGTACAAATATTTTCTATAAGTGAACAAGAGGCCCAAATGGGCCTAATATGCTCACCTGAGAATTATATGCAAATGTGGGGAAAAAGAATAAACAAAAGTATCAAACTGAATACAAAGGGAGATAATCAAAAATAACATACAAAAATACATTAAAATGACAAAGTTTGAAAAGACCTCAAAAACGCGTCAACCATTTATTATCCAATTTTTATGAAATGAACAAACTTGAATCATACATCCATGTTGATCACTAAAATACAATCCGTTTTTTAATTCATGCTGCTGTTCTGGAGGAGAAGATTCTCAAAGAGGGGTACCTTTTTTGACATATTTTGCCCCGCCCTGGATCCACCCCTAAGCCCATCTGGTCGAAAAGCACAAAACTGGTAAAGGACCATGAGCACTTGCTTCCTGTAAAGTTTCATCAAAATCCCTTGAACAGTTTTGAAAAAGAAGCCGATATTGTGAAAAAATGCCACGCCCACCTTCATTTTGCTTTATTTTTAAGACTTAAAAAATTCATAAAAAATTCAATAAATCAGATTTTGATAAAATTCTTGCACAAAGATGTTTCTTTTCTGAAGTATAGGTAAAACGCAAAATTTCAATGCATTATGGTGAATTAAAGAGGAGATAATGCAAGTAATAATGCAAAAATACATGAAAATGACGAAGTCTAAAAAGACCTCAAAAACGCGTCAACCATTTATTATCCAAATTTAATGAAATGAACAAACTTGAATCATACATCCATGTAGATCACTAAAATACAATCCGTTTTTCAATTCATGCGGCAGTTCTGGAGAAGAAGATTCTCAAAGAGGGGTACCTTTTTTGACATATTTTGCCCCGCCCTGGATCCACCCCTACGCCCATCTGGTCGAAAAGTACAAAACTGGTAAAGGACAATGAGCACTTGCTTCCTGTAAAGTTTCATCAAAATCCCTTGAACAGTTTTGAAAAAGAAGCTGATATTGTGAAAAAGTGCCACGCCCACCTTCATTTTGCTTTATTTTTAAGACTTAAAAAATTCATAATAAATTCAATTAATCAGATTTTGATAAAATTCTTGCACAAAGATGTTTCTTTTCCAAAGTATAGGTAAAATGCAAAATTTCAATGCATTATGGTGAATTAAAGAGGAGATAATGCAAGTAATAATGCTAAAATACATGAAAATGATGAAGTCTAAAAAGACCTCAAAAATGCGTCAACCATTTATTATCCAATTTTAATGAAATGAACAAACTTGAATCATACATCCATGTAGATCACTAAAATACAATCCGTTTTTCAATTCATGCGGTGGTTCTGGAGAAGAAGATTTTCAAAGAGTGGTACCTATTTTGGCCTATTTTGCCCCACCCTGCATAATCCCCTTGGGAGATCTGGCTAAAAAATACAAACTTGGTAGAGGACCATGAGTACATGCTTCCTGTATAGTTTCATCAAAATCCCTTTGGTGGTTTCAGAGAAGAAGTCGAAAATATAAAAGTTTACGGACGGACAGACGGACGGACGACGGACGGGGAGTGATGACAATAGCTCACTTGAGCCTTCGGCTCAGGTGAGCTAAAAACTAAATCCAAGTTTTATTTTAAAGCCATATGAGCTGTCACACTGACAATTTTTTACCTATTACATTTATACAAATATGTGATAAAATATTTGTTCAAAAGCATTATTAAACATGTAAAACATTGTAAAAGATCCTCATTTCAGAAATATTTGATTTATTAGAATTAAGGTCTTCCCGTACCTTAAAAAACCATGCTGGATTTCTGTCAGGAGGACCGCGACCCTTTGCCCACTCGGTCGATCAGCAATCACACGATTGTTAACGTTGTCCAATTTTAATGCATTTTATAGTGTAAAGTACGTGTAGAGGTCATAATTTTTTATTATTGGAAAGTTCGTGTATAATGTAAAATATGTGCTTTCCAATGCTATTTAAAATACCTGAAGCAATTTCGATCAAAAATGATTCTTCCGAAATTGTTATGAGATGATTTAAAAACGGTTCGAGATCAACTCGGTGAACTCGAGACGTGTACAGTTTCAGAAACGAATGTTTTGAAAATACGGAAAACATTAGTTTTTCCTTATTTAGATATGAAAAAGTGAAAAGGAAAAGGGTAATATAAGAAAACAATCTATATTAACTTCAAATAGTATGTGATTATTGGACGGATTCGGTGATTTTTGTAAGAATTACCAAAAGTTCATGTTAATGGTCAGAATGCTATCAGAACAAATTTATGGGATACATTTTGAAAGATTTGTGCAATTAAACGCTTGCATATGATAAACAAACCATCAAATACTCTGTTTGGGATATATATGAGAAGAAATATTACATAAAATGGCATGTAAATTTTTTCACACACGACAGCTCATATCGCTTTAAAGAAGTTTGAAATGAAAATCATGACAAGGGTCATATGATTGTAACTTAAAGTTTCATTTCAGACTGACACTGAGGAAGTCCAAGCTTAATTCATGTCTCTTACCCTCATTCTTAAAATTAATAGTTACATATTTTTTGCTTTATCTAATTTCATTGCCGATCTGGTTTGGTTTGGTCATTCTGACTATTGGTGTGCGATTATTGCAGAAATGAAATTGATCAAACAATGAGTAATCTTGGCTGCAACCTCAAACAATTCCAGTTGCTATCTTCAGAAACCAAAGCTGTATCACCCAATGATGTTCAGGACCATACAAAATATGAATGTGATTAGAAATACAAATTGAATAGGCCTAATGAAAAAAAATCTAGCAAATAGGCCTAAGACGACGTGCCTACATGTTTTAGCTGCAAGTAAAACATAACAATGTGCCATTTAAATTCAAGCTACTCGCAAAATTCTGCTTGTGTTCAAAAAGATAAGTTTTGGGCCCTGGTGTTATGACAAATTAACAAATTTTACTTTATACTTCCATTTTCCCAAGGAAGTAGAATTTTAGGAAAGGGCCTTTCCAATAGTTTACAAGCATGACTTGAGGGAAGCAATGAACCTGAGCATGCATAATGCAGCCTATACACCTGCCATTATGAGTAATGTTATAATCTGAACATGGATTTTGATCACTACATGGCAAAAAGATCTAAGTATTTGTAAGCCTCACCTTGGTTTTTAACTATTTGTGGCAATTTTATTTTAATAATACCAACCCCATCCCCCCAGGGAAAGTTATCGAAACTTCTTCCAGGGAGAAACCCCTTTTTCTTTTACTAATAATCATAAATGCCTGGAAATATTCAATTTTTGTTGAATCATTAGAATTCATGGTGGTTTAATTTTTTGTTGAATTCATGGGTAGGCCTACCCCTTAGCCACAAATTTATATCCTCAAATAATAAAACATTCAAGAGTTCTCTTTCCTACAAATATATAAATGATATTACATCCTCACGGACCTCAGCGATCCACAAAAATTGGCCCCAAAAATATAAATAATTGTAGAATAAGTACAATTATGTATTTAACCTGCGTACCACGAACACTTGAAGACAATGTATTTTCAGCCTCATCATTACCATCAGGATCACACTCATCCCTCTCTATTTCAGCTCCGTATTCATAAATATGTTCAGGCTCATCTTCCTCAAAGTCTGCTTCATCTTCATCTGGCTGAGGTAATTCTGAAAATCATTTGATTCACCTTTCAATTGTTCTTAAAAACTCACTCAATTTAAATTGCGAGTTTGTGATTCATTATGTCCAATAGACAAAACAAATATGCATACCTACCAACTTTCAGATTTGAGAATGTGGAAGATTTGATGGCAAGGGGTTTGGATCTGCCAAAACACTCCTGATGAGGTACAGGGGCAACGCACATTCAATGCAATATGCATACCTTGTTTAGTTTGGATTCAGTTATTCCAGAAAATTCCTAGTAATCTTCTTTGAAACTTTGATAATAATTTTTTTTCGGTGTGTGTGCCATTTTCTAATGTGAGTTGAGGCCTGACAGAGATTGAGCACGTATATGATTGCCATTTGCAATTGTTACTAAAGTCCGAAACAGATACGAAATCCGGTAAGATTCTAATGTTAGAGTCAGTAACGGGCACAAATTCCGCAATTACATACTTTAAGAATGTGGAACATTTGAAAGACTTCATGGAAAACGGAAAAAACATAAAATGCGGAAATCTTCCACACAAATCCGAAGACTTGGCAGGTATCCTAAAAATAGAATCAAACCCTATCGTTAGGGTATGACAAAGAAATCTCAATCCGAGGGTTAAAATTCTTGAATGCCAAACCCGAGGCTTGCCGAGGGTTTGGTGTCCAAGAATCTTACCCCGAGGATTGAGATTTCTTGTTATACCTCGATGATAGGGTTTGATTATTTTTCTCCCATCGTTTGAAGTATACTTCAATGTTAAGATTTCACGATTATTCAATATTCACATACAACGATCAGTAAATCTGATCCACTGAGCTAAAATTTTCAAATTTACCACAACAAGACAACCTTGGTCGCGACATCACAGTAGTGGTCTAGCATGTGAAGCTTATCTTCCACCCCCTGTGGATGATAAGCTGATCATTGCGCACCCGGAAGTGCGATTTCTCTGTGAATACGGGAGAAATATATTTCCCCCTCAGATTACAGAGACGTAAAACTACCCCAAATTTCTTACCTGGACATGAATGTCCTGGAACCTGGACATAGATGTCCTGGACATGGCATAAGCTCATCTAAGGTGAGCTAAAACCTGTATCACATCAATATTTAATACAGGTAGAATATGACAGTCAGGTGTCTCCTCAGACTTACTAGACAGAAAATTGCTATATTGACTAAAGAAAATTATTCTTTTTACATGTAAAGTTAGATATGTGCCAAAAACACGCCAATATAGATATATGAGTGATTTGAATTTTAGTAAATTGTTACCATCTAGACTAACTGACGACAGTTGGCGTCCATTCAGATTAAAGTCATTCAGATTCCCATCTTCTAGGGCTATCAGTGCTCTGGCCACTTTTGTTCTTTCCAGTACTGATGTCTGCAATCGATATACTTCGGTGTGGATGGCTACAGAGTGACCCATATGGTCAGCCAGTAACTTTAATTCATCATCTCGCATATCCATGATCTGCAAAACAGTTAAATACAGTTTGAAAAGTCAATAAAATAATATCAATTCACTTTTTCATTAACCATTTTACAGATATTCATTCACCGACCTTAATGGTTGGTGACTATAAAAAGCTGTTTGTGAACTCCAATATCACCCATGCTTTATGTTAGGCTTATTTTGTGAGGGTTTGGAACAGTGCATAAGCTAAATTAAATAATTGCAACATTACACTTAAAAATACATGTGTTTGTGAAACACTATGCCCCCGGTGGCAACAAAATTCAGAAGCTATTTTTAGCTCAAAGGTCAAAGTCAAGGTCACAAAGTCATTGACTTTGGTGTCATTTAAAAGAGCATCATTAGTTGAGTATGCATGGCAAATATGAAGTCTCTATCTCCTACGGTTCAAAAATTATAGCGAATGTTAAAATTGACAACAGACAAACAAACAGACAGACAGGACAAAAACAATATGCCCCCGATCATTCGATGTGGGGACATAAAAATATATTATAAGCATTGATAGAAAAGTCATCCTAGCAAAACTCTCACTGTGTTAAGGTCATCAAAGTTGTGGGGCCACTGTGGTAAGAGTATTGTGCTTTAAGTCATGAAGCCTCTGACCTCTGAGTCTAAGTGTGAATGCAGCTGCTGTTGGTTCGATTTATGTGAGAAAGTTTGCCGGTTTACTTGCAGAAGGTCAATGGTCTCTACCCGGGTACATTTGTAACCGGAGTCTCTTCTCCACCAATAAAAACTGGACGCAATCATATGACTGAAAGATTGTTAAGTATTGCGTTAAAAAAACCCCAAACAAACTCGCCATTGGCAACTAATTTGCAAATTTGGTGAATAATAATTAGTGTTTGTAGCCACTTTGGCGGTTGTAATATCTATCCACAAGGTACACTACTCAAAATTTCAAACATGTCAGTGAAAAAAAGATAAACAAGTGCATCTTAAAAATGGTTTCTTTTTTAAACTCATCATGCCAACAATAGATTTTGACTTGAGTGAGCGATGTCCTATGGACCTCGATCACATTAGTTTATACTGTATCTTATTTTTTAGTAGTCAAAATAATTTATTCTTTGTTCAAAATTTCAACTTAATTTATTTTTAAAAGTATTGAGTGTTAAGTCCAGATGAATTGTTTAACGAAGAAATAATTTATATTTCCATAATTTTTCTTTACTTATTTTTCATTATATACATCTAGATCTACAATGTTTATTATATTTTTGTGTCAAAAATTGACAATACCTTCATTAGTTTACGACTTTCATTAAGTATCAATGGTTTTATTTTGGTGTTAATAAATTACACCCCAGATCCGGTCATCGTCTTTACTAATAATTTTTAAAAAGGGACATTCCTAGAATTTTACCCCAAAGAGTAATATTGCATTCTTCATGTAGTGATGGACAGATTGCGATAAAATTTCTAGCAAACGAGAACCTAAATGTCATCTTTCTGTGAAATATTTTTTTAAAATACCTAATAAAAAAGAAAAATTTTATTAAGTCATTTTTTAAAAAGCAAGATTACTAGAAAAATATAGTGAAAACACATAGTAGGAACTTATTTAATATGTCCTACTACTGTACATAACAAACAATTGCTTGTTCATTTCCATGTTCTGAGTGAGGCTAAACAAATACAAATGTAGAAAAAAACTGCAAATAGCTACTTTGACTATGACTGCTAAAAGTCTAAGAGAGTCCACACCGACAGATATCCTGCTGGACCATACTTTTAAGGAAAAAACTTGTCATACACATGGACAAGCCATAGAAATTTACTGGAGTTTAAACAAAATGAAATTTTAGCTCTAAAACATTTATGGTTCTACAATCGTATCACACTCATATGAGGTACCTTAAAGTAATAGAAATCTTTTAATGAAAACCAATTTATACCTGGGTAGTAGTGGCCAGGTATTTTCTAAGTTTTATGGTCCTGATACGGTCAGGATAGGAGAGACCTGCACATTTTGACGTCACAACTCGTAATGCTTCACATCCATCTTGGGGATTGTCAGCAACTCTTGAGAATAGGAATGTGTTTGTTGTTGGGACACCAGCCTTTCCACGGACAGTCAAGAGGTATTCCAATCCTTTGACCATGTCAGTGTCCAGAATTACATGTACCCTTCGCAGTCCTCTCGTACTCTTACCTCTGACCTCAAGAAGCTCAGTCCTGCAATGAAATTAACACCTTAATTTTACACTTTTATAAGGGTCAAGATGCTTATTTCAACAATCTTCAATACTGCTTTAAATTTTGTTACATATGGTGGCATTGGGCTGATGCAGACTTAACAATTATTGGTATATGCTGAGGACCTACACTTGCAGGGCTCAGAATTAACTGTTTTTGTGTGAAGGCCTACAGGGCCAGGGGGTGAAAAATATACTGGCCCTATCAGACATCTACTGGCCAACACATTGTAAAAAATCTCAATTTCAACAATACTTTACCTTCATGACATTGACGGGGTAAAGTAACTAATCTACTGTGGTAAAATAACTTTCAGTTTGTGCCACCATACAAACAACAATAATGGGACAGATTCAAATTCATAAAATCAGTAGAAATTCTGTTATTTCAGCATATAGATAAGCTTTGCTGTAATTTTTTTTACTGGAGAGCAGGGCCAGTTCAGACAAGAAATTTACTGGCCCAACTGGCAATTCACTGGCCATAGGCCATGGGACCAGTGCTAATTTTGAGCCCTGACTTGCGTTTTGAGGAGTTTCTTTATATGCTAAGACAGCCATGGACAACTTGGTTGCTATTGTAAGATCTTTATGTAGGAGACCAGTCATACTCTAGCCAAGTTGTCAACCCTCTTGTATTTGTCTGACATAAATGGCATTATTGGTTCAAAATTATATGGCTACTTGCCACACACGTCATATATGATTAAAGCAAGATGCATTCCTTAAAACCAGAGGCTCCACAGTCGCAGACCTGCCTACCCAGCGTGATCATTATCAGTAGAATTTAAGACAACCATCCGTAAAAAACGAAGTTTATGCAGAAGATTTAAATGAACAAAGAAAATTTAATTTTATTTGGTATGATTCTTTAACCTCCAGCTCATATTGATCATTTTTATCCCATCTGACTCGACAAAACCACATTGCCGCTGCTCACGAACACCCTGAAACATTTCTCTGCTAAGTCTTATTCAAACACATACCTGATACAGAAAATGACATTGACTTGTAATTTTAGAACCGAAATCGTTTTCAAAATCCGGAATTGGGACATAAGTATTTTAAAAACCAAAAATGTTTTCAACAATTCCGGAATCGGGAGATTTGATTCTTAAGTCGTAGATCGTATTTGAAGGGTGAAAATCGTAAAAAATACGGACAAATCGGGAGAGTAGGCAGGTCTGCAGTCGCCTAATGAGGACTTTTACATCTGCCCTAACATTTTGAATGTGGACGCCGACGTATAGCAATAGCTCTTCTGCACTAAAGTGCAGGCACGCTAAAAATGAACGACAGGCAATAACACTAAAAAATAAAACGGTGAGTTAAGTTATATTTGTACACAACACTCTGTCACCCAAAGGTGTAGATGCATGCAAAATATGCTGAACCTAGACGAAATATTAAAGAATTGTGGCCCAATGAAAAATGAACAACAGCAATAATTCTGTAAATTAAAGTGACCTGGTTTTTGTACCCGACACTCTGCAACTCAAGGGTGTATATATAACTATGGCCCAGACAAAGAAAGTTAACAGACAGATGGACGGCAACGGCTTTATCAATCATCTACATTGTCCGGCGGTTGATACAGTTCCATATGACATGCATGAATTCCCGTATTTCCTGAGCCTCCCTTGGTGACTTCTAGACGGTGCATACAGAAACATTAATATACTGCCTGACCAGGGATGTATGGCGAGGTATGATCAAGCAACTGACCAATGAAAACAAGGATTTTATTCAGAAGGGTGACAAAACATATTATTATATGACTGATTTTTTTCTTGCTGCTGATTGGCCAAAACAGGCCTGAAAGGTCTTGATCAAGGTCGGTATGTACCTAATTCATCCCAAATCAGAAGTGATATTGTCCGTCGGACCTTTTTGGTCTAAAAATATCACAAACTATGCAATACAAGCATTGTATCAATTGCACGATTTGGCCTAAAAATAGCACGGGGATTTCCGACTTCCCATGACACGTTGCTAGGCATAATGATATAATGTAAACAGTGCAGGTGTCAGATGCTGTGGAAAACGCCGAACCAAAATGTCGCAAAGCAACTGTTAATGAACAACAACTGAAAAAATATTGTGTCATATAATAAAACAATCATAGACTCTTTATTTGGTTGATACAAGGATTAATCAACCCTTAAAAGCTATATATATATATATACACCTCGCCTACGGTCTTGGTGAATACATAGCTTTTGCAGTTTGATTAATCCTTGTATCAACCTAATAAAGAGTCAATAATTGTATAATATGTTCTGCCTTACAACAGGCATATAAAAATTAGTTTAAACATTACCTCTTTAACAAGGCTTTTTCACTCATAGCTAGGGAATTGAATATCTCTGTATTCGTGTCCAACTCATCTCCTCTAATGCGTTTCATGTAATCATTCACTTTAAGTTCTGCAACTTCATTCACTCTCCTCTTGTTGAACAGGACAATACGGGCTATAAGCAAGTGTGCACAATACACATACTCTGGATAAGTGGGTGACACATTTTCCATTTGCAATTGAATTTCTTTGACCAGAAAATCCTTCAATATCACCAAATCTTCAGTCAATGGTAGTTCACTTCTCTTGTTCATCGATTTCAGTCGCTTGCTTCGATTGGCCACAGATGATACTTTCCCCCTCCATTCTGCCTCAAACATCTCCGTGAATTCATTTGATTCTCTTTTTCCTTTTCTATCTTCATTGCGAAGGCAGTAGCTGGATTTTAATAAACTAGCTTGCTTCACATAGTGACCTAAATTTATTCCAAGCTGGGCACTTCCATTTTCTTGGTAAAGTTCCTTCACCGAATTTGCTACAAGATCAAACTTTTGAGGACAGATAAAATAATTGAAATCATGGTCAAAGACCTCATTCTGATTCAATGTTTTTAACAGTCTTGCTAGGCTCCTCATTTTCGTTCTTATGTTATCCTGATCTTTTAGCCTTTGTTCCTCTGCGGTCCCCAGTCTGCCTAATAGATAGATACCAAATTGTCTTATCAATTGGTCTTCTTCGCAAATTTTCTTAATGCCGGGATTCTCTTTGGTTTCCTTCATTCTTTCTACAATTTCATCAAGCTTTGCGATTTCCTGGTCTGTTGATTTCAAAAAAGGAGCCAGCTCACATCTGGCCTCCCTCAAAATATTATTTTCAGTTTCATTCAGCGTGACTTTCAATTTTGTTGAACATCTCTTAGCATGAATCCACAAGAGTTTGTTATGAAAAAATCCTTTGCACATTCTGCAGTGCACATACTCATGAGCCTGTGTGGGTCCTCGTGGTCTTCTGTACACAATTAAGGTGACTTCTCCTTTCTGCAGAACCTGTAAAATAAGTCAACAATGCTTGAATACAATTTTCTTAATTAAAATTGGGCAGTCAGAAGTGACAAAACTGTAATTTCGTGCAATCAACAAGTTCTTATTAGTGGACCGGTCCCCCCCTCCTTCCCTATTAGGCTGGTCAATATATGTTAACAAGAGCATCGGAAACGATGCATTATACGCCTGTCAGCAGCTTTTTTGAAAACAAGCTACAATTCTATAACAAGGGCCACTATTCTGGCAAGTCTGACAAGTTCTTGAATTTTGTACATAATGCCCATATTCAGTACTAAAAGGGGCATAACTCCACCAAATACCTTCAAAATTTCGTAATTTACGTATGCCTGTGAGCGGTTAGGATAATGATGCATTCAATCAAATTTGAAGAAATTGGGCAATAAATAAGAGAGTTATTGCTTAAAAGGTGCGGACGGATGGACAACGCCATACCATTATACGTCCCGTCTTTGATGGGCATATAAAAAATGGCCGAACCTCAAATTAATTGCAACAGAATTGTTTTGTGCTTTTTTATTAATATTATAGTGTCCTGTATGTCATATAAAAAATCGGACACAAAATAAATTAGGGAATTCATTTTTTTTCAGGGGTCAAAGGTCAATACAGAGGTCAAATTGATTTTTTGGAATTGTGGTCACCGATTTTGAAACTTCTTTCTCCATTTTATGACACTTTTCTTGTCATAAAAGAAAAAAGAATAGCAATAGCGTTAAAAATTACAATGACAATGTATTTCTTATATGATGCTCCTAAAATAGGCCTTAAGCGTCAATTTATATTTCGTTTACATTTGCAAAATTACTTACAGTAGTTCAAGGTTTGTACATGTACTGTAGATTTCACGAATATTATATATAGTGTAGGATAGTTTAATAATTGTTTAATAATTTATTCAAAGGTCAGAATAATCATGAATTATTAAAAAAGAAATACAGTAGGCTATGTTATTGTCCCCTATTCCTTCAGTCAATTAAGAAATGACTTGTAAAACAGACATAGAATAGGTGTTGCAGATAAATCCTTTCTCTGGTTGATCTTACAAATGATAAGTCCAAGAAGTAAACATAAAGTTCAGTCTTAACCCCTGTTCATGTGCCAAGATTTGCATACGTGTGTAAAAATACATGGGTAAGTAAATTTACTCATGTATGCAAATATGGCACATGAACACATTTTCTACATGTGGAGCAAATTTACACTGACTTCTGAGGTAGTGCAAAAGTAAATTTACTCATTTGCAAATTTACATGCTATGCAAATGTGACACATGAACGCATATCATATTTACTACAACAGATGAGTGATCCTGGCTATATAAACCTGGCTATTTAATTATTACTACAGGGAAACGAAAATTATGGCTACAATGTGTATTAATTGTGTTGTTAGATATACAAAATACAATCACATCTATTATTTATGCCACTAATATTATTTGTTTGGTAATCTCAATATGTTTCGTCCATAAAAATGTAAACAAACCACTGTGAAATCAGCCAGCTCGGTGACACAATAACTAATACAATAGTAGTGAAAAACAAATCAAATATAGTTGATCAATTCTAGTTGAAAATGCATAAATTTGACTTTTTAATGTAAACCAGATATGTTACAAGCCAAAACAACAGTTTTGCACTCAACATTATCAAAAATATGCCAGCGAAAAACGTCGTCTGCATACTATCATGATTATCTCCCTTTGTAACTCTCTATGGCCATACCAATCTACGGTGACCTGTAGATGCCAGAGAATAAACATAAAAATACCATATTTTTAATCGGATAGAAAAGCCACTTTCCGAATTTTTAGGTTGTCTGATTTTTTATAGGAGGTTAATAAAAGTACATAGTTTGTGATTCAGTTTAGTTTCTTTCTGTTGCAATTAGTTTTAGGTCAAAATGCAGTTTGACTAGCCTATATGCAGTGTTTCCAGTCGGTTTCCTACTTAAGGGTAATCTGACCCTTTACCTATGTGCATTGAGGGTCAGACCAAATATTTGAGGGTCAATAATTGTAAACTAGATCAATAAAATATAATTGGTATGGTTCAAAGGAAAAAAATAATTATAGTAGTTTTAATCAATTACAAAAGTTAAAGTTATTCAGGAATTTTCAAGTAATTCAAAACTCCAAATCATTTTGTGCTTTACATTAAGTTTATCATGTTCAGTTTAATTTTTTTTTAAGAATATTGATAACTTAATGAATATTAACTTCTGCAGAGTAGTGCAAACTTAAATTAAAATTACAAATTATCAATCACTTTGAAAAACATTTGGGATATGTTTATTTTTATCATCATTTTTTGTTGCTGTCTGAATAATTTTTTTATATTAATTTAGGTTATAATTTGCTGTTGTTTTCTTATATTAGTTTAGCCTACCCACTAATTAAAAAAATTATCTCACTGTTTGTGATTTCAGTTCATAGAAATTTCATTCAAACTTCCTTGTATTTTCCCCAAAACTGAGTTAAGCACTGAGCTTTTTTGTTAACATTTCCTTTTTGTTTTAGCCAGATCAGGCAGCTATTTATATCTGTCCAAGTCGACAATGTCAATAGGTCTTGGTCATTCTGATGGAATCTGTATCAACAGCAAATTGTCTTGTCAGTATCAGTTGATACATAATGTCAAATGTTTATTTTTTCTTCCTCTGGTTTTGTTATCATTTCCTAGTCGCTATAATCTGTTGCTGGGATCTTGTTTACATATCGCTTTGAGGTTGTCTGTATTGCACTCTCCGAAACCCACATGGTTTTCTATTTTTATAGCAAGTAACTTTGCCTCAAGAGACATGAAGCATCATTGGTTAAAATATAGAGTGCAGTGTAACAAAGCATTTCATTGGTTGAAAAGACGCACATAGCATGTACTATAAATATCCTGACATTAGATCTACTTTCATGTTCTAAACATCGTAGTTATTTATTTATACAAGATTTTTGAAAAGAGTTTTTTTTTTTCTGATTGATTACATGTAATCAGTAGTGCGTCAAACTGACCCTTTGGAAAATAATTTATGCGTAAGTGTCGAAATTTGTAAGTCAGTTTACGCACATTTGTGCGTAATTGGAAACACTGATATGTCATCATTAAAATGGTTTAACTTTTTGTGTCAGCAGGTCAGTTTTTATATAAACAAAAGTAAACATCAATGTGGGCAAGTGGACTGAAAAGAGCACTTGCATTTTTCTTACAAAGAAAAAATAGGTACATCGTATCAGTTTGACACCACTCGGGTAATTATTTAGTGGGCAATATTAATCAAGGGGAAAACTCACAGATAAGGCCTAGTTAAATGCAAATTTGGCAGCTAATATCATATTTTGATTATCTCATTATATAGAGGAATTATAAGTCAAAAGACAGTCCAATTTTACAAAAAACACAATTCAAGTCCTTGTAAATTACAAAACAAAAAAATACATATAGCAAACTCCTTTTACACAAAAAGTTAAGAAAACAGAGGTATATCATCTACCGTACATAGAATATCATTCTGCTAAAGTGATTAGTGTGTTCAGACTTCCATGCCGCTGTGTCATATAGACTTCATATAATACTAGAGATGCAATGATACACATGATACGTATCGTGATACACTATTCACGATACAATATGTATCACTGTATGCACATTTCCCCCCCCACTATATGCATTTTGTGCAAAATCCGTTAATTTCCGCTTTTACCTTATCCATTCCGTTCACTAAGTTATTTAAATGTTACAAATATTTGACAATATACATTGTGGTTGCATCTGTGGAATTAAAGGAAACAGTGAGATTTAAATCCATAATCTGGATGAATTTCGGCTTCCGATCAGACCCATGCAGACCACGGAAATTAATGGATTTTGCACAAAACACATACATTGTAAAAGACATGTGTACCGCATACTGGTCCGTAAGCTAAATACTGCGGTGTTGCATCACCGCATAATACTTAACAATGTCTGTGCTGTGCCAATTAAAGTTTAAATACAGTAGAGCTTGTATGAAGAATTCTTTTGAGACCCAAACAAGATTGATCTTTATAGGGAGAGCATCTCTTTACAGAGGGTCATTTGTACACAAAGGTTACATTTGGCACTGGTCACCAAAATGCAGTCTTTATGGCCAGGTGGCATTCAATCACATGAGGTAGCCCTAGAACAGGTTTTACTGTATTACAATCTCATATGTCGAGAACATTTCCTGACACTCCTTATCAAACTAGATGTAACTGGAAGGGGGGGCCTTCGTAGATGCCCCCGCTCTCGAAACAGACATTGTTTTAGTACATGACACACCTCTATCCAAATCAGGTCAATATAAAGGTCACAGTCACCTACTTATGGCACATGACATGTCACCATCTACATAGCATCCCACATATCAAGTTTCATCACCATAGGGGAAATAGTATGGAAGATATGCCTTGGAAACGTTTTCGGGCAGAAACATAATATAGGTCAAAGGTTAACATAGAGGTCACAGTGACCTAGTTATGGCGTGTGACACACCGCCTTTAACACAGCTACCCACAAACCAAGATTCATCACTGCAGGTGAAATAGAGAGGGAGATATGTATCAGAAAGCTTTCAGGCATGAGCATATAGAGGTCAAAGGTCAACGTAAAAGTCACAGTGACCTAGTTATAGCATGCGACACACCGCCGTCTGAATATCTACCCACAAACCAAGATTCATCACAGTAGGTGAAATGGTGAAAGAGATATGCCCCGGAAACCTTTCGGGCACTAACATTATGTACGTCAAAGGTCAACATAGAGGTCACAGTGACCTTGTCATGGCACGCGACACACCGCCTTCCACATATCTACCCACAAACTAAGATTCATCACCATAGGTGCAATAGTGAGGGAGATATGTCCCAGAAACCTTTCAGATGGACGGACACATGCACAGACGGACAAGGCAAACACTATATACCCCCGACTTCATCGAAGCGGGGGCATAATAAAAAGAGTGTCAAAAGTAACATCTGGATGAATTGTAGAAGTAAGTTATAATCAATTCTGAAAAAAAAAAAAGATGTTTAGGCCTTATATAAGTTCAATATCATGACATTCCAACTTCAATTTTTCTGAAAAATGTTGATCTTTAGCAATGGCATCGATTAATCCAGCTCCAATATTTGTGTTCAGAGTAATATTCAAAAGAACTATGATAAATGTGATATTTAAAATTTTGGACTGACAGATGGACAGATCTAGACAGCTACTAGGTACATACAATCATTTAGAAAATAAGACAATATTACCTTTGTGTTGTGGAGAAAATTTCCCTCATTAATCAGCTTTTGCATTTCTGCCTTCCTTTCTCTGGTCCCAAGAGGAAGCTCTCTTATTCTCCTCACCATTGGTTCATTTGGATGCACAGCTAGGAGATGTTTGGAAATCTTTGATTTATACATATTCTTACAATAATAGCAATATGCAGGCTTGCAATAGTCCCTTTTCCCATCCTTTGATTGATACGATGCTACATGAACTGAAATAAACAAAAGCAAGATATATGACCAAAAAAATATATGGCAGACATCATGAACTTGGAGATTCAGCCTAAGTATCACATGAAGGAGAACATTTGTGTTCTGTAAATAGAATTTCCTAAATATGACCTTGAAAGGTATGTCCTTGACCTTAACAAAGTCTAAAATCACTCAATTGTGAACTTCCTTGCAAATTTCTGTGACAAAAAAGATAAATAGAGCAATATAAATGTGAGTATGACGACTAATGTTCAAGTGCACAAGACACATATGGATCGTGGTTACATGTCTAGTCAGATTGCAAATGGAAGTTCTGAAGGCCAAGGCCAAGGAGAAAACTTGCATCCCTACAGTGTGTTAACCTTTTGATCTCGATGTTGTGGATTCAAGGCAGTTAAACAGAATTCAGACTGGCTTTACCTGTTCTTTCGGATTAGACAATTTTAAAATTAATTGACAGTAAAAATTCAGATCAGAGGTTAAAGAAACTTTATATAATGTTTAGAGTTTTAAAATACATGTGTATGTGAAACACTATGCCCCCAGTTGCAACAAAATTTGGAAGAGGGACATATTTTTTAGCCCAAAGGTCAGAGTCAAGGTCAAAAGGTCATTGACCTTGGTGTCATTTGAAAGGGCATCATTCGTTGATTATGCATGGCAAATATGAAGTCTCTATCTCCTACAATTCAAAAGTTAAAGCGAATGTTAAAGTTGACAACAGACAAACAGACAGGACAAAAACAATATGCCCCTGATCATTTGATGCGGGGGGCATAAAAAGAATGGATATTTTCCTGCTTAATATAGCGTCCAGGGCTTTGGTTCAAAAAAGGTAAACAAATGGTGGTTATAATATCAGCAGTTGTTAAATAGTTGCAGGATAAACAAAATACATGGTTGGCCATCTGGTCTTTCCTAACTCTTGCCAAAAATAAACCTTGTATTGTAAGATATTAACCATGTATTATCTATGCTTTGTTTATATTTGACATTGTAATATTTAATTAACCTTACCGTTTCTGAAGCAAGCATTTCTCCACCCTGGGACTTGTTTTGTAGATGATGTAGACAAGCCTTCACTTGAGCTAAAATAGAGGAATACAAATATTATGGGATTTTTCTCAACATGCAATTTTTGCTACTAAGGTAACTAGGTTGGTGTCCTATTGTGTCACATGTGATCTCTATATGTGCCTTATTGATTTGCAGGTGACACAAAAAAGGTTCTTTCTAAAACCAGAAGCAAGACCTAATTGCAAAATACATATGCCCCAAGTGGCAGTAGTTTTCTTAATCTCAATTTTTAAAGAAAGTCAAACTCCAAGGTCAAGATCACAAGTTCAAATATTTCTGTTAAAATAAAAGTATCTTACGATAAGGAATACATGTAATATACATGCATGTGAAAGACCTATCACTAATCATTAAAAGGTATGACTAAAGTATTGGATTATAGGGGCATACATCTAAATTTCATCAAAAGGCAGTGTTCCCACTGTTATTTTGAAATAGGGGTTTTTGTACCCCTTCATTAATCAAAATAGGTGTACAAACATGAAAATATGGGGTACGGTACACAAAATAAAAAAATTAGTTCAAATCAAGCATCTGGGTTTTTTTTACTTAATATGATCCTATGTACTCTGGTGTATCTGCAAAAACAAAGTTGACTATTTTTACATCCAACAGACAAGAGTTGTCAGAGGACAACATGTCATAGCTCGCCTACACAACACTTACCCCAAAAATTCCAACATTTAAGCTAACCCCGTCTCCGAAGTGACTCCATAAGCCCCCCCTATTCTTCAAATAGGCGAGCTAAAAACTATATTTTGTTTTACATTTGGTTTTACGCTGAAGTAATTTTCACGGTCAATAAACTAAATCAACTCACTCACTTCATCAAAACGTAGCCATTATTGCAGTAGGCTAGAACTCTGACATTTTTTTTTTACTTTTTTAGCAGCATACACATGTAAGACTTATCTTTTCACTGAAGTGAAAGAAGTGTAAGTATTCTGTAAAGTGATTTCAAGCAATCAGACTGAATGCTGATCTCCTGAATTTGTGGAAATCATGTTTTTATTCCACTTCTATAACTGGTAATTCACTCAGTTCCTGCCACATTGTTTGATTTTTGGTAATCATGTGACCGTCCATCAGTTATAACTGCGCTTACTATGCTGATAACGAAATATACAATGTAGGCCTGCCACATTACAAGACCATTGATTATTCTTACGATGAAAATTTTTTACAGAACTAAAATCAAATTTAATAGATCTAGGCAGTTTGAAATTTTATTGTGTCGATTCAGGCAAAAATTACTAGGTTTGGAATGACATGAATTATGGGGCTTTTCATTGCACATGAAAGCATGCATAGTGTTTTGTTATTTTGCGTGTTTCATATGATACTGATTACTGACAAAGGTACTGTAGTAAAAACTTTTAGTACTACATGTATTATATATGTGTGAAATGAGTTAGTCAATGGGATTATATTTCTTTTTATGAATTATCCAGACTTTTCAATACCTCATTTTGAACGAGTACTCCAACCATTTCTATAATTGATCACTAATCTCTGTTTCTACAATTATAACTATCCTGAATTTGTGGAAATCATGTTTTTATTCCACTTCTATAACTGGTAATTCACTCAGTTCCTGCCACATTGTTTGATTTTTGGTAATCATGTGACCGTCCATCAGTTATAACTGCGCTTACTATGCTGATAACGAAATATACAATGTAGGCCTGCCACATTACAAGACCATTGATTATTCTTACGATGAAAATTTTTTACAGAACTAAAATCAAATTTAATAGATCTAGGCAGTTTGAAATTTTATTGTGTCGATTCAGGCAAAAATTACTAGGTTTGGAATGACATGAATTATGGGGCTTTTCATTGCACATGAAAGCATGCATAGTGTTTTGTTATTTTGCGTGTTTCATATGATACTGATTACTGACAAAGGTACTGTAGTAAAAACTTTTAGTACTACATGTATTATATATGTGTGAAATGAGTTAGTCAATGGGATTATATTTCTTTTTATGAATTATCCAGACTTTTCAATACCTCATTTTGAACGAGTACTCCAACCATTTCTATAATTGATCACTAATCTCTGTTTCTACAATTATAACTATATATGTTTTACAACCAGACAAAAGGTGTCAAAACTTGGTAGATTCATGTTATGCGAACAGAAATAAAATCTTATAATTTCTTTTTTTACCTTTGAGACTGAGTTATTGTTGTGGATGGCACTGGTCTATTTTCAAGGATTGAAGTCCTCAAAGTGTCTTTTGTTGCCTCTGTGACTGGAATAAGTTCCAACATTGCATCAGACATTTCCTCATCTGAACTTGCTGTAAAATTAAATTGGTCTAATTATGATCTTTTTAAGTAAATGTATGAAAAACATCATAAAATTTGATAGGCTTATCCATGTTAAGATCAAAAGAATAACTCTAACCTGTTATCGGTAATTATCAATTTGATGTATTGGGATACATATGGCATTATATATAATATTGCAACTAATGCAAGGTAGGCATATGGCTGCAATGCAGCCCTGTTGTAGGTCAGTCATAAAATTGTAATTATGGCTTTCTGGCCATTTCTTGGGTTGCAACAATAGCCTACCGTACAACTTTGTCAATACTGCATAGGTACATTATATAAGTTTTCATGCAGTTACATAGCCTAGTCAGGGAAATGTAGGGCTGAAAAAGACATCCCTGAAAACCTTGTTCAATACTAAGGCTCACAACTGACCACATATCAAACAGCCCTTGTGCTCTGTGACATGTCTCTGCCAAGGGACCAATGATTGTCTGGGAATTTTTTCCCCTACAAGGCATTATGAAGAAATAACAGCCTTGAAATTCTATACATGTTTGCATTGTGACCTTATCTTATTAGAAGGTAGTTATTGCATTATTGTTATTGAGGACCTGCCACATACATACATGTATTTGTGCCTTTGAAAGCAATAATCTTTAAAATAATCTTCTTTCAAGATAGCATGGATTAACCATTATCTGAACATTACTGTTGCATTATCTGCACTGTGACCTTAACCAAGTAGAAATGCTTTTGGTCCTAGGCCATGCTATATCATTGAGTCATGGTTATTATTTGTATCAAATATTATTTATGAAGAATTTATAAATGGCCCATGTTTAGCTATTTTTAACAAAGAGCTTAAATCTTGGTTCAAGAACATCCATGAGAAGTCCTCCAGCCATATAGTTCTAGATCACTTTGTAGTTTGTATTACTACTTCCAAAGTTTGATTAAACATGTTAAAACTGCCTTAAAGGGAATGGTTAATCAAACTGTTAGAACTGCTTACATGGCCTTAAAGGAAAAAATTAAATACATAGTCTGACACAGATATAAGAACTTCAAAGTCAGGATGTGCTCTCATTCATTACTTTTGGCATGAGTTTTTAAAAATATTTTATCAGGAATTATGTGACAAAACTTTTGATATACACTAATACAGTGACACAAAGTGCTCAGTGGACCAGAAAATATTGGCCTTTATGGGCAGGTGACCTCTTAGGCCTATATGGCCTTTAGACAGGTGACCCTTATATAGAGGTGACTGCTATAGCAGGTTTTCTCGTACATGTACATTTAAATAAAAAATTAATACCCTCTTCTGATGGTACATAGCTAGAGTCAGAGCAGATTTCAAAACTTTCATCATCATCAGCAGCAGAATCAGAAAACATTCCAACACACTCATTTTCATCAGCACTCGATTCCATTTTGGCACCGCTATATATACATGTATCCTGAAGAAAATATCTGGGAAAATAAAAGCATCCACAGCAATATTAACTGAATGAAAAAAGGGAATATACAAAGAAACCTACAGTGCCAGAATACTACCATTAATGCTAGAAATCAGAAAAAGAGAACAAACCTATTGTCTACTGTTTATGCATTCATGGCTCAATATTGAATAAACCGGCGGTCGAAGTGTGCCGAAAAAAAGGCCTATCGTGACTTCCTGAATGAAATGGGATCTGCCTTTGGAAGGTACATTGTGTATCCTAAGATCAAGGAAGAATTGTTATAAAGTAGGCGAGTCAGAAGGAAAAGATCTTAGACTAATGGCTTAACGACATGTTTCCGCAACATGGGATTACAGCTAAGTTCATGATAGGGTCGCATGAATATTTGGCGGGAAAAATTGATGACGACCTTGCCAACACTCCTCTTAATTTGAATAGGAACTCTTTAGTGTGACAAATAAATAACGATTACTCTCATGACCTACTGTTGTGCTGGGCAATTCTACGTATAGAAATGTTGCATAAGTGTATTAAAATTGTTCGTTATAATCGATAAAATGAAGAAACTGCGTGATTACAAAAAGATCTAGGGGTACTTTCTCATATATTAGATATCTATAATGAAATATTTACTAAACATTTTTTTTAAAGTGGTAAACCTGTACTATAGCTCACCGCTCATCAAATTTAGGAGGCCTGTAACAATTAATTCAATAATACTATATTCTCTTTTTCATCTTATTACAGTGCTGTCCAGTAGAGCTGAAACGAATACCTGATTTCAACATTCGAATATTCGTTGGAGTTATTCGAATTATATTCGAATATTCGCATAAGTGCATAACAGCTGTATAGCGACATATATACTTATGCTTGGCAAGCCATACTATGATACTATACATAGAAAGTAGACCTCGTCCTCGACTTCTGTCTGGCAAATAAGAAAATCCATGTTTATCTGATCGTTATCTGACATAAAATATGAATATTAAATAAAAATTCATCGTATTTAATATACCTAATTGCGACAATAACAAGACTGCAAATCAAACAGCACTTTTCTGTTTGATCGATTGACTGGCACATTTTTATTACGTTTGGCCTAGATATCGAAGACCAACCTGTTCACAGATGGGTGCCTCATTTTTAAATGGTTTCCCAAGTTGCTGGTCGTACCATGGTACGACAAAGCTATGTTGCATATTGCTTTGTGTGTTTCTTTTTCGGGCATAAAATGCGCCCATACCCAATTTCTTTTTGTTGACATTTTGTTTGGAGTCACTAGGGGGCGTATCAAAACGAATATTCGAATAGCAATTTACTATTCGAATACCTACGATTTATTATTCATGAACAAATGTTCGGATATTCGTTTCAGCTCTACTGTCCAGTAACATTGCGCACCTAAGCTCCTCTTGTGACAAATTCAGTAGAAACGTAGGAAATGTACTTAATTTTAATATGTGTAAAGAAATGTTGTTTTGTAAGCCTTTTGATATAACTGATACATTTATACATGTTTATTTCCGAAAGAATGGGTCTACCCCACTTAAACTAAGGTCACCCGAATGTTGTAATATCTAATTTGTCGCCTAACATTGCGCACCCATAAGAGTTACATGTAAGCTCTTGGAAAGGAGGGATATTATCCAAAATCCAAGGAATGTACTGCCATCATAGCATAATATAATATTCCATGAGGTCCAGATGTCGTTAGCAAAGCTATTTTTAGACTTTCACTATTTACAACATTCTGCATTACGGGAAATGACGTAATTTGCTCTCCCAGAGATTGCGCAATGTTACTGGCCAAGCAATGTTAGCGGACTTGACTGTAAATCATTTTGAAAATTGTAAACATTCTGACTGCAGAAATTAGCCTTTTCAATATACCTTAGATCTTGTAAAAAAATCAGGTAAAATTTCGTTTATAATTTTATTTGTATTCACAAACTGTCCAATGATTCAGTAGGCGATAAATAGAGATTGATAAATTTATTATATACCCATCCATAAAAAAGATATTAAAAAAATAAACTTTGGAAAAAGTTTATTGAACAAGAACTATTTTCAACTTGCATTAACTTGTGAAAAGTAAGTCGCGCAAGAAAATATCAACTGTCCAAATATGGAATTGAGGTGTTGAAACTTACAACTTCTGACAATGTTACCATGGGGAAAATAGTCATCAGGTTCAGAGAGTGTGATATGAATTCAGAAAATCACAGTGTGGTGATCTGGAAAGTCAGATCACACTGTTATCAAACGTCAGAATATTGATAGGTATATAATAAAACAAATGCTTAAGTATGCCTTTAAAAATTAAATTATATCATCTTTACCATGGATACATCAAAATGAGCATGTTCACTTAATGCACAACAGCAATTGCTGAATAAGCAATAAAAGTAAAAAAGTTGTCAACACAGAATGTAAGGCACTGGCTGAATTCAGTCTCATCAAAGAAGACTAAGAAACTGAAATTATTGATGATGATAGAGTCCAATACATCTAAACTGTTATCTGCACAAAAAGAGCTGGCTTGGCTGAATTCCATATGAGACTCAAAGCAAATAAACCCTTGTGGCATATCATTCTCTAAATTTGCCATTCTTGTAACTTTGTTCAGTTGGTAGGTCTCTACATATGAACTGTACACTCACTATCACTGCAAAGAAAATTGTTTTAGAAATATCTAAACTTATAGTGCAGGTACATTATAAGCAGGTAGGTAATAAACAGACTTCTTTTCCATCGAATTTCTTGAAGGACTTTGGTCAATGTTTCTTTGACCAAGTTTTCTTGTACAAAACAACTTTAATAGTGTGAACAGGGCTAAAGATGGCAGTCAACAATTGCTGGTGCAGGCAAAATGCTTAAAGCAAAGAAACTGCTAATACCATCAGTATTAGGGTAGGGGTTCTCAATTTAGTACCCAGATCAAGAAATTGTTACCTACATATACTCAATGTATTAACAATACAACATAAAACAAACCGCTAGCACAATTATGTTTTGTGTATTTAGAATGAACAAAAAAAAATCACAAGATTTTCACATATGCCTAATTTTTTTTTTTTGCATGTAATTAATTGTTACTTACATGCAACGGAGTAAAATTAGCACTTGCACAGTCACATTTGCGACCATTTTTCATCTAGCCTATGGAATATACAATGCGGTGGCATAGCATTTCTTTTACAAATGCAGTATAGTTCAGTTACTTCATTCCTTCTTATTTTTATAAAATTTCTTCTTTTTTTAATAAAAGAATGATAGCAATTAGCATCTATTGAGCATTTAGATGAGTTTGTACCACAACAACGGCATGCTTAACGATTTTTCATTCAAATGGCAAATTTTGTCAGATCCTTCATTTGTTCCACAAGGCTAAGAATATATACGAATGATTTTTTATTTTAGGCCCAAGTTAAAACACTGTTTTATTCAAAAACCTTACAGTTAACTGTTTTAGGCCTCACAAGTCTGAAAAATTGTTACATACATGTAGCTGTGTGTACTCGTCATAGTTTAGGCAGTTCATTTTAATTTTGTAAATGCAAAGTGAATGCAAATAAAAAGTTACTGAAGTAATATTTGTTGCTTGTTAAAACATTTTTTAGCTCAACTATTCAAAGAATAATGAGGATTAATGTAATCACCCTGGCATTGGTCTTTTTGGCAAGCTTCTTAATTACCCTGCATCTACACAACTTTTGAATGAATTCACTCGAAATATTGTTATGAGATGTTTTGAAAAGGCCATTACCAATTGCTCCAATGCTTTTTGTTAAAAAAAACTGGATGAAGACTAACTTGTACAAGTTTGAGTGGTATGAATCTGAGTGACCACATAGATCAGAATATACAGAAATACTATGTCCAATCTGGTGGTAACCACATAAGATAAAAGAACCACATATAGTATTAGAAAAACATGCAATGTACCATAATGTCCCTAGTCCATGCCCTAAGTGGTACATGACCACATAAATCAGAATATACAGAAATACTATGTCCAAATCTGGTGGTAACCACATAAAATAAAAGTACCACATATAGTATTAGAAAAACATGCAATGTACCATAATGTCCCTAGTCCATGCCCTAAGTGGTACATGACCACATAAATCAGAATATACAGAAATACTATCCAAGTATACACAATGTATCATCGGTTATATATGGTCCAATGTATACACCAAATTTTGTACACGAAGTATACGATCTGTACAGGGCGTATTCCTAATGTACAAAGCGTATAGGCCGTGTACACCACTGTACAGGTCGTATACTTCGTGTACAAAATTTGGTGTATACATTGGACCATATATCACCGATGATCGGTGATATATGGTCCAATGTATACACCAAATTTTGTACACGAAGTATACGACCTGTACAGTGGTGTACACGGCCTATACGCTTTGTACATTAGGAATACGCCCTGTACAGATCGTATACTTCGTGTACAAAATTTGGTGTATACATTGGACCATATATAACCGATGATACATTGTGGATACATTGTGTATACTTGGTGTAAACGGCCTATACGCTTTGTACATTGGGTATACGTGGTGTAAACGGCCTATACGCTTTGTACATTTCGTATACTTGGTGTGCACGGCCTTTACGCTTTGTACGTTGGGCATACGCCCTGTACAGGTCGTATACTTCGTGTACAAAATTTGGTGTATACATTGGACCATATATAACCGGTGATACATAGGGTATACTTGGTGTAAACGGCCTATGCGCTTTGTACATTGGGTATACGTGGTGTACTCGGCCTATACGCTTTGTACATTGGGTATACTTGGTGTACACGGCCTATACGCTTTGTACGTTAGGCATACGACCTGTACAGGTCGTGTACTTCGTGTACAAAATTTGGTGTATACATTGGACCATATATAACCGATGATACATAGGGTATACTTGGTGTACACGGCCTTTACGCTTTGTACGTTGGGGTATACTTGGTGTACACAGCCTATACACTTTGTATGTTAGGGCATGCGCCCTGTACAGGTCGTATACTTCGTGTACAAAATTTGGTGTATACATTGGACAATATATAACCGATGATACAATTTTGTACACGAAGTATACGACCTGTACAGGGCGTATGCCTAACGTACAAAGCGTATAGGCCGTGTACACCAAGTATACAAAATGTACAAAGCGTATAGGCCGTTTACACCACGTATACCCAATGTACAAAGCGTATAGGCCGTTTACACCAAGTATACACATTGTATCATCGGTGATATATGGTCCAATGTATACACCAAATTTTGTACACGAAGTACACGACCTGTACAGGGCGTATGCCTAACGTACAAAGCGTATAGGCCGTGTACACCAAGTATACCCAATGTACAAAGCGTATAGGCCGTGTACACCAAGTATACCCAATGTACAAAGCGCATGGACCGTTTACACCAAGTATACACAATGTATCATCGGTTATATATGGTCCAATGTATACACCAAATTTTGTACACGAAGTACACGACCTGTACAGGGCGTATGCCTAACGTACAAAGCGTATAGGCCGTGTACACCAAGTATACCCAATGTACAAAGCGTATAGGCCGTGTACACCAAGTATACCCAATGTACAAAGCGCATGGACCGTTTACACCAAGTATACACAATGTATCATCGGTTATATATGGTCAAATTTGGTGTATACATTGGACCATATATAACCGATGATACATTGTGTATACTTGGTGTAAACGGCCTATGCGCTTTGTACATTGGGTATACGTGGTGTACTCAGCCTATACGCTTTGTACATTGGGTATACGACCTGTACAGTGGTGTACACGGCCTATATACGCTTTGTACATTAGGCATACGCCCTGTACAGATCGTATACTTCGTGTACAAAATTTGGTGTATACATTGGACCATATATAACCGATGATACATTGTGTATACTTGGTGTAAACAGTCCATGCGCTTTGTACATTGGGTATACTTGGTGTACACGGCCTATACGCTTTGTACATTGGGTATACATGTATACACCAAATTTTGTACACGAAGTATACGTATAAGTATCTGTACAAATTTTGTACACGAAGTATACGTATAAGTATCTGTTTAAAGTTCCTATGTGTGCTGGCAACAGACTATTATGATGTGTCGACGGTTGTCAACTGACGATGTCGATGTAACAGGTTATTTGTACTGTTTGTGACCTGTATGTCAAACTTGGTCAGGCACGCCGACTGATGGTTTTTCCAATTCATTATAATTCACTACTGCGAGTGTCTAAGTGCTGTGTGGCGACCGTGAAAAGTTGCCCCGTACTTCACTTCAGGGTAGTTATCTTTTTTTTGGTCCTCCTTGGATCTTGTGTCTGGCTCCGTTTGCCAGATGGAGTTGCATATCAAAATTGACTGCTTTTAATGTTATTGGATCAGTTGCCCTGGGTCATAAATATTGGAAAGTGACTGCTTTTTCTGCGTAATTTTTATGACAGTTTGCCATTGGTTATTGTACATCGACACGTAGTGGGTTGATCACCACTGCGGGCCCGCCGTCGTATGACAATGGTGTTTTGATATTAATGGGCCGAAACACCGTCGACGGTGGTCAACTGACGATGTCGATGTAACAGGTTATTTGTACTGTTTGTGACCTGTATGTCAAACTTGGTCAGGCACGCCGACTGATGGTTTTTCCAATTCATTATAGTAATAAAATATGTTTATTAACACAGAACAAGTCTCAAATGCATTTTAATATTTCACTCCAAATAATAAAACATTTGTTCAATTACATAGCATTATCAATCAGATGTGACATATCGACTAACTATTGTTTCCGTTGTCAGTAAGAAACTGTACCATTTTAACCTATTAATAATCATCAAGTTTCAACAAAACTGAAAAGACATGAGAAGTGCACCATCATGACCCCATTTCCACACTACAAATAAACTAACTATTTTTTTCCTTGTCAGTAATAAACTTAACCATTAACCTCTTATGGGGCCGGTCTCAGAGGTAGTACCACCTATGAAGGTGATATAATGGTGATGTCCAAGTCGTTTAACTGAACAATGCCATTTATATAGTGATGTCTTTCTATATGTTTTATCAGTGCTTGTCCACTAATAAGAGGTCGATTGTTGCAACGACAGATGCATGTCACACCTGGATGATCTCGATACATATTCTTAATCCATGTTCTCCATGAACAATCTAATAAGTTTTTTGCTCCAAATTTGCCTTCAGCAGTTCTTTGCTGCTCTACAGCGCCCTTCTCCTTATTCCCCTCCTGGAGTTTATCCCAGAGCTTTTCACCATAATATTTCAGTGGGCGAGGCAGCTGGGGGCCGGTCTCAGAGGTAGACGACGACCCCTGTGGGGGAGGCCGTGGACTGGTCTCAGAAGTTGAAGGCCGTGAAGTCTGCAAAAAAAATTCTCTATTAGTCCAACGTCCAACTAGAACTGTAAGCCACAGGCTAACTAATACCCCCCGCTCCCCAATTCGGTTGAAGTTAAAGAAAATCATTTGCAATGTAGACCTGTATAAGGCAATGGTAATAAATATATAATATCATATTATCAGCAAGTATTACTTTTCAACAAAGGGTTGTAAGACTCGCACAAAGGAGTTGTCCGGACAAGCGTCAACCAATCAGAAGCCGGCGGCGCCGGCGGCCATTTTGAATGATGCATCACGGTCAATTAGTATACCGCCCCTAACTTCGTTACGGGGGGTATAATTACTTATTTATTATATTTACACTACCACTACCATTTATGCATTTACCAATATGTGAATTTTACCCATGTTACCTTTTTCTTCTTTCTTGGGGGCGCGGAGGACGACCCCTGCAGTGAGGGAGGCGGCTGGCTCTGGGGGCCGGTCTCAGAGGTAGACGACGACCCCTGTGGGCTGGTCTCAGAAGTTGAAGGCCGTGAAGTCTGCAAAAAAATTCTCTATTAGTCCAACGTCCAACTAGAACTGTAAGCCACAGGCTAACTAATACCCCCCGCTCCCCAATTCGGTTGAAGTTAAAGAAAATCATTTGCAATGTAGACCTGTATAAGGCAATGGTAATAAATATATAATATCATATTATCAGCAAGTATTACTTTTCAACAAAGGGTTGTAAGACTCGCACAACTACATGTCATCACGGTCAATTAGTATACCGCCCCTAAACTTCGTTACGGGGGTATAATTACTTATTTATTATATTTTACACTACCACTACCATTTATGCATTTACCAATATGTGAATTTTACCCATGTTACCTTTTTCTTCTTTCTTGGGGGCGCGGAGGACGACCCCTGCAGTGAGGGAGGCGGCTGGCTCTGGGGGCCGGTCTCAGAGGTAGACGACGACCCCTGTGGGCTGGTCTCAGAAGTTGAAGGCCGTGAAGTCTGCAAAAAAATTCTCTATTAGTCCAACGTCCTAGAACTGTAAGCCACAGGCTAACTAATACCCCCCGCTCCCCAATTCGGTTGAAGTTAAAGAAAATCATTTGCAATGTAGACCTGTATAAGGCAATGGTAATAAATATATAATATCATATTATCAGCAAGTATTACTTTTCAACAAAGGGTTGTAAGACTCGCACAACTACATGTCATCACGGTCAATTAGTATACCGCCCCTAACTTCGTTACGGGGGGTATAATTACTTATTTATTATATTTACACTACCACTACCATTTATGCATTTACCAATATGTGAATTTTACCCATGTTACCTTTTTCTTCTTTCTTGGGGGCGCGGAGGACGACCCCTGCAGTGAGGGAGGCGGCTGGCTCTGGGGGCCGGTCTCAGAGGTAGACGACGACCCCTGTGGACTGGTCTCAGAAGTTGAAGGCCGTGAAGTCTGCAAAAAAATTCTATATTAGTCCAACGTCCAACTAGAACTGTAAGCCACAGGCTAACTAATACCCCCCGCTCCCCAATTCGGTTGATGTTAAAGAAAATCATTTGCAATGTAGACCTGTATAAGGCAATGGTAATAAATATATAATATCATATTATCAGCAAGTATTACTTTTCAACAAAGGGTTGTAAGACTCGCACAACTACATGTCATCACGGTCAATTAGTATACCGCCCCTAACTTCGTTACGGGGGGTATAATTACTTATTTATTATATTTACACTACCACTACCATTTATGCATTTACCAATATGTGAATTTTACCCATGTTACCTTTTTTTCTTCTTTCTTGGGGGCGAGGAGGACGACCCCTGCAGTGAGGGAGGCGGCTGGCTCTGGGGGCCGGTCTCAGAGGTAGACGACGACCCCTGTGGACTGGTCTCAGAAGTTGAAGGCCGTGAAGTCTGCAAAAAAATTCTCTATTAGTCCAACGTCCAACTAGAACTGTAAGCCACAGGCTAACTAATACCCCCCGCTCCCCAATTCGGTTGAAGTTAAAGAAAATCATTTGCAATGTAGACCTGTATAAGGCAATGGTAATAAATATATAATATCATATTATCAGCAAGTATTACTTTTCAACAAAGGGTTGTAAGACTCGCACAACTACATGTCATCACGGTCAATTAGTATACCGCCCCTAACTTCGTTACGGGGGGTATAATTACTTATTTATTATATTTACACTACCACTACCATTTATGCATTTACCAAATATGTGAATTTTACCCATGTTACCTTTTTCTTCTTTCTTGGGGGCGAGGAGGACGACCCCTGCAGTGAGGGAGGCGGCTGGCTCTGGGGGCCGGTCTCAGAGGTAGACGACGACCCCTGTGGACTGGTCTCAGAAGTTGAAGGCCGTGAAGTCTGCAAAAAAATTCTCTATTAGTCCAACGTGAAGGCCGTGAAGTCTGCAAAAAATTCTCTATTAGTCCAACGTCCAACTAGAACTGTAAGCCACAGGCTAACTAATACCCCCCGCTCCCCAATTCGGTTGAAGTTAAAGAAAATCATTTGCAATGTAGACCTGTATAAGGCAATGGTAATAAATATATAATATCATATTATCAGCAAGTATTACTTTTCAACAAAGGGTTGTAAGACTCGCACAACTACATGTCATCACGGTCAATTAGTATACCGCCCCTAACTTCGTTACGGGGGGTATAATTACTTATTTATTATATTTACACTACCACTACCATTTATGCATTTACCAATATGTGAATTTTACCCATGTTACCTTTTTCTTCTTTCTTGGGGGCGCGGAGGACGACCCCTGCAGTGAGGGAGGCGGCTGGCTCTGGGGGGCCGGTCTCAGAGGTAGACGACGACCCCTGTGGGTGGTCTCAGAAGTTGAAGGCCGTGAAGTCTGCAAAAATATTCTCTATATTAGTCCAACGTCCAACTAGAACTGTAAGCCACAGGCTAACTAATACCCCCCGCTCCCCAATTCGGTTGAAGTTAAAGAAAATCATTTGCAAATGTAGACCTGTATAAGGCAATGGTAATAAATTATATATATCATATTATCAGCAAGTATTACTTTTCAACAAAGGGTTGTAAGACTCGCACAACTACATGTCATCACGGTCAATTAGTATACCGCCCCTAACTTCGTTACCGGGGGGTATAATTACTTATTTATTATATTTACACTACCACTACCATTTATGCATTTACCAATATGTGAATTTTACCCATGTTACCTTTTTCTTCTTTCTTGGGGGCGCGGAGGACGACCCCTGCAGTGAGGGAGGCGGCTGGCTCTGGGGGACGGTCTCAGAGGTAGACGATGACCCCTGTGGACTGGTCTCAGAAGTTGAAGGCCGTGAAGTCTGCAAAAAAATTCTCTATTAGTCCAACGTCCAACTAGAACTGTAAAATCAAACCAATATCAATAATGAACTCAAAGAACGAGTCCACACAGAAACTTTCACCAAATTTTCTGAAGATGTAATCGTCGTAGCTACACAGTTTCACATAGTCACCTGTAAGCTCAACAGAATAAATGGTAGCTTCTACTGCATTTATGGATAACCCAAACAACTGATTCTTTTGGTATGGCAGTCTGCTCAACAAACTTTGTAGACACTGTGTCTGACTGGAAACGTCTCCTTTTTTAATTGAAACCACTAGGCTTGATTGTATAGGTGAGGTCATTTGGTCAGGAGCGGAATACACAAGAACGTCTTCTGTGGTCAAATGGGCAGATGATTCATCATTGCTACTGGACCAGGTACTTCCTGGGGAAGACTCTGGAGTGATTTGGACATTCTTGGAAGGTGTTACGAAACTCTCATTGGAAGCTTGTTTGCCACTGTCAGTTTGTAGTTGTTGTTGTTCTTTTTTTATCGTGGAAGCTGGTTTGGAAGGAGATTCTCCTGACGAGGAATAGCAGCTTACTTCCAATCTTACAGATGTTGAACAAAAAGACAATCGGGATATGGATCCCGTTGACACCGCTGACAATTGTTCATTGAGGCCAAGCTTGTTAATAATTTCTCTGAGAAGTGATGCTATAGCGTTCTTCCCATTCGTGTCGTCCATGTTGTAAAGGAACGCAATCATCATGATGTGGCATAGTCCATGTGCCACATATTCTGAAAGTAAAATGATAAAATGTATATTATTATCATATTTATATTGGATATCTACTGGGAATGGTGCTTTTTTATTGATAACTTTCTTTCAACTGATTTTTTTTTTTTTTTTGGTAATGTATAAGTATAAATGTGTGCCCTGTGGGTAGGGCTTTAGAATTGTATCCACTGCCCCCAGTTGCATGATCGTATGAGGCGACTAAATCTGGATCCCTTTTATACCAGGGATTTGCCATTTGACACGGTGGCGACAATAATGTGTATAACGCACCAATTGCGACAGTTGGACCTTTGCTTTTCCTTTCCTCACATTCTGTTATTTTTCAATTCTACATCTGTATATTTCGTAATGCCTCCCTTGGCACCACCTCACTTTTGGCAATCTGCAGAGCGCCCGCCCCTGTGAGGTAGGTCATAGGTTCTGTCCCTAGGCCGAGACATACCAAAGTCTTTAAAAATGGTAGTTGCAGAACTCCGCTTGGCGTTCAGCATAAAGGAGTTTTTGCAACGACTGGTTCACCCGTTGTCAGTATAATGTGACCGGGCGGGGAGCTGTGCTGGGTGACTCCGGCATGGTGCTTCAGTGAGGCAGCACTATAAAGTCGGCATCAGATCCGCGCTGTCGCAAGGAGTCATAACACCAACATACCGCAGCAGTCTCCGTTCACACATACACCTCGCACACACCAGGAGGCTGCCGTCCCGATATGACTGAAATACTGTTGAAGGGACGTTAAGCCCTAATTAATCAATCAATTAAGTATAAATGTATAAGATCTCATACAGTAGACTTACTCTCTTCATGTATATCCCAGCTGTTCCTGGTTTGTGGCAAGCCTTGGATCAAATGTTTTAATGGTTCCATTGTTTTCATCAGTGGCAATAATTTTTCAGACACATCTTTTACGGTCTTTTCCTGAACAGACAAAGTATCCCTTAGATTACACTGTTTATATAAAGGGGCAATGGGAGTTCGAGGTTGAGACTTGAACTCCACTGCAACAAATCTCCTTAGCGTATTTTTCTTATTGCTGTCTTCGCAGAAGATCTGGACGGTCGTCAGGTCTTTCCTTTCGGTTCCCCATATCTGAAATTAAGGGATAAAAAGTATAAACTTGATGCAGTGGATATATATCTCAACAAGTAAGAATTGTAACAGTAAACTGTTACTAAGTCTCCCAAACGAAGTTCCCCCTTATGACTCCCTCCCTTAATTACCACTGTGTTGCAATATGATTGCACCAAAATGTACATGTGATTATACTGTTCCTAAGAAGCATAAATATATATGGTTATAGGGTGGGGATCTCAATGGTTTTCAAGTAATTAAGCATTTAGTAATTTTAGGGGGCGGGGCCTGACCCCCCTCGGACCCCCCTATAGTATCAAATGATTCGTCTTTTCATAAGGAGTAATAATATATATGGTGAAAGGGTGGGGATCTCAATGGTTTTCAAGTTATTAAGCATTTTTAGTGATTTTAGGGGGGCGGGGCCTGACCCCCCTCAGACTCCCCTATAGTATCAAATGATTCGTCTTTTCATAAGGAGTAATAATATATATGGTTAAAGGGTGGGGATCTCAATGGTTTTCAAGTTATTAAGCATTTAGTGATTTTAGGGGGGCGGGGCCTGACCCCCCTCAGACTCCCCTATAGTATCAAATGATTCGTCTTTTCATAAGGAGTTATAATATATATGGTTATAGGGTGGGGATCTCAATGGTTTTCAAGTTAGTAAGCATTTAGTGATTTTAGGGGGGCGGGGCCTGACCCCCCTCGGACCCCCTATAGTATCAAATGATTCGTCTTTTCATAAGGAGTAATAATATATATGGTTATAGGGTGAGGATCTCAATGGTTTTCAAGTTATTAAGCATTTAGTGGTTTTAGGGGGCGGGGCCTGACCCCCCTCGGACCCCCCTATAGTATCAAATGATTCGTCTTTTCATAAGGAGTAATAATATATATGGTTATAGGGTGGGGGTCTCAATGGTTTTCAAGTTATTAAGCATTTAGTGGTTTTAGGGGGGCGGGGCCTGACCCCCCGGACCCCCCTATAGTATCAAATGTTTCTAATCATTCCAAGGACCAACTGTATACAAAAATCTGGGTTGAAATTTTTATCAATTTTGAATTATTTAAAAAATACTGATTTTTGGGGTATTTAGAGGGGCGTGGCACTGCCCCTGGGGGTCCCCCACACTCCAAAATTTGGGAGGTCCACCTTTCCATGGGATACTATCATTGTGCCAAATTTGAATGAAATCGGTTGAGTAGAAAGTATAAAAGTGCCCCGGACAAAGATGGAGGAGCGAGAAAGAAGAAGAAGAATAATAATAATAAGAAACGCAACAAAAACAATAAGTCTCCAAACTTCGTTTGGGAGACTTAATTACTTTGTACAATTATACCTCGTTCAAACTAGCCCCCAAATCGATTTGAAATTGATTAAACATAGGACCCCCTGTAGGTTAGCGACTTAATAATTAATAAATCATGTAAGGACGTTTTTGACCATATAACAAACCTATATACATTTGTACACCCTGATTGGATTTAAAAATGTCGTCTTGCACACCTACGCCCCCTGTTGAGTATCCATGCAAAAATTCTAGTTCTAATTGTAACGGGATGCCGTTACGAATCAAGTCCCCCAAACGCCCTGTTGGACCCTAAACACCGTTGCCATTGAATTCCTCATACCTCAAAACCCCGGTATACCAATTTTCAGCTCAATCGGACGATTTTGAAATTTGGCGGCAATCTTGAATTTGGCGGCCATCTTTCATTCCACATGTATATTTTCCCAGTATTTACACCTATACCCATACTTGTCTTTCTGCATCAGAACATATCTCTTGCAGTCAGACAATCATGATACTGGTAACTTTACAAATCTAGATTTTTTTTTTTATGTACATGTATAGTAACGATACCATTATCAGTACTACTATCAGTATGTACCTGGTCGACTAGCATATCCATACATACAGAACTAATTTCAATCTCTGTGATATTTTCTTACTGGTATTATTGTTAGTATGTATCTAGTCGATTAGCATATCCATGCATTCAGTACTAATTTCAATCTCTGTGATATTTTCTTACCAGTACTATTATTAGTACGTATCTAGTCGATTAGCATATCCATGCATACAGAGCTAATTTCAATCTCTGTGATATTTTCTTACTGGTATTATTATTAGTATGTATCTAGTCGATCAGCATATCCATGCATTCAGAACTAATTTCAATCTCTGTGATATTTTCTTACCAGTACTATTAATATCCATGCATTCAAAACTAATTTCAAACTCAAATGAATGTTGATTACAACGTTTGGACATGAGAGTCAATGTTATACACATCGTTCCTAAGTTTGAGCGTTTTCGGACATAGCGACAGCGGTGCGATTGCTTAGGGGCACGAATAATGCACACTAAAGGGTACTGGTGGGCACTTAATTATCGGAAGAACTCAATTATCGGATGTCGCGTCATTTCGCGCACTTCAAACGCGGATTTGCAAAATTTGAATACAGTGTCGTCAGTTGCATGAAAAATTAAAGCCACACAGGAAAAATTGTCAAATTACGACCAATAATAAACATTTCACAGTAGCAAATGTGCATCATCCCTTTCCCCCGACCATATGCACGTACGGGGGAAGTGAAGAACTTCAAAACTTGAAACTTTTTTTCTAAAACTTGCAACCATTCTTCATCTGTCATATTCACTGGATATTTTGATTTAAAATAACACACAGGTTTTTGGTATACTAACGGCGAATTATAACTAAATGATGGGTTTTCCGATAATAAAGTACAGTACCAATGCAGCGGTTTTTGCATTACGCTCATAGAAACACTGCTTCCGATAATAGATTGCGATGTGAGCGGAAAGTACAGCAAAAGGAGGGGTCAAAGAACGCCGGATTTCATCAATTTATACTTTGAATTTCGAGACAAAAAGTATACTGTCTGATAGAGCTTGAGTTAACCTTGAATCTTCGGGTATTTTTTCTGTGTTTTTCTTCATGGGTAAAAGTTGAAAATTTGGAAAATACTGAAAATTTTCGCTGGGGGCCGCTAGGGCCCCCGGTGGGTCCAGGGCAAAGCCCTGGTGGGGGGACCAGGGGGGCGAAGCCCCCCGGAAGCTCATGAAAAGTAGGGAAATTGAGGGGCTTAGGAAACATTTACAGAGGGGTAATGGACACAGGTCAGGCACGCTGAATGATGGTTTTCCGATTAATTAAGATTAATTGATTAATTGTATGAACTTTGGCATATTTTTTTATGGAATTCGATTTGGGTGTTTTTCTTGTGATTTTCATCCTCAGCATGAAGGCTTTTTCCCCATTTGATTTGTAATTTAAAGTTTTGCCACACACTTCACAAAAGGCAACTCCACTTATCTCAGGTTTCTTTAACCACTCCACCCATTTTTCTCCACGAGAATCCTTTTCACTAAGCCATCCCCATCGCCACTTATTTTTCACATTTTTTTTCAAGTTAACCCGGCGGTAAACACCGCATTTTCGGTCGGAACTATTCACTAAAACTTTCAGTTTAGGACGAATATCACATAAATAAACAAACAAGAACACGTAAATTTCCTGATATCTGTCAACTCAACACGTTATTCCGCACAGTGCTAGATTCTTGAAGTAAACAATCTGGAAAAAATTGGCAGCCGCCATTTTGTCGTATCCAAAATAACCGATAAACCGCGAATTCCTTCCGATAATTTGGGAATGCTAGTCAACTCGGTACCAAGTCAACTCGGTACTTGTAATTTTTGGTCAGCTCGGTACTTTGCTGGTCAACTCGATACTTTGTTCTGGTCAGCTCGGTACTTCTAATAAACTCTGGCAGCACGTATAAGTTTTATATCACATTGGTATGTTAAACATTAAAAACTTTTTCTTTTTCAAAGAAAAACATTTAATTATTGATGATAATTTTTTATCCAAAAATATTTTGAATCAGGCCTGATCTGTGCATGGAACTAATTATGCTTAAGTCTCACAAATTCGTGGGGCTTCTCATTGATTCGTTGGGGTAATACAACGTCCCTATAAAGTCACAGTTACTGTTAAATTGCCGTTTCTTTTTCACATTTGATATGAAACGACCCTCCTCTTGATATTGATACACTTTTTGCAACCTTTTCCCCCCGAATCTCGACCACAATACTTCAAACCACGAATTAATAAGAACCACAAATTAAATTAACGAGAAGTAACCTTACAATTTTAAAATCTGTTTTATTAAAGTTTATTTTGGTTTTCAATTGTTTAATAATAATTAAATGTGTTCCCAATACTGGCACAAGTCACAGTTGATGGCTTCTTGTGGAGGTATGATTGTTGTGTATACACTGTGAGGTGCTATGTCAAGCAGAAAATTAACTGAAAATTATACACCTTGAGGGACTATTATTCTGCAAGTGAGTACTTGTATTCTTTAGGTGTGACTAAGGGTTTGTTGTGTTGTCTTATATTTTATACTTATAAAATAAAAGGTTTGATTACTTTTTATCTGTAAATATTAATAATTTTGATAAAGTACCGAGTTGACTAAATATGAAGTACCGAGTAGACCAATGCTAAAAGTACCAAGTTGACTCGGTACCGAGCTGACCTGCACCCTAATTTGGACCCCGCCAGTATGTCATGTTTGTACTTGCCCCGCTGAGGGCCCTTGATTGGTGAAATAAAAATATTGTATTGTATTGTATACCTGCAGTCTTTTTGGTCTTTTGGACTCGAAAGCACTCGCAAAGTTTCGTTTTTTTCCAGCACCGGATGCCATTTCGGCCATTTCAGCAGGTCGTACTGACTTCCGGCGTGCACGCCACCTAGCGAGGCGCGTCGATTCACCAAGTGAAATGGACAACACAAATTGTTTGGTGCCTTACGTCGGTTTTGGCAATTGGCCAGCCAGAATATCATCGGTAAGTACCAATGATACTCGATGATAACATGCAGTAAACCGATGATACTCAAGAATACCCAATCTATCTAACCGATGATACAAACGAATGCCATCGAAAATTGCCGCGCTACGAAAAGGCGCCAAATTCGAATCAAATCAATACATACAGTGCGTGGCCATAATTAAGTACGCACTTTTTAATTTTACTATATATTCTTTGTATTTCGAACTTTTTTCAATGAATTTTCCTGAATTCGTTTGCAGGTCACAAGGAGCTTATACGGAACAAAAACGAAGTTTTATGAATAAAAAAAACTTACAGCCTTAGTCAAGGAAGTTTGAAATATATAAAAAAAAATTCAGATTCAGAAGTTATTTTGGCACATTTTTTCAATGCAAAACCTATGTAAAATGCCAGTTTCATACATCTTTTGATTATGTTCACACAATTCATCAAATATTTCAACTGCATAAGAAACCTCTTTTTAACCTGTTATAACCGGGTACACAGCCTATACACTTTGTATGTTAGGCATGCGCCCTGTACACTTCGTGTACAAAATTTGGTGTATACATTGGACAATATATAACCGATGATACATTGTGTACACGAAGTATACGACCTGTACAGGGCGTATGCATAACGTACAAAGCGTATAGGCCGTGTACACCAAGTATACGAAATGTACAAAGCGTATAGGCCGTTTACACCACGTATACCCAATGTACAAAGCGTATAGGCCGTTTACACCAAGTATACACAATGTATCATCGGTGATATATGGTCCAATGTATACACCAAATTTTGTACACGAAGTATACGACCTGTACAGTGGTGTACACGGCCTATACGCTTTGTACATTATGCATACGCCCTGTACAGGTTGTATACTTCGTGTACAAAATTTGGTGTATACATTGGACCATATATAACCGGTGATACATAGGGTATACTTGGTGTACACGGCCTTTACGCTTTGTACGTTGGGTATACTTGGTGTACACAGCCTATACACTTTGTATGTTAGGCATGCGCCCTGTATAGGTCGTATACTTCGTGTACAAAATTTGGTGTATACATTGGACAATATATAACCGATGATACATTGTGTACACGAAGTATACGACCTGTACAGGGCGTATACCCAACGTACAAAGCGTAAAGGCCATGTACACCAAGTATACCCAATGTACAAAGCGTATAGGCCGAGTACACCACGTATACCCAATGTACAAAGCGCATGGCCGTTTACACCAAGTACACCAAATTTTGTACACGAAGTATACGACCTGTACAGGGCGTATGCATAACGTACAAAGCGTATAGGCCGTGTACACCAAGTATACGAAATGTACAAAGCGTATAGGCCGTTTACACCACGTATACCCAATGTACAAAGCGTATAGGCCGTTTACACCAAGTATACACAATGTATCATCGGTGATATATGGTCCAATGTATACACCAAATTTTTGTACACGAAGTAGTATACCTGTACAGTGTGTGTACACGGCCTATACGCTTTGTACGTTGGGTATACGCCCTGTACAGATCGTATACTTCGTGTACAAAATTTGGTGTATACATTTGGACCATATATAACCGATGATACATTGTGTATACTTGGTGTAAACGGTCCATGCGCTTTGTACATTGGGTATACTTGGTGTACACGGCCTATACGCTTTGTACATTGGGGTATACTTGGTGTACACGGGCCTTTACGCTTTGTACGTTAGGCATACGCCCTGTACAGGTCGTGTACTTCGTGTACAAAATTTGGTGTATACATTGGACCATATATAACCGATGATACATTGTGTATACTTGGTGTAAACGGCAAATACGCTTTGTACATTGGGTATACTTGGTGTACACAGCCTATACACTTTTTATGTTAGGCATGGGCCCTGTACAGGTCGTATACTTCGTGTACAAATTTGGTGTATACATTGGACAATATATAACCGATGATACATTGTGTACACGAAGTATACGACCTGTACAGGGCGTATACCCAACGTACAAAGCGTAAAGGCCGTGTACACCAAGTATACCCTATGTACAAAGCGTATAGGCCGAGTACACCACGTATACCCAATGTACAAAGCGCATGGACCGTTTACACCAAGTATACCCTATGTATCACCGGTTATATATGGTCCAATGTATACACCAAATTTTGTACACGAAGTATATGATCTGTACAGGGCGTATGCCTAATGTACAAAGCGTATAGGCCGTGTACACCACTGTAACAGGTCGTATACTTCGTGTACAAAAATTTGGTGTATACATTGGACCATATATCACCGATGATACATTGTGTATACTTGGTGTAAACGGCCTATACGCTTTGTACATTGGGTATACGTGGTGTAAACGGCCTATACGCTTTGTACATTTCGTATACTTGGTGTACACAGCCTTTACGCTTTGTACGTTGGGTATACGCCCTGTACAGGTCGTATACTTCGTGTACAAAATTTGGTACACGACCTGTACAGGGCGTATGCCTAACGTACAAAGCGTATAGGCCGTGTACACCAAGTATACCCAATGTACAAAGCGTATAGGCCGTGTACACCAAGTATACCCAATGTACAAAGCGCATGGACCGTTTACAGCAAGTATACACAATGTATCATCGGTTATATATGGTCCAATGTATACACCAAATTTTGTTCCTGAAAATAGATAGGTACACACGGTCCTTTTGTTACCGGCGATGGACAGATACCATTGGTCCTTTTGTTACCGACGGTAGATGGATAGTTCAGAAAAGGTCCTTTTGTTACCGACCGCGGATACATCATTATGGTCCCTTTGTAACCAGTATTGGAAAGATAGATTTAAGTTATTTTCCTCTTATGGTTTAAAAGGACTAAATGCTTTTTTGTGTCCTAAATACAAAATAAAACAGGCTTACATTGAAACAAGTAAAAATATTATGTTTTCTTCGTTGTTTTATATTAGAAGGCTATATGTAAGGCTATGGTTATATATTGTCCAACGTATACACCAAATTTTGTACACGAAGTATACGACCTGTACAGGGCGCATGCCTCACATACAAAGTGTATAGGCTGTGTACACCAAGTATACCCAATGTACAAAGCGTATAGGCTGTGTACACCAAGTATACCCAATGTACAAAGCGTATAGGCCGTTTACACCAAGTATACACAATGTATCATCGGTTATATATGGTCCAATGTATACACCAAATTTTGTACACGAAGTACACGACCTGTACAGGGCGTATACCCAACGTACAAAGCGTAAAGGCCGGTACACATACCAAGTATACCCAATGTACAAAGCGTATAGGCCGTGTACACCAAGTATACCCAATGTACAAAGCGCATGGACCGTTTACACCAAGTATACACAATGTATCATCGGTTATATATGGTCCAATGTATACACCAAATTTTGTACACGAAGTATACGATCTGTACAGGGCGTATGCCTAATGTACAAAGCGTATAGGCCGTGTACACCACTGTACAGGTCGTATACTTCGTGTACAAAATTTGGTGTATACATTGGACAATATATAACCGATGATACATTGTGTACACGAAGTATACGACCTGTACAGGGCGTATACCCAACGTACAAAGCGTAAAGGCCATGTACACCAAGTATACCCTATGTATCACCGGTTATATATGGTCCAATGTATACACCAAATTGTACGTTGGGTATACGTGGTGTAAACGGCCTATACGCTTTGTACATTTCGTATACTTGGTGTACACGGCCTATACGCTTTGTACGTTATGCATACGCCCTGTACAGGTTGTATACTTCGTGTACAAAAATTTGGTGTATACATTGGACCATATATACCCGATGATACATTGTGTATACTTGGTGTAAACGGCCTATGCGCTTTGTACATTGGGTATACGTGGTGTACTCGGCCTATACGCTTTGTACATTGGGTATACTTGGTGTACATGGCCTATACGCTTTGTACGTTAGGCATACGCCCTGTACAGGTCGTATATACTTCGTGTACACAATGTATCATCGGTTATATATTGTCCAATGTATACACCAAATTTTGTACACGAAGTATACGACCTGTACAGGGCGCATGCCTAACATACAAAGTGTATAGGCTGTGTACACCAAGTATACCCAATGTACAAAGCGTATAGGCCGTTTACACCAAGTATACACAATGTATCATCGGTGATATATGGTCCAATGTATACACCAAATTTTGTACACGAAGTACACGACCTGTACAAGGCATATGCCTAACGTACAAAGCGTATAGGCCGTGTATACCAAGTATACCCAATGTACAAAGCGTATAGGCCGAGTACACCACGTATACCCAATGTACAAAGCGTATAGACCGTTTACACTAAGTATACACAATGTATCATCGGTTATATATGGTCCAATGTATACACCAAATTTTGTACACGAAGTATACGACCTGTACAGGGCGCATGCCTAACATACAAAGTGTATAGGCTGTGTACACCAAGTATACCCAATGTACATAGCGTATAGGCCGTTTACACCAAGTATACACAATGTATCATCGGTTATATATGGTCCAATGTATACACACCAAATTTTGTACACGAGTACACGACCTGTACAGGGCATATGCCTAACGTACAAAGCGTATAGGCGTGTACACCAAGTATACCCAATGTACAAAGCGTATAGGCCGAGTACACCACGTATACCCAATGTACAAAGCGCATAGGCCGTGTACACCAAGTATACCCTATGTATCACCGGTTATATATGGTCCAATGTATACACCAAATTTTGTACACGAAGTATACAACCTGTACAGGGCGTATGCATAACGTACAAAGCGTATAGGCCGTGTACACCAAGTATACGAAATGTACAAAGCGTATAGGCCGTTTACACCACCTATACCCAATGTACAAAGCGTATAGGCCGTTTACACCAAGTATACACAATGTATCATCGGTGATATATGGTCCAATGTATACACCAAATTTTGTACACGAAGTATACGACCTGTACAGTGGTGTACACGGCCTATACGCTTTGTACATTAGGCATACGCCCTGTACAGATCGTATACTTCGTGTACAAAATTTGGTGTATACATTGGACCATATATAACCGATGATACATTGTGTATACTTGGTGTAAACGGTCCATGCGCTTTGTACATTGGGTATACTTGGTGTACACGGCCTATACGCTTTGTACATTGGTATACTTGGTGTACACGGCCTATACGCTTTGTACGTTAGGCATACGCCCTGTACAGGTTGTGTACTTCGTGTACAAAATTTGGTGTATACATTGGACCATATATAACCGGTGATACATAGGGTATACTTGGTGTACACAGCCTTTACGCTTTGTACGTTGGGTATACTTGGTGTACACAGCCTATACACTTTGTATGTTAGGCATGCGCCCTGTACAGGTCTTATACTTCGTGTACAAAATTTGGTGTATACATTGGACAATATATAACCGATGATACATTGTGTACACGAAGTATACGACCTGTACAGGGCGTATGCCCAACGTACAAAGCGTATAGGCCATGTACACAAGTATACCCAATGTACAAAGCGTATAGGCCGAGTACACCACGTATACCCAATGTACAAAGCGCATAGGCCGTTTACACCAAGTATATGCGCTTTGTACATTGGGTATACGTGGTGTACTCGGCCTATACGCTTTGTACATTGGGTATACTTGGTGTACATGGCCTATACGCTTTGTACGTTAGGCATACGCCCACCAAATTTTGTACACGAAGTATACGACCTGTACAGGGGGTATGGCTAACCTACAAAGCGTATAGGACCCGGACCCCCCCTGGATATCAAATGGAACGCCACTAACCGTTGAAAAATTGTGTTGTTGGCTCTAATAAAACCTCTCTGACCACAAGAATCACAATTCTTATTAAACGCAGGGCAATTCCTGTACGCATGGTGCTTGAGACATTTGTTGCAATACGGATGTTTTCCTTGATAACCAGATTTCGGATTGTTACTATGAGTAGACTTATTTCTAACAGTAGCAGGTCTGCTTCGAGTATAATTGACAGATGGGTTTTCCTGTCCTTGACTTAGCGACTCAATATGTGCATTCGTCAGCTCTACCTGGCGACAAACTTGTATTACCTTTTCTAGGGTGAGATTTTCGGGTGATAGCTCCATCAATTTCTCTGTGCACTTTCGGTCCTTCACACCATTAATGATCATATCACAGACTAAGCCTTCCCTCTGGTCTCCATAGTCACAAAATTCCGCTTTCCGTTTCAACTCAGAAATGTAATCCATTACACTATTATTGCCTCGTTTAGTGTTAAGGAACTCTTGCCTCTTGATATTCCTATAGCTATGCACACCGAAATGACGATCAAACTTACTGAACACCGTATCTAAATTGTGTTTACCCTCTGCATCACGTGCTTCAATGCCAAGTTCAATATTTTCCTCTACCGCTGGAGCATATGTGAAAGAATCGTAGATTTTAACTGCCTCGGCGCCCATATTTGCTAATAATACACCTACTTTTCTGCATCCTGGCTTGTCGTCTAATCCAAGAGCATCTAAATGAATTAAAAAGTTTCGTTTGTAGATCTCCCACTCTTTCGCACATGTTTGCGGGTTAGTCGGGCTGAATTCAGGCAAAGTTCTCAGTTTCGTCTCCATCTTGATTAAATGACCCTACGATTAAATGTAGAAATATGTCTGCATACCTTGTGTTGCAGTTATTTCAAGTTTACGGGCATGATGTCGCTGATTTCCCTGGATTTGCACTTCTGACACCATGTAATAGACTTGATACTAAGACGCCATGCTGGTAACAACAACTTTTATTATTCTCTTTCCCTAAAGAATTACATCATAAAATAAAATAGTAATACCGAGCCCATTGTGGCTGTAAAGACAGTATTTGGTGTATAAGTATTGATGTATATATTACAACTACCACTTGTTTTTAACGTAATACGCCATTCCTCAGGTTTGGTATCATTCGAATCAAGTGCATCAATAAAAAATTCACTCTTCTTTAACATCATGTATAGTTTTCTTTGGTTGTCATTTATCGGGTCTAACTTTTGACCTGCACATTTTTGCGAAGTGATCATGTTTATTGCACTTTTTACAAATTTTTCCCATAGCTGGACACTTGTCATGAGAGTTGTTGTATCCACAACGACCACATACATGTTTTATATGTCTATATTTCTTATCATGCTTTTGTTTACTTCCGATTGCATGTACTGGTACATCTTGTGATGGAGGAACCATTACTTTAATATGTTCTTTTGTCGACTCTGCAGCTCGGCAAGTACTTATGGCTTTATCCAGGGTTAGGTCCTCTACCCTAAGTAACCTTTCACGGAGCGTGTTATCAGGTACTCCACATATTATACGATCACGTATAAGCGAATCGGATAGGTCACCAAATTCACAATTTTTTACCATTATTCTGAGTTCAGTTACATATTGATCAATTGTTTCCTCAGATCTCTGTACTCTAGTGAAAAATTTATGTCGCTCATATGTAGTATTTTTCTTGCGGCGTATAGTATCTTTCAAACTTTTCTAGTATATTGTCTAAATCAAATTCCTTACCTTCCTCAAATTGGAAAGTGTTATACACCTGTACGGCCTCTTCACCTATTACGTGTAATAGTATACATGCCTTCTGTTTGTTCTCTTTTTCTCCCGCACCGGAAGCTGTCATGTATACATTATAATATTGTTGAACACAAGTCGGTGTTGAAGTTTTACACGTTTATTCACGCATCTCTACTTGTATTTGGTATCATATATGGCGGCTGACTACACGAGGCTGTGAACCCCGTATCTAATGCGTTATGCGCATGCCTACACTGAATCTATAGTTTGATGTAATATAGTCTATTTCAATAAAGTAGTAACTAATATCATTACATCTTCCTTTCTTTAAATAAAATTTACATTATTTAGATGTTGACTTAATTCTACTATATATAGCCCGCATTATACTAATAATGTACAAATATACAATGTAGATAAAACTAAAATAATAAAAATAATCAGATGTATATTTATACATGTACAAATAAGAAAATATCATCAGAAATTATTTCTTTAACCAGTCTCTATATCTGATGAAATGACAATATTACTTTTAACCAGTCTCTTTCATCTGATTATATCAAATTTTAACCAGTCCTCACACCATTCCTAATTTTAATCAGTCCTATGGTAGTTTTGGTACACAAATCACATTATATTTCCTCAATCAACCTTGTAGGTATACGAACTTCACGACCACTTCTGGTCCTATTGCAACTGGTTTCTTGCTGATAATTATAATCCAATTCTGAATTATTTAAATTTTCACTTGCACCATTATCACATGGTATTTCACTTATATCCTGGTTTGAATCTACACGTTGATCCTCTATTTGCGAATCATCATTATCAAATTCCCCGATTTTCAAAAGGAATGCAACTACTTTTTAAATCACGACGATTTCTACGATATAAACCTCCATTTTCAGATTTCACAAGATAAGATCTTGGTGCGACTTGTTTCACAACTTGACCTGTTCCTTTCCAAGAATTATCACTCCTTAATCTCACATTTTCACCTTGTTTCAATTCTGGTAACTCTTTAACAGAATGCTCATCATGATATTTCTTCTGTTTGTCACGTTGATTCCGTTTCCAAGAAATAATCCTGTTTTGTGATATTGATTTTTTCTGATTTACAATGCTCTCAGGTAAGTGTGGATAATTTGGACTACTTGTCCAATGAATGAAATCCCAATCTTTAGCAATATGCTTAAACTCTTGACTACTATAGCATGGACCATTATCACTAAGTACTTCTTGTGGAATACCATGTCGAGCAAATGTAGACTTCATAGCATTTATGACACACTTTGAGGATTGATTCTCCTGAGAAATCACTTCCGGATAGTTTGAAAATGCATCAACTATTAGATCTGTTGAAATCTTTTGCCATGGTCCACTTGGTAATGTATGTTGTAATAATGGTTTTGCCATCTGAGCTTTACTATTCCTTTGACATGCTTCACATGACTTCACTATCTGTTCAATATCCTGATTTAGCTTCGGCCAAAATATTACTTCTCGAGCACGTTTCTTGCACTTCTCAATTCCTAAATGACCTGCATGTATTTTATCTAGTATTGATGTACGCAGCATATAAGGTATCACAACTCTTGTACCCTTCAGAATTAATCCATTTACAACTGAGAGTTCGTCTCTAAAATTCCAGTAAGGATGTAAATCTAAATGACATCTTGATTTCTCATCTGGCCATCCCAACATAATTGTTTCCTTTAACAATCTCATGACTCGGTCATTAGAAATTTCATTTCGAATTTCTTCTTGTTTTCTATCTGAGACTTGAATTAAAGACATAATTCCAAATACATAGGCTTCAACCTCATCTTCAACTGTAGACAGTTTAGACATTTTACTCGTAGTTGGAGCTCTAGACAACGTATCAGCAGTATACATCCAATCTTCCAGGTGTATGTAACAAACGGAGATCATATTTTTGTAATCTTAATCTGAATCTCTGTACGCGAGGTGGACATTCACTAAGTGCTTTGGAAAATATAGCAATTAATGGCTTGTGATCTGTTTCCAATTCCACTGTTTGACCATATATATATTGGTGAAATCTTTCACATGCGTATGTGATTCCAAGAGCTTCGCGTTCTATTGGAGCGTAACGAGATTCTGTTGGAGTCAACGCTCTTGAGGCATAAGCAACAGGTAACCACTCTTCATTATGCTGTTGTAGCAATACAGCTCCTGTGCCTCTAAGACTTGCATCAGCTGATATTCTGGTTGGTTTTACTGGGTCATAATATTGTAAAACTGGCCTATCACATACTAGACTTTTTAAATTTTCAAAAGCTCTCTGATGATTTGGTGTCCACTGCCACTCTGTGTTTTTTTGAAGTAACGATCTAAGTAATGAAGTGTTTGATGACAAATTTTTCAAAAATCTAGCCAGATAATTGATCATTCCCAAAAATCGCTGTAAGTCACTTTTGCATGTAGGGGTTTCCATATTTTGAATAGCATCTATTTTCTTCTCATCTGGTTTTATACCATCTTTAGTAATAGTATCACCCAGGAATGTTAACTCTGGAACACTAAATTCACATTTAGTTTTGTTAAGCTTAAGACCAACTTGTTGTACTTTACTGAAAACTTCTCGTAATCTTATATCCTGTTCCTTTTGAGACCTTCCCCAGACAATAATATCATCCATAGATGTATCAACTCCATCCATATGCTCAAAAAATGAATGTATAGTCCTGTGATATATTTCAGGTGCACTGGAAATACCAAATGGCAATCTCAAAAATTTAAATCTCCCAAAAGGTGTGTTAAATGTACACAAGTCAGAACTCCTGTCATTGAGTTTCATTTGCCAAAACCCACTTGATGCATCCAATTTTGAAAATACCTTAGCACTGGCAAATCTAGACATTTTTTCTTCTCTAGTTGGAAGTTTGAAATGTTCTCGTTGAATTCCTTTATTTAGGTTACGTGGATCCAAGCATATTCTCAGTTTCCCATTGGGTTTATGTACAATTACAAGTGAATTTACCCATTCAGTAGGACTCTCAACTTTTCTGATAACTCCAAGTTTTTCCATATTTTCTAATTCAGCCTTCAGTTTTTTATGTAATGCAAAAGGAACTTTGCGACAAGGTTCAATTATAGGTGTAACATCATCTTGTAACTTGATATTTACCTCTCCAGGTAGACATCCTAATCCCTCAAATACTTGTTTGTATTCTTCTATAATGTTAACATGTTCATTTACATCAATAGCAAGTACTCTTTTGATTAATCCCATCCTATCACATGAGTGTCTTCCTAAAATAGGTTTCACAGAGTCCTTTGAAATAATAAAAAGTAGCTTAAACACTTTTCCTTTGTGCTGTATGTTTAACAAGCATTGTCCTTTAACAGATATAGATCCTCCATCGTATGCTGTAAGTATCAAGTTACATTTATGTAACTTCGGTCTGTGAGACAGTTTTTTGTAATCTTCAAAACTTAAAATGTTTACGTCTGAGCCTGTATCAAGCTTTAAATTCAAAGTTTTACCTTGTACATCTAATGGAACTATCCAGGATTCTGTTACATGTTCATCCATATCAATACTATCAATAAAAAAATCTGCGTTGTGTGACTCGTTACTTACGTCAATGGAATGAACTTTCTTCCCATGTCTTGACTGAGTAGTTGTCTTATTCCTATTTGATAAGCACTTTCTTGCAAAATGGTCCTGTCCTCCACATTTATAACATTTTTTTCCGTTTGCAGGACATGATTTTCCTCTATGCTCGTAACCGCATTGTGTACAGTATTGTTTATATCTTAAATTCACTGAATTACCGGTATTTCTATATCTCGGAATACCTCGTCCTCCTCTGTATCCATTATGATTATGCTTCAACATTGACCTACCACATGGTACTGGTACATGACCTTGTTTAGTAATAGTATCAACTTTGACGGGTGGATCCTGCATTGTTTGCATGCCCTTCTTCGCTGTTTCCGCTGCCCTACAAATCTCTATGCAACGTGTTAAATTTAAATCATTCTCACGTAGTAAGCGTGCACGTGTTGCATCATCATGTATTCCGGCTACTATTCTGTCTTTTATAAGACCATCTTTTAAGTTATCAAATTTGCAATCTTTAGATAAGTTACGCAGTTCCGTAACATACTGGTCAATCGTTTCACCGACTTTTTGGTTCCTGTTATTAAAAACGTGTCTTTCCAGCGTCTCGTGCTTTTTAGGAATGCAAAATTCCTGAAACTTCTGTATTAATGGTTCAATCTTATTGACATCATCTTCTACAAATACGAATGTATTATATAGTTCTATAGCACTCTCACCTGCAAGTGATAATAATGTAGCACATTGTAACTTCTCTTCTTTTTGGTCTTTTTCGGTCGCGCACATGTAAAGTCTGTATTGTTGTAGCCCATCTTCTCCAATTTTCTGAGATATTTCCGTCTAAGCATAAATATTTTGGTGCAGGAATACGGTCCGAACTCATTTTAACAGTTTTACTTCTGACACCATATAATATTGTTGAACACAAGTCGGTGTTGAAGTTTTACACGTTTATTCACGCATCTCTACTTGTATTTGGTATCATATATGGCGGGGGGGGGCGGCTGACTACACGAGGCTGTGAACCCCGTATCTAATGCGTTATGCGCATGCCTACACTGAATCTATAGTTTGATGTAATATAGTCTATTTCAATAAAGTAGTAACTAATATCATTACATCAACTACTCAAAAAACAAATTAGAAGCACATGTACTGCCTACTACAGCTGAACTGGGGTTTACATCATTACATTCAGAAACCGGAAATAGATGCAAGTACTCAACGAGAGTGACTATTGACCCGACCGTCGGGTGTATAAGAAACCGTTTTCTATTGACCCGACCGTCGGGATAGTATGTATCATTATGTACATAGAGTACTTGTGTCTATGCCTGTAAGTCCACAAAAGTTTCTGGCACACAGTTTAAAAACCATTTTAATACACAGCAGATAATCAAAGTCTAAGACTGAAGGAGAACCATGCAAATCTGAGACAGATCCTTTGATCTGTCATTAGATCTTTAAAGCCACTTGCGTTGTGAACCATTTGTGGAACACATTTCTGGTATTTGTATTCTATATCAAAAGTTTATGGAAATGTATGCCTGTCCTTGATATTCTGAACATATGTTACTATGGTAAAATAGCAATTAAAGCCTTCTTCTTCAATGCAGATTTTAACTGGGCAATTTGATGTTTTGTTTTAATCTGTAATTATTCTCCTGGTATAAATTACATGTAAAGTAACAATGTAGCTTGTTCCATCTATAACAATTGTACATGTAATTGTGAAAATAAAATAACAAGTAAATGTCAGAATTCCACAAAAAGTTGTAAATCAATGATCAGGAATGTTACCACACAGTAGGACCCCTTTCAGACCTGTTTCTGTCAGTTTTGGGATTATACCATTGGCAACACAACTGGGAATTTTAACATGAATTTGTGTCATATCGGGAAAAATTGTGTGTACATAATGAAATTTAAATGCATTTCCCTTTACATTATTATTTTATCATATGGGTCATGAGCTCAACATCAAATTGGGAATTTTTTCATTGACTTGGGAAAAAATAAATGTATTTTCCCTATGGAATGGGGCCAAATTTCAGCCCCTTGATAACTACAGAAAGACTTGCCTTTTGATCTACGACTCTAATGTGATCTCTCAAGACCTGTGGTGGCTTGAAAGAGATTTTTATTGAAGGAATATTTATCTAAGTGGTTCTCAGAATGTGGTCTCACAAGACAGGTGGTCTCTAATGATGATCTCTCTAGACATGCTTCATTGTACAACTGTTATGTAGAATCAGAAAAATTCATTGTGGTTTTAAATTCATTCATTTTGTTGTATCCATTTATCAACAAAATTTAAACCATGACCAAATTATCATACCAATTGAAAGAAAGAGGTTCTTTTTTTTTTTTTTTTTTTTTATTTCAACGAAATTTAATGTCAAATGTCCACGGATTTGTTTTATTTTTATACCAACAAAATTTAATCCCACAAGTTTTTTGGATTTTACAGTATCTCTGTAAATTAACTGATTATTAATTTACAACCTTTAGTGCAGCATGACATTTTATAGTATCTTAATACTTATATGTGCATTGCTATGCTCTGCACTTGCAACAACATTTTGATTCGAATTAGTAAAGTAAAAGTGCTTATTCTTGACAGTTTTGCAATCAATAGACCTTTTCACAGTAACTGCCATCCTGTAAATTTGTTCATCAAAATGATGAATATTCCTGCTTAAACAAAGGTTGTCAAACTAACCTATTGTTTCTCGATCTCATATTCCATGAATCTGTATCATTTTGCCATTTAAAGTTACAGGACCACAGTTATCGTGGAAAGGTCTATTGTATTGAAATGATGATTTAGTCATCAAATCAATTATCAATAATAAAAAAAAATTGTGATAGGTAAGTTCATCATGAACATGTAAACTTAATTTCTATATTTATAATTTTTAAATGTATGATGTTGATAGTTTAATTTATTATAAATGGTAAATGTATGTAATGTCACAATACAGATACAGTGGAATATTGTTATGTCAAAATCAGATGAGTGGAAATTCTTGATATGTCAAAATTGAACAGCTGATCTCAGCTTTTATGATTTTTTAATTAAAAATTTGCATTATCTAATGGGCACAGTCCCTTGAATTTCGAGATATCAAGATTCCACTGTATCTTGATTTATAGTATTTGTGATTGAAGTTTGAAATGGTAATTTAATCATGAACACTGTTTTATATTACTGTAATGTATTGATTCATGTGTGGTATTTGTGATTTAAGTTTGAAATGTTAATTTTAATCATGAACACTGTTTTATATTACTGTAATGTATTGATTCATGTGTGGTATTTGTGAATGAAGTTTGAAATGTTAATTTTAATCATGAACACTGTTTTATATTACTGTAATGTATTGATTCATGTGTGGTATTTGTGAATGAAGTTTGAAATGTTAATTTTAATCATGAACACTGTTTTATATTACTGTAATGTATTGATTCATGTGTGGTATTTGTGATTGAAGTTTGAAATGTTAATTTTAATCATGAACACTGTTTTATATTACTGTAATGTATTGATTCATGTGTGGTATTTGTGATTGAAGTTTGAAATGTTAATTTTAATCATGAACACTGTTTTATATTACTGTAATGTATTGATTCATGTGTGGTATTTGTGATTGAAGTTTGAAATGTTAATTTTAATCATGAATACTGTTTTATATTACTGTAATGTATTGATTCATGTGTGGTATTTGTGATTGAAGTTTGAAATGTTAATTTTAATCATGAATACTGTTTTATATTACTGTAATGTATTGATTCATGTGTGGTATTTGTGATTGAAGTTTGAAATGTTAATTTTAATCATGAATACTGTTTTATATTACTGTAATGTATTGATTCATGTGTGGTATTTGTGATTGAAGTTTGAAATGTTAATTTTAATCATGAATACTGTTTTATATTACTGTAATGTATTGATTCATGTGTGGTATTTGTGATTGAAGTTTGAAATGTTAATTTTAATCATGAATACTGTTTTATGTTACTTTAAGGATACACTTATTGTATTGTTCATCTGATTTAAGACTTTATGATATATTTAGTGTTAGTTTTATTTTATGATTAATGTAAATCTAAAGAGAACATTATTGTACATATATAATATTTGAAATTTTCTTATTGTTTTTAGTATTATTTATATCTAAAGAGAATGTTATTGGACATATATAATATTCATATCAAAAGAGAATCTTATTGGACATATATAATATTTATATCTAAAGAGAATGTTATTGGACATATATAATATTTATATCTAAAGAGAATGTTATTGTACATATATAATATTTATATCTGAAGAGAATCTTATTGGACATATATAATATTTATATCTAAAGAGAATGTTATTGTACATATATAATATTTATATCTGAAGAGAATGTTATTGGACATATATAATATTTATATCTGAAGAGAATGTTATTGTACATATATAATATTCATATCAAAAGAGAATGTTACTGTACATGTACATTGTATAACATTTGAAATTTTCTTATTGGTTTTAGTATTATCTATATCTGAAGAGAATGTTATTGTACATATATAATATTCATATCAAAAGAGAATGTTATTGTACATGTACATTGTATAACATTTGAAATTTTCTTATTGGTTTTAGTATTATCTATATCTGAAGAGAATGTTATTGTACATATATAATATTTATATCTAAAGAGAATGTTATTGTACATGTATAACATTTGAAATTTTCTTATTGTTTTTAGTATTATCTATTTCTAAAGAGAATGTTATTGTACATATATAATATTTATATCTAAAGAGAATGTTATTGATTACTAATTACTCACGATTAAACTAGACAGTCAAATGACTGCATTTACCAAAGAAGATCACATGTGTTAATCTTTATGTAGATTTATTTGTACATTTTGAAACCTGTTTTGGAAGATCACCTGTCCTACCAACCTGCAGTGGTTTATCAAGATAGAATGTCTCCTGATGAATGATTTTACAAGAAAAGTTTTATAAGACTGCAAAGAGACCCGGCAAAATTTATAAATAAAATAAAACACAAACAGCCAAACACACCCTTCAAACCAAACAGAAAACAAAAAATAACTACATAATAATAATATAAAAAAAAACAAACAGCCAGATACACCTTTCTTACCAAACCAAAGAGAAAATGAAAAATACCCACAAAATAATAAAATAAACAACAAACATCTAGATACACCCTTCTAACCAAATCAAAAACAGAAAACAAAAAATACTCACAAAATAATAAAATAAACAACAAACATCTAGATACACCCTTCTAGCCAAATCAAAAACAGAAAACAAAAAATACCCACAAAATAATAAAATAAACAACAAACATCTAGATACACTCTTTTAGCCAAATCAAAAACAGAAAACAAAAAATACTCACAAAATAATAAAATAAACAACAAACATCTAGATACACCCTTCTAACCAAATCAAAAACAGAAAACAAAAAATACTCACAAAATAAAAAAAATAAACAAACAGTCAGATACACCCTTCAAACCAAACTAAAAACAGAAAACAAAAAACACCCACAAAATAAAAAAACACCACACAAACAGCAGCCAGATACACCCTTCAAACCAAACCACAAAAAGAAAATGAAAAATACTCACACACAAAAGAAAAAAAACCAGCCAGATACACCCTTCAAACCAAACCAAAAAAAAAAATACTCACAAAATAAAAAAGAAATACATGCAGATACACCCTTCAAACCAAACCAAAAAAAAAAAAATAATAATAAAAAAAATACTCACCAAAAAAAAAAAACAAAAAAAAAAAAAAATAAATAAACACAGCCAGAAACACCCTTCAAACCAAACCAAAATTAAAAAATACTCACAAAATTAAAAAAAACAAAAAAAAAAAAGCGGCCAGATACACCCTATCAAGTATACATTTTGTCCCTATAAGTCCCCTACAGGTGAATTCAGAGGGGGATATATCATGTAAATGTTTTGTCCCTATAAGTCCCTTACAGGTGAAATGAGAGATACTGGTATGTCACATGTATGTTTTGTCCCTAAAGCCCCTTATAGGTGAATTGAGAGGGGAGGTATACATTTATCATGTAAATGTTTTATCCCTATAAGTCACTTACAGGTGAAATGAGTGGAGATACTGGTATGTCACATGTATGTTTTGTCCCTATAAGCCCCCCTACAGATGAATTGAGAGGGGGGCTATATACATGTATGTATCATGTATATTTTTGTCCCTATAAGTCCCTTTCAGGTGTAACAAATGAGGAGAGATATAGGTTTGGCTGTGAGTGGTTAGAGCATTTCATTTTGAACCTTTATGGTTCAAAGTGAAATGCTTTGACCACTCTCACCTCTGGTCATTGCAGGTTTGGTCCTGTTGTAACCTAAGCTGATTTTATGAAATAGTTTGTCAGAAGGCTGGTATGTGGTCTCTTCCCAGGTACATTGTAACTGGCTTCTCTCCTCTGCCACTAAAAACTGGCTGCCACCATATGACAGAAATATTGTCCATTGTGGTGTAACACAATATTCAGATACAAAAGCATGGGTTGAAAAACTGGATTTGACATTTTTGTCTCAATCATTTTATCACTGGGATATTTCAAATATTGTATGAAATTTATACATGACATTCAAATGATATTACTTTTAGAAATGTTCCGGAATAAAATTTGTAGAAGATTTTCCACTGTAAACACATTTTAATTGTGATGCAAGTACATGTAATATTTAATAGATTTGTTATACAGTTTAAATTTACAATTGTTCACTTCTCTCCGCTTAATTGATTTTACATCAGTGAGTTAATTAATTTCTATTTTATTTTGTTGGCCCAGACAATCACTTTTGATGGAGCCAGGGATGGGTTGCCCTGGAGTTCCCATTTTTACATCAAAGAGCCTTTCAAAATAACCAGTGAGTTAATTAATGTTACATACACAGCATTGGTTTTTGATTGTGAAGTTTATAATTCCTGATTTCAGTTTGATAGTTTTTGCTACTTTTTGATAAAGTGTAACTACATGTAACTTCATTGATTAGATTTTTAATGTCATCATTATAATAAGATGTATGTTTAACACAGTCACACACACACACACACACACACAAATATATATATATATATATTTTTTTAAATAATCTCTAGTCAAACTTGTCTATAAAGGCCACTCAAGGGAACTGGCAAAAGTAGCTGTTATTAGCAGATGACCTTTATAAAGAGGTTTATCCATTAAAAATAAAAAGTTAAGGTTATATTTGAATTATCTTTATAGACAAGTGTCCTTTATACAGAGGTGCTCTTTAATACAAGCTTGACTGTATTAGCATGATATTGATTTTTAGTATACATTTTAAACATAGACTTTCTGTGTTATGTTTTTCTATAGAACTCATTGCTATACAAATTGCAAATAAAATTGTAATACTATCTTTATTTTGTCTGTTATTTTTTCATGTGATAGTTATTGTCTGATTCACATAACATGGCGGGTGGGGTAGCCTTTTGATTATCATATGGTCAATTCAGGCTTCAAAAGAAAAGCATTTCATTACCAACTGCATAACTACACATTATAAAAAGTAGGAATGATTACTCTTGCTATAGTAATTTGAATATATTAACTAAGATTTAAATTTGTCCAGGTCAAGAAAAGGTTCACAAGACTCCACCCCGCCAGGTTCACACTTCTAAAGAACAGATGGTGTGGTCTTATCATTTCACTTGTTCACACTCCTGGAGAACGGTTGGTGTAGTAAGATATCTATCTCTCTCTCTCTCTCTCTCTCTCTCTCTCTCTCTCATCTCTCTCTCTCTCTCTCTCTCTCTCTCTCTCTCTCTCTCTCTCTCTCTCTCTCTCTCTCTCTCTATATATATACACACACACACACACACACATATATACATACACACACACATACTGTATTTGACCTTAAAAGGGCGCCGGACGGTAATTTTAGTACATGTACCAGGCGCCTTTATTTTGACTTTTTTTTTTTTCACGATACACATTTTGATTACATTACCAAAAATGGTAAAATACTCTGCTATGCATATACTCCGCTATTTACAATACATAGCTATTTGTACTGGATTGATTACTTTGTAATCCCGTCTGATGTATTAACAGTGTTAAAGAAACAATGTAGCAAAATCTGTTTCTCACTCTCAAATCAAGATTTACTGTTTGAACTGCCAGATCAGGAAACGGGCATTACGACTACAAGTGATACATGCCTTACATAGATGCTTCACTGAAAACGACAATTTGGACAATTTCTATGGTTTAATGCGATCTCTGATATTCAAAGTGTAAAACTGGTATTATGCGAGATTTTGGTATTTGCAGACTGTTTAAAATGACCAGTAGACAAAATGGGGAAGTTTGAATGACAACGCTTCGCTTGAAATACCGAAAACCCAAATTCAGTTTTATGAAGTGACGGAGTAAACAAATAAATGGACAAGTTTCATATTTCTTCCTAGAAAAAAATACGATAAGCATTATTTTTTCAATAGCAAATACATTTTAATTGACAAGTATTTAACAAACAAAAAAAAGTATGACTTGTTGATGAACGTCAATGGCGACCTCCCTGCATCAAAGAAATCACCGATAGAATTCAAAGTATTGCTTACAACGTAGTTAAAAGGCGTTCTTTTGCAATTTTGAAGGTATAATTGATATTTATTGCACCAAAAAGAAAAAAGTATGATAATGTTGGGCGGTAATCTAAACTAATTAAAAATAAAAAGGTAAACATTTTCAAATAATCAGTCAGTATATCTACATGAAAAAAATATCATGGGGTGCCTTATTGGAGCAGGCACCCTTTCAAGGACAAATACAGTGTATATATATATATATATATATATATATATATATATATATATATATATATATATATATATATATATATATATATATATATATATACTTATCACTTCTGTAGTTCACACTCCTGGAGAACAGACTGTGTATATATGTGTGTGTGTGTGTAGAAAGATCACGTATAACTTAATAACTTATCACTTCACTTCAGATGGTGTAGTAAGATCACCACATATAACTTTTTACTTCACTTCTTCACACTCCTGGAGAACAGATGGTGTGGTAAGATCACCACATATAACTTATCACTTCGTTTCTTCACACGCCAGGAGAACAGATGGTGTGGTAAGATCACCACATATAACTTATCACTTCGTTTCTTCACACGCCAGGAGAACAGATGGTGTGGTAAGATCACCAAATATAACTTATCACTTCGTTTCTTCACACGCCAGGAGAAAAGATGGTGTAGTAAGATCAAAACATATAACATCTTACTTCACTTACTCTTAAAACTACTGGAGAACAGGTGATGTAGTAAGGACTCCACCAAAACTGAAAACACTTATTTTCACTGGTTGTGTACTAAAACCATAAATAATTTCTAACTTCACTTATACTGCTGAAAAAAAAAGTGGTATAGTATAGAAAGATTCCCAAAATGCTGATTCTTTCACTTGTTCACACTTCTTGAGAACAGGTGGAAGGCCTTATAGTAAGACCACCATGAAAGCAAATAATTTCACTTGCTCACACTATTTGAGAACAGTAAGACCACCACCTTCTCTTGTTCATACTCTTTGAGAACAGTTGGTGTATGGTATAGTAAGACGACTATCTTCACTTGTTCACACTCCTTGAGTTGATTTATTTTTAATTTGTATTTTGTTTTACGCCATACTCACTCAACAATCTTTCAGTCATATGATGGCGTCCAGTTTTTATTGGTGGGGAAGAAACCCCGGTTACCCGGGTAAAGACCACCGACCTTCCGCAAGTAAACTGGCAAACTTTCCCACATAATTCGAAACGACCCTAGCGGGATTCGAACCAGAGGTGAGAGGCCTTGTGATTTAAAGCGCAATGCTCTAACCACTCGGCCACGGAAGCCTCTCACATTCCTTGAGAACAGTTGGTGTATGGTATAGTAAGACGACCATCTTCACTTGTTCACACTCCTTGAGTTGATTTATTTTTAATTTGTATTTTGTTTTACGCCATACTCACTCAACAATCTTTCAGTCATATGATGGCGTCCAGTTTTTATTGGTGGGGAAGAAACCCCGGTTACCCGGGTAAAGACCACCGACCGTCCGCAAGTAAGCTGGCAAACTTTCCCACATAATTCGAAACGACCCTAGCGGTATTCGAACCAGAGGTGAGAGGCCTTGTGATTTAAAGCGCAATGCTCTAACCACTCGGCCACGGAGGCCCCTCACACTCCTTGAGAACAGTTGGTGTATGGTATAGTAAGACGACCATCTTCACTTGTTCACACTCCTTGAGAACAGTTGGTGTACGGTATAACAGATAATCTGCTGGAGAGCAGATGGTGTAGTGACAAAAAAAAGAAACTTATTACTGATACCTCACTTGTTTACACTGCTGGAGATGTGCCACAAATTACTGACTTATATGTGCTATAGGAAAATTATTTTCAAATTCATTTTAGATATTGACTGTCTGATCACATTTGCAGTCTTGTCTTTTGTAGTTTGATACCACCCCTTTTGGAAATATGCTATAGGCCTGTTTTTTATATTCAACCTTGTTTACGGTTATAAACAACCTGAAACACGTTTAAGTCACAAGCCATCAACTGTTTTAGGGAGAAAAAAGACAGTGGTTGAAAACAGCATTTTGTGTTTGAATATTGTCTGACTAATTAGGGGCAAGAAGCATCTTTAAGCGACAAGAAAATAAATTAGTATCAAGAACGATGCAACAAATTATATTTCAAGTCTCTATACAACAAACATACAGAAATATAACTCAAATTGATCGATTTACATTTGGAAAAGGTATATTGAAAGTCAAGGCGAGATGGTGAAGGGAACAAAAGCGACAAGAAAATAGATGAGAGTAAAGCTTTATCAAATTAAATCAAACAATTTATGTTAATATTGTTCCGTATAGAAACCCGAAATACAACCCATTAACTTGCTCTTGGTGCTAATTTATTTTTGTCGCTTCTGGTTGCTAATTAGTGAGACCGGATTTGACTAAAGACTACACCTTAAACTTTCTTAATCGTGCTCTTGACTGCTGTAGATATTTTCTTTAACCATTTAACCACATGGTTTAAAACACACCATTAAAAAACATTTAACTGTAAAAATGTTTTAAACCAGGTTAAATGTTAGGAATAAAAAAAAACAGGCCTTAAATTAAATGTGTAAAAAATGAAAGTATCAAAATACAACAATAAGAAGCATGCAACCAATTGTGATGTAACACATAGGAAAAATGTTAAAGAAGCAATGGCGAAAACATTTCATAATAAATACATAATATTTAATACATATAAAGCCAGTTTGAACAAGCTAATAAGAATATTTTGTTACCGGTCTTTTTCTTTCTCGGGCTCGGCATACCACTACACTCCGGAATTATAATGGCTGCCTACTCGAGGACAAGAACTGTGTTCAATAGGATTCTTTCGGAAATATTGCCAAAACATGGTCTTATTTCACAAAACACGCCACCGATGAGAGCACAAAGGATAATCACACAATTCCAAAGTTCAATTTCGTTCAGTACAAATTTATGCCCCAAATGTGCACAACAAGACGGTCTTAATCAACGAGACAAATACTTTTCCGAAAGTGAAAGGTCGAAGCAGACGAATTCTTCAAAAAATTCGTTGTTAAACGGACCTCCTTTGGAATCTTTTATGGTTAATTCTAAATCGACCAAAGTTACCTACGAAGATTCAGAGAATTTCGGTGTACCTTACTTGGATAAAATCGAATATGATGGAAATGGGAGGAAAGGTTGGTACTACATGTAGTTATAGCTGCAACGAAGAAGGAGACAGAAAAATAAAAATAGAATAGTGAAATACCTTGGTACATACTAATTCTGTAGTCCGACAAGTCTGACTATGATCTGGGCAATCATTTTATCTTCTGTGAAATCCCTCCTTCCGAGGAGAACCTCCAACTTCTGGAGTAGTGTCACTAGTGAGTGGTGATTGCACTTATTATCATGCATTTTGCTTATGTGCGTGCAGCCAGGAGTATAGGATATTAGAAAAAGAAAAAGTATATATGCATTCAGGGATGGTGTAAAGTCACTATTTGTAATTTATCCTCCATAGGTAGTGCAAAACAGTTCAAAGAATGGAATATATACAATACGTCGTTTCTGAGATCCCTCGACAGACCACTCTATCATGTGACTTTCATCACAACGTGACAAAATTTAAGGCATATTTTGGACAAAATGGCTGGCACCTAATTTCTGTAGAAACGCTGGGTAAAATTGGAGAATTTTTATGTTCCATAAATTTGTCAATTTTACCCAGAGTTTCCTGGGCACATTTACCGTATGCCAATATTCTGTTCTGATTTTAAGTATTTTCACAGCCACATATTGATCATTTAACTATGTATTTCTATGTCTTCCTAGACTTCACATTACTGATTGGCTGACAATCAGAAGCATTGTAGGGCCTTTCCTATATGGAATGTCACAGCCATTAATATTTTACCACCAACAAATCAGCGAGCTTATAAGATTTATATAAATATTCATAATGGAGACAGGAGAACATGTAAATAAAACTTATGGATAGCTGGAACTCGCATCGTTTTAGGATTTCAAACATCAGGGATGAGAAATACATGGTTAAAAAGATCCATATGTTGCTGTGAAAATGTCAAAGCATCTTGCTACTAAGAAAGTATATGTTAGGACTTCTGCCAGTGATTTAACACCCCCCCCCCCCCAAAAAAAAAGATAACTTAAAATTGGGGTTGAAATTCAGCCTAGGGTACATTGTAACAGGGTTATCTCATCCACCATTTAAAACTGACTGTCGTCATGTACCAGTAAAAGAAAATTTTTTTAGTTTAGTTTAAACATATTTTATTTCATTACCGTAACATGAAATGGGAATGGGCACAAGTTTTAAAAACTTATTAAAAGCACTTTTTGAGTGTGGTATAAATCACCATTCAAACAATCAAACATTATTTTTATAATAGTACAATGTGTATACATGTATGTACATGAAATTTGTGAATATTCTATTCTATTCTTACATTTACCTTTTCTTAAATGTGAGGTAGTTTGCCAGAATTCTCTAGTATTGTGTTGATGAAGTCTGTTTTTCTATGCAGTTTTCTTTATGACATATGGATGTCAGATGAACATCAATGACACCGAGATAGCCTGGAGTATTCTCTTAAATAATGGATTTCAAAGGGCATCAATAGAAGAAGAGGTGTGTATCCTTTTAATTTTGTTGTTGTTTTGTATTTTGGGGGAACTTTTTGTTTTTAAACCCCTAGGATTGATGATACGGCTGGGGCATAATTTATTTGGTCTCTTTACAACATTTTGGTTTCTGTCAAATTACTTATGCTTCTTTCCTCAAAGTTTTTAATACGTTTGATTATGATCCATATTTGATAATATTTGATAGAGATTTTCATCTCTACATAAAAATCAATGATCAATAGATCAAAGTTGTTCTTAGTCACAGTATTATTATATTTGACTGAAATTATAATAAAAATCTTTGAAACTGTCACTTTAGGACTTAAACATATGTATGCACATGTACTTAATGATTTTTTTAGCTATCATTCATTTTTCAGGCTGATGTAATACTTATTATGACATGTTCTATAAGAGAAAGTGCAGAGACAAAGATATGGAATTTACTAAATCGCTTGAAGAAATTACGAAGGAGGAGGCAAAGCAAGATACCATTGAAAATTGGTATATTAGGTACAGATATTTGGTAGGAATTTATCATGTAGCAAATTAGTTAAGGAAAGTACATATTGTATGTGGGAAAACTCAGACACACACTTTACAAACAGTTGTATATGTCGGTAAATTGAATTACATACATGTATCTGATGTAAGAATTAGGAGCAGGTTATCCCAAGAGACTGGCTGGTTGTGTAAAACTTGTTTACCTTTCAATCTAACATTAGTGATGTCTACAATATATACATTTGAAAAGGAAAATTACATTGGAAATTCTATGGTTATAAGCATGTCATAACAAAAGTTTTAACTTTATGTAATTATATATTCATCCCATAAAGTGATAATACAATGTAAAAAATTTCTCCAAAGTTTAAGCAAAACAAAATTTTGATCCTGCTCATAAAAATCTAAAAAGGTAATATCAAACAGCGTTTTATTTTATGGTTGGTTATTGTTTTAATGTTTATTTCATTTTACTATCAACCATTGTGTGCAAATTTACAAGCTTCATAGTAGTTCTTATATTATTAGGATAGCTGTTACTTTTGTATTTAGTTATTGGCAGATGACCAATTCTTGTCAAATAACAATCTTCTCCATGGCTATATGGTTTGTTGACAACTTTGCAATATATCTGCTTGCATTGTCATATGAAAAAGATGGTAATCCATATTACTTAAATATTAATAAAATCCCATATGCATTCACAAAGAAAACCTGCTCCTGGTTAGAATTGGTTTCCAGCCAGTACTGATAGCATTGGATTTAGATACTAAGCGTAGTTAAATGTTAATGGCAAAATTATATATTTCAGGCTGTATGGCTGAGAGATTAAAATCCAAAATCATTGAAGAGAAAAAAATGGTGGACATTGTTTGTGGTCCTGATGCATATAGAGATCTTCCGAGAATGTTGGCCCTGACTAAATCAAAACAAAAATCTGGTAAATTACATGTACTTTACAACTATCATATCAGTTTTATCTACAGAGTCATTGTTTTTCAATCCCTTATTTTTGTACTGTCCATTCATAAGAAAATCTGCATGAAAAGGCAATATTTGTATAACATTTTGCATCATTTTGTTATTCAGGAATATTGTAACTTACTGGTAGCTGTACCATGAAAGGCATAATTCAACATATTACAGTGATTCAGTTACATTGCCATCTAAGTTTTAAGTGATTTCTTTCTGTTTCAGTGAATGTATTACTTTCCCTAGAAGAAACCTATGCTGATGTGATGCCAGTGAGTTTGAATCAAGATTCTGCCTCTGCTTTTGTGTAAGTCTTGTATACCCTTCTTAAGTATACATCATAATTAGCTATCACAAGGCATTGTAGGAGATATAACCATACATCATGATCAGCTATCACAAGGCATTGTGGGAGATATAACCATACATCATGATCAGCTATCACAAGGCATTGTGGGAGATATAACCATACATCATGATCAGCTATCACAAGGCATTGTGGGAGATATAACCATACATCATGATCAGCTATCACAAGGCATTGTGGGAGATATAACCATACATCATGATCAGCTATCAAATGGCATCGTGGGAGATATAACCATACATCATGATCAGCTATCACAAGGCATTGTGGGAGATATAACCATACATCATGATCAGCTATCACAAAGCAATGCGGGAGATATAACCATACATCATGATCAGCTATCACAAGGCATTATGGGAGATATAACCATACATCATGATCAGCTATCACAAGGCATTGTGGGAGATATAACCATACATCATGATCAGCTATCACAAAGCAATGTGGGAGATATAACCATACATCATGATCAGCTATCACAAGGCATTGTGGGAGATATAACCATACATCATGATCAGCTATCACAAGGCATTGTGGGAGATATAACCATACATCATGATCAGCTATCACAAAGCAATGTGGGAGAAATACCGGGTAACCATACATCATAATCAGCTATCACAAAGCAATGTGGGAGATATAACCATACATTATGATACGTCATCTCTAGGAATTATGGGAGCTGTAATCATGAATCTGGTGATACAAAAATCATCATGTAATCCAAGGTTTTTGAAATTCACCAGTCTTACCAGAAAAAATGGTAAATTTTACAAAAGTCTGGTGAAATCTATCTGATAAATGGTCCAAATGACCAGTAATTTTCCAATTCATTTCAATTGTGTATATATACAGGCCAGTAAAAATGTTCTTTGACCAGTGAAATTCCTTTATTCACTGGTCCGGTTGATCAGTCATTTTTTTGTTTATTTCAAATTGTCTGCATGTAATTCATATATCTACGTCTTATGATACTTTTTACATGTTATGCTTCAGATGTAGGATTGGATCTGAATTGTTTTGCAATAATGACCCTGTTTTAGACTTAATCTATTTCCAAAGCTTTGATTGAAAAGATTGAGGTCAGGTCTTATTGGCAGTGATGTAAAATATGTTGATGTGCGGTGAGATTTGTAATCCTTGTTTACTCTATGTTTATAGGCCTACCATATATTGTGAAGGTTATAAAGCATTTTCATATTTTACATGGTGATACAGATGTGAATTTTTCTGTTTTCCACACAGATCAATAACCAGAGGCTGTAACAACATGTGTTCTTACTGTATTATGCCTTTCACAAGAGGTCGGGAGAGAAGTCGGCCAATGACCTCTATTTTGGAAGAGGTCAAAATGTTATCGGATCAGGTATAAACAAATGTATTTTGTCCCACATGCTGTGATACCAGATGATTTGAATTTTGATTTTGAATTGTGTTTTATACCATACTCAACAATTTTTTAGTTATATAGTGGCAGTTAGTTTTTATTGGTGGAGGAGAGAACCCAGTTACAATGTAACTGGGAATAGACCACTGGCCTTCTGCAAGCAAACTGGCAAACTTTCTCACAAAAATCAGCTTAGGTTCCAGCAGGGCTAAAACTTGCGCCTACTTTAAGTGGTTCAAGGTGCGATGCTCTAACCACTCAGCCAAGGAGGCCCCCCGATATCAGATGATAGTTAATCATTTAATCTGTTTATGACATACCAGTAGTCTCTCCACAGTGATTGACATAAATCCATTTTTTTAATTGTTATTTTCTTTCATTGAACAACAAAAAGGTGACAAATCTTCATGTATTAGATATTTGACATGTACTTACATTCTATTAGTAGATGAGTTTTTCTATGACCTAACCTTAACCATGATCTTGATACTGAAAAAAAGCTGCCAAATTTTATGATTGATGAATTAGTGGCATGAATGACAGCCCTCAAAAGTGCCAAAATATAAATACTGCTAGTTTTATTGCAAATATAGTATAACTTTGTTTCACACAGTAATCAATTTGTGACAATTCATATCACATTGTGAGTAAACACTTTGATAATTTTTGCGATATACTGTTTATCCAGAAATCTTCGCTCCTGGTTATTTTCACCCATGTGTGACAGAAAACATATTCACCCCATCTTGATTTTGCCCTAAACCACCATAATCTTATTAATGGCATGTATGTCTGTGCTTAAACATTTCAGTCCAATTTAAATTTGTCCTTTCATCTATGGAGAAAATGTTGAAAATTAAACAGAAGTGAAAATTTCCAGGCATACAGTATATTCTGGATTTTAGATTAAACGGCCACAAAGTAAGAATGTGAACAATCATAGTATGTAAATTGATATGATATAAAATCTCAGATACCAAAGTATAAATCTTCATGATGTTTACGACACATATACAAATGTGATGAATATTGGACAAACACAGACCTCTGGCAATCAGATGTAGGAGCAGGTGCCATGGAGGAGTAAGCATCCCCTGTTGACTCGTCACACATGCCATGAGTCAACAGTCAAATATCAAATGAAATAGGTGAGGAAGAAACCCTCATCACAATTGATAAGGACTATTCTACTTTTTTCCAGGGCATAAAACAGGTTACTCTCCTTGGTCAGAATGTAAACAGCTACTGTGACGAATCAGAAACTAGTTCATTTGGAACCTTTGATAAAGACAGAGAAACACAACTTAGTAAAGGATTCAAAACAATATACAAGCCAAAAAGAGGAGGATGGAGGTTTAGTGACTTACTGGACAAAGTTTCCTTAGTTGATCCAGAAATGAGAATAAGATTTACTTCTCCGCATCCAAAAGATTTCCCAGATGAGGTTACTATACATGTGATTGTTGTGTCATATCCCAGTTACACAGACAGTGGCTTAGGTCTAAGTAATTCAATCAAGCATATGACTGTTACAAATCAGTATGTCTTAGCCATCTCTCTTTGTGGACTAGTATATTAACCAAATATAGTCCACCAGTCTGTATGTCCCCTATAATGTATAAAACCAAATATAGTCCACCAGTCTGTGTGTCAACTAATATATAAGACAGTCCACCAGTCTGTGTGTCCACTATAATGTATAAAACCAAATATAGTCCACCAGTCTGTGTGTCAACTGATATATAAGACAGTCCGCCATTTTTTGTGTCCACTATAATGTGTAAGACCAAATACAGTCCACCAGTCTGTGTGTCAACTAATATATAAGACAGTCCACCAGTTTGTGTGTCCACTAATGTATAACAGTCAAGTTAATGGTGGAACTTTTAATGTCAGTTTCAGATGTCTAGAATCATGATACTGTCCTTACACTAGCTTTACAATACCTAGAGGCAAAACATTTAGATAAACATTTAAAGTTGTACAAAAACCTTTACTTAATAGCCATCTTCTATATAGATCTTTTTGTACCCACATTAGTTTAAAAATAACTGCAGCACTATGTTTTGACTGTATTGTGTTACAGAATGTAGAGTAATCTACAGTCTCTTTATAAAGTGTAAAAGAAACTAAAAATGTTGAATTAGCATGAAAAGTAGTTTTGAATTGAATATTTTTCAGGTTTTGTATCTAATGAAAGAGAGAAGAAATATCTGTAACAGAATTCATCTGCCAGCACAGAGTGGTAACAATGAGGTGTTGGAGAGAATGAGGAGAGGGTAATTATCTGTCGCGTGTTTGTCAATGTTTAACTGGAATGATAATCCAAGAAGCCAGAACGGCCAAAGAATTTTGTTTTTATTTCAAATAATTTTCATTTGAGATTAGCCCTGTAAGCAAAGTTAATTTCCTTTGGAAAGGGATGAATATCTGTTTAACTTATGACTTTATACTTGCACAAGTGTGAGGATTTTTTTTCCTTTAAGCATTTTCTAAGCAGGCCTAGTAGAATTTTAACTTGGAATGACATAAGATTTGGATATACTTTGCTGTTTGTACAGTTTTACTTTGTTTTAAGGTTGTTCAGTAATTTTGATACTTTGATCCTATGTGATTTTTTTTATAATACAGTAAAACCTGCTTTAGCAACCACCTGTGTATAAAGACCACCTGGTCATAAAGACTGGTTTTGTTGTCCCTAAGGGGGTCTTTATATACAAGTTTTACTGTACTTCAATGCTCACATAAATGTTCAAGATATCTTCTTACAACAGCTGATTTCAAACTCATTTGACCAGTTAACAAGAGTAGTTCTACATGTATCAAAAGCTACAAGATAGAAGGGGATCTTTTTATACAAGTTTCACTGTACTTCTTAGAATCAATGCTCACATAAATGTTCAAGATATCTTCTTACAACAGCTGATTTCATTTTCAAACTCATTTGATTAGTTAACAAGAGTAGTTCTACATGTATAACATTTACAAGATAAAAGCAAACATGATTGGCATGGGTACATCTGTAATGAAGGACTTTAAGTTTTTACCTTGCTTTGTTACCTGTGATTTTCAAGACTACATATAAAACATGTCACTGACAACGAGGTGTGTTTAGCTGTAGTTAAGTGCTGTAACCAAATGCTTTCTTGGTAATACACATGTACACTTCTGTATAGGTTCTCTCGGAGTGTCACAACTGCTGTAACACTGGACATTTGTGTTATGCTTCAGCTGTCTAGGTCCAGAATGCCAAGTACCATCTTCCCAAGTCAAGGTTTTCTGATCCACTTACTTCCTTAAACACCTTGACAGATTACATTTCATTTGGCGGTCACTGGTGGCGACATCTAGCGTTGATCTAAAATTTTACTTAGATTGACCTTACACTGACCCCTGACTTTAGCCATTGAAAAGACTCATGGCATAGCCTGCATGTCGCCATTATTCTGTGTTTCCTCTATCATGTGGTCGATGCATGATGGATTGTTAGACGCATTCCGATTGGCTCATTCAATGATTGTCCCAGCCAATTGAAATCAGCGCTGCGAAGTAAAAATTTTAAAATTTTTACCACTGAACAAACAAAAGTAATGAATATGAATTTTTATGATTTTAAGATAAAAACAGTTTATGCTACAACTGAACAAGTTTGTACATATATTGTATGCAACTGTAAATGATGACGAAAATTGTTGCTCATTTTAAGAAAACTTATCTGAATACCATAGTTACTCAGTGTGATTTCGTTTGTATGAATGAGTCATAAATTTGCCCAATGTCAGATTTTGATGTGAATGAAGTACATGTACATGTATATTACTAGACCGTCACATCCAGAATTCTTGCAAACAACTGTATGGTCTAAATGATAAAATAAAAGTTTAGCTTGATTATTGAGTAAATTTGGTGACTTCTGGCTTTGATCAATCTTAACATGAAGTTATAAAAGGATAATGCATTGACATGTTAAACAATTTATGTAGCTTCTTGATGTAGATGTTGATTTTGTGTACCTGTAATTTATCTTATTTTTCTTTTCTTTTCTTTTTTTATTTTAGATATACCAGAGAAGCATATTTAGAGCTTGTATATCATATAAGAGATATAATTCCAGGTAAGTGCACAAAGGATCAACTTGCAAATAAGTAAAATTGAAAGAATAGACCCTTTCATGATAACTGCGTTCCTACTTACCTCACCTGCGCACTTAACACTTCCGAGTGGTAACAGGAAGATTCGTACTCAACACAAATCATACCCAATGAAATTTAAATCGTACACAGGGAACAATTAGTCTTTAATTGGATACTAAGTGTCATGGGTAGAAATGTTTTGAGCACGAAACTTCTTCAAACCACTCGGAAGTAATTGTGCCCAGGTGAAATGAGTAAGAACGCAGTTATCGTGAAAGGGTCTATTGACACTCATGTATTATCTTTGTCTGTATCATAATTGTAAAGTTGGAAAATGGTGGATTATATCTTATTGATTTATGTTATTGAGATGTTCTTGCATGATTGAACAGAAATTCTAAAGTTCTAGATGTTTAAAATGGAATCCATCCACCATATTTCTTGAATTACATTAAAAAGAAAATCTTTTTGCTGAAAAGGTGTTACATATCAAAACAATTAAAAACTTAGAAATAGTGGAATATGTTCACCATCAGTTTCAAAGTCTCTCCTTTTGGAGAGAATTTAGACTTCTGTTGTCTACTATTATTTTCAGACTTGATTCTGTGGCCTTTGCAGTCCTTACAATTATTCTAGACAACATGTAAACAGATTTACATTATTTGAATATGATTAAAATGCATTGCATCTAAAATGTATTTATAAGATGAGCTGATAATTCATATGGTATTTGAAAAGACATCTCAAGTTATTTATAATTATGAACATTATTTTACAGATGTGGCTTTCTCCAGTGATTTCATTGCGGGATTCTGCGGTGAAACAGATGAAGCTCATCAAGATACTGTGAACTTGATACAGGAAGTGAAATACAACTTTGTTTACTGTTACCCATATAGTATGAGACAGGTAAATTCTGACCACCATGTTTCAAGCTCAGTTTTGAAAATTTGTACTCACTTATCATATTCAGTCTCTATTGTATGCAGATGTTGCAGCAATTGTCATACTTTTTAATAGAATCTTTTTATTTTCATTGTTCAATGGCCAAAATATATGTACTGATTCCCAAAAATACAATGAGGGTGAACAATGCCATTGGGAATGTTTATCATATACTTACTATTAATTACAGGTATTTTTTATCTCCGATACAGGAACCAGCATGTGCCCTTTATCACATACCCTGTATCAGCCCTCCCTTTATCACACCACTGTTACCCTTTATTGCACCCCCATTTGTACAACTTTGTGTATTTTTATTTGAAATACCTAGATTGTTTCCTGCTACAGGCAAAACCCAATATCTTGTGTAAACGCCAAGCTAAGCACATTCTGTGACAGATTAGGCCCCATAGTGAACAATTTTAAAGATTTTTGAATGAAAATATGAACGAATCCATTGATTTAATACACATGTAATTTAAAAAGCGTAAAAATATTCCACAGGTAGGTTCAAAACACCACAAATATTTGTGCATTTCGTATTTTCGTATACGAGTATACAGACATGACGGAGTAGGCTATTCCCTTCAATACAATGTTTAGCTTTGAACAGCCTCACAACAGGGGTTTACCAGAAGTAGAATATGCATGAATGTCCTTTCAAAGTCCTTGTAGGTTTACGATTATTTCATATATATCTTAGTAACATATCTACGCTAAAATACAAGGCCACTTTTTAAAACATGTAAACAGTTTTGTGTACTCCATAAAACTTAAACCTGTGGGAATTCCTATAACGGAATGCAAGTTTGTGTTAATCTAGATATTACAAGATTTATAATTTTTATCATTTATAGTTAGCCTAGTATTTGTCTATTTACCAGTAGGGTTTTAATATATGATAAAAACAACAAAACATGGTAAAATCTGTATTACATGCCATATCAACCCTGACATTGGAGTCTCAGGTTGATAAGACATGTGATACAGATTTTACCATGTGTTATTCTTTATTTTATTGCCTAGTGAAAAAAATTGTAAAATCAATAAATCTTTGTATTTTAGATTACAATAGATAATGTGAAAACTTGCAAGGGCAGCTTTCCAAGTTCTACCTATCCCTAATATAATGATCATCTACATTGTAAAGACCACTACCACCTTCTTTATTCAGTTGTCTGATAAATAAACTATATTTTGTGCAATGTCAAATTAAATTGATAAGTGCAATAAAACTAGACAAGTTTGAGAAGAAAGTGAAGAGAATTCAATTGCAGGATGTACTTGTTAGTAAGCTTTGCAATAACATCAGTTTACTGCCTATGTCAACAATTACAGAAAACACATGCCTCACACAGACTTGAAGATGATGTTCCTCAAGATGTCAAATCAAAGAGGCACATGGAGCTGGCAAAAGTATTCCGAGAAGAAGCGCTAAAAATAAATCAAAATCAAGTTGGGCAGCATCAAGTCATACTTGTGGAAGGGGTAAGTTACCATGGTACTGATGTCATAATTGTTTTTATCTGGGAAGGCACTTTTAGCATTATTCATTCGTGAAAATATTTATCGCAAAAATTAGAAACTCTACAGGTAGGTTTATTGTATTCAGGAGATCCGCCCTGATGCATCTTTATAATACATGTAGGTGTTTACAGTTCATTCACCATCCCTTTCATATGATCCAAATTGTCTATATATTAAAGAGCGACCCAAGTGAAAAATGAAAATTTCAGTATTTATATAGAACTCATCGTTCTAAGAACAACATCGAAAACCCGATCAAAATTGGTAGGTGCATTCTAGAGATACTGACCACCAAAGTGAGTGATTTTACCTGCTTATCGAAAACTAATTAAGAATTCATTCCACTTCTGGCAAACTTTTGGGTTACACTGTGACATCACAGAATGGCCTTGGGATGACTACTGTCATGGCAGAAATTAAAAGTGGATGGGAAAGCGAGTCATATTCATCGCTGTTAAAAGTCACAAAATTTACCAAATAAATCATTATTTGGACACTTAAAATATATGAAATCATTTTATTTTAATGCTGTCATATAACGAACACAATTTTGGCTTTTCCAATGTGTCACATTTACGGACGGATGGCTTAGTTATGCTTATCCTGTAACGAAGCATGTACTTCACAACTGGAATCCTCGTTGTTATGTCACACGAAGCTCCATCCCCTTTCTGGCTACTTGAGTCGTTTGTAAAGATGAGCTTTGCAGTTTCTCGCTAATATTTCGAAAATGCATGCACCGATTTTGATCAGGTTTTTGATGTTGTTCTTTGAATGAAATTTTCATTTTTCACTCGAGGTGCTCCTTTAATTGATAAATTCTGATTGTTGCATTGATAAGTATTTTTCCTGATTTTTATTTATTTCATCAAATAATTGCAACTGAATTACTCACAAAATATGTATTTTTTATCCCTCAGCCGAGTAAAAGATCCTCAGCAGACCTTACAGGCAGGAATGAAGGAGAGACCAAAGTAATAATACCTGCCATTGCTATACCTTGCGATATCGGTTCTGTAGAACAGAAGAAGATTTCTTGGGGAGATTATGTTATTGTTAAGGTAATAGACATTTTTGTAGCTGCAGATAGCAGAACTGTGACTTGAGAAAACAAAATGACACTTATTCCAGTAAAATGACGGTATTTCCACCAAAATGATGCTAATTTCACCAACACGACGATATTTCCACCAAAATGATGCTAATTTCACCAGTAATTCCACCAAAATAATGGTAATTCCACGCTAATTCCACCAAAATGACGTTAATTTCACCAAAATGATGCTAATTCCACCAAAATGATGGTAATTTCACCAAAATGACACTAATTCCAGCAAAATCGACAAGTGTCACAGGAGCAAGCTTACTTCTGTAAATCATTGTGTTGGTTTCTTTATTATTTTGCCATTCAAAATGATATAACTTTAGCGAAAAAAGGTCCAATTTCTTTGTGTTCTTGATAATAGTATACAGTAAAACCTGCTTTAGCCACCACCTGTGTATGAAGACCACCTGGTCCCAAAGACTGTTTTTTGCTGTGCCCAATAGTACCATTTGTGTACAAATCAACCTGTATATAAAGACCACCTCCCTATAAAGACTGGTTTTGTTGTGTCCCGAAGGGTCTTTATATACATTTTTCACTATGTATACTAGTTTACTGTCAGTAGCTTCATTCTTTTGTTCCATATTATTGCATATATTCCAAATTTTCATAATTGAACCTGTATTACTGTAAATTAAGAATTCATTATGTTTCAGTGAAATATCAATTGAGGCCAAAGCATTTGTATAGTTAACTAGCAACATAATATTTTTCTTTTAGAGAACTAACTACTCAAGAACATTCAGGGAATGATGTCATTTTCATTTAAATAGGAAACTAACTACAGTATTTGGCTCCTTAAATAATAAGACTTTGGCTTTTGAAAGTTTTGATCATCATAATATTGACTGTTTATATTTTTCCTTTCAGATTACATCAGCGTCATCACAGGTGTTACATGGCGTACCTCTCCACCACACCACACTAACCTCAAACACAATCAGGCAGCTTAATGAGCAAGAGAGACAAGATGATGACTTAGCCTTTATACAATAATGTATATAATGATCTCTTATTAAATTGTATATACAAACTCTTTGTTCATTATTTTCTTTATAGTTTACCTTGTTACCAAAATGTTGGCAAGTTCTGTTGCTGGTACTTTGCATTCTCTGTTAGTGGGACTTTGACAGGTGTTATTCCGCATCCTATGTCAGTAGGACTTTGACAGGTACTATTGGGACTCAGTGGGACTTTGCCAGGTGTTATTCAGCATCCTCTGTTAGTGGGACTTGGACAGGTGTTATTCAGCATCCTCTGTTAGTGGGACTTTGACAGGTGTTATTCCGCATCCTATGTCAGTAGGACTTTGACAGGTACTATTGGGACTCAGTGGGACTTTGCCAGGTGTTATTCAGCATCCTCTGTTAGTGGGACTTTGACAGGTGTTATTCCGCATCCTATGTCAGTAGGACTTTGACAGGTACTATTGGGACTCAGTGGGACTTTGCCAGGTGTTATTCAGCATCCTCTGTTAGTGGGACTTTGACAGGTGTTATTCCGCATCCTATGTCAGTAGGACTTTGACAGGTACTATTGGGACTCAGTGGGACTTTGCCAGGTGTTATTCAGCATCCTCTGTTAGTGGGACTTGGACAGGTGTTATTCAGCATCCTCTGTTAGTGGGACTTGGACAGGTGTTATTCAGCATCCTCTGTTAGTGGGGCTTTGACTGGGCGTTATTCAGCATCCTCTGTTAGTGGGGCTTTGACTGGGCGTTATTCAGCATCCTCTGTTAGTGGGACTTTGCCAGGTGTTATTCAGCATCCTCTGTTAGTGGGACTTTGACAGGTATTATTGGGACTTAAGCATCATCTGTTAGAGTGGCATTGACAGGTGTCATTAAGCATCCTCTGTTAGTGGGACTTTGACAGGTGTTATTGGGATTTCAGCATCCTCTGTTAGTGGGACTTTGAGAGGTTTTATTCAGCATTCTGTGTTAGTGGGACATTGACAGGTGTTATTGGGACTTCAGCATCCTCTGTTAGTAGGACTTTGACAGGTGTAATTCAGCATCCTCTGTTAGTGGGACTTTGACAGGTGTTATTGGGATTTTAGCATCCTCTGTTAATGGGACTTTGAGAGGTTTTATTCAGCATTTTGTGTTAGTGGGACATTGACAGGTGTTATTGGGACTTCAGCATCCTCTGTTAGTAGGACTTTAACAGGTTTTATTGCTGGTACTTAGGCATCCTCTGTTAGTGGGACTTTGACAGGTGGTACTTGGGCATCCTCTGTTAGTGGGGTTTTGACAGGTGGTACTTCGGCATCCTCTGCTAGTGGGACTTTGACAGGTGTTATTCAGCATCCTCTGTTAGTGGGACTGTGACAGGCATTATTCGACATTCTCTATTAGTGGGACTTTGGCAGGTGTTATTCAGCATCCTCTGTTAGTGGGACTTTAACAGGTGGTACTTGGGCAACCTCTGTAAGTGGGACTTTGACAGGTGTTATTCAGCATCCTCTGTTAGTGGGACTTTGACAGATGGTACTTGGGCATTCCCTATTGGTGGGACTTTGACAGGTGTTATTCAGCATCCTCTGTTAGTGGGACTTTGACAGTTGGCACTTGGGCATTCTCTATTAGTGGGACTTTGACAGGTGTTATTCAGCATCCTCTGTTAATGGGACTTTGGCAGATCCACTGTTAGTGGGAGTATGACAGGAGTTCAGCATCCTCTGTACATGTATGTCGGACTTTGACAGGTGTTATTCAGCATCCTCTGTTAGTAGGACATCGACAGGTTCCTTTGCTGGTACTTAAGCATCATCTGTAAGTCTGATTTTCGGACAGGTGCTATAGATAGCTTTTTGTTGAACCTTTGACATGTTGTGTCGCTTGGATTCTCTATCAAACCAGTTACATGTATGTGATGTTTGTTCCTACTTTCATTCATTTGCCATGGAACTTCAGATAATGGATTCATCATCTTTACTTTTGGCCTATCTTGTCTCCTGGGCTGGTGGATGCTGCTATATAAAGTGATCTTGATAACTATTTCAAGTTGGTCATTTTGACAGCGTCAGATTCTGTTACATGTGTGCTTGTTTAGGACAAATACAAAAATATTCCTTCATTACATCTGCTTGATTTTGATTATGCAAACTAGCTGGGTCTGAAAATCATACTATATTAGATTTGTCTCCATACATGTATTTGCTAATTTAATCTACATACAAAAGTACATTTTAAAACTATAATTAAATTTACATATTTGAAAAATAATGAGGAAATTTCCACAACAGTCAGTTGGATATGCAGGTATGAAATCTATTGATATCAACAATCTATACCTTAATTGTATATGTACAGTAATCAACAGTCAGTGATATATATCATGTAAGTACCCAAACTGGTCAATTTTTAAAGGTTTTTTGTTTGCTGTTAAATTATATGGTGTTTGTGATGCCTGAGCTTTTCTTAACTTCTGATACTGGATTCCTTCTTTAAATTGCTGGTACAAAATATATTGACAGTTGCTAGATAAAAAATAAAATGCTGCAAAGATCACAATAAAAATGTGGCTGTGATTCCCACATTGCCAGTACCCTAATTGGCCAGTACACAAGAAAGACTAGTGTATAAATAATTAAATGTGATTGTCACATGCATTTGTCATAATGGTAATGCGAATGTAGATATTATGAAAGTATGTAACTATTAATACAACATATATGATTGATTTTCTGGGCAATTTCTGGATTTCCCTTCTCTCAATTATTTTGCACAGAGCTGAAATTGGCCCACAACAGATGCTTACTGGTATATTTGGGGAAAAAAAGACAGGAAAAGTGCAATGATACAGATATGCTTGTATTTCAAATAGCCAAGAATTAGAGTTCATGACCTATCTTACCTAACAAAGTGGGGCCTTTGGGTGCTCACCTGGAAAATTTGGTCAATTAATTATGCATTTGATATGTTTTACCATAGACCTATAATCAAGGTCTATGTTTTTACTTACCTGGTAGATGCCTTTGACCCCATGAACTTGAAACTTTGACACTATGATCCTTTAATAATTCATAACAACTTTCTAATATATCTTTGTTTACAAAGAGTCGATCAGTTTTGATTTAATAGGCCAATTGTTTTAAATTGTCATTTAAAGCACTTGCTCAACGCTCATTTGTGAATAGTTTTCATTCCATTTGTAAATTTTGATTTAACCATCATGCATATCAAATTTGAAAGATATTTTATCATTGTCTCATGAGGTGACAAAATTTAAAGCAGTACCGAGTTTTTGCCTTTTTTGGAGCCCCTGTTGGTACTAGCCCCCTTTCCATTCACAAATTCTGTGTGGCATCAGTGATCACTAGTGGATTTGGTACTGAGAATAAGTTGAATATGTTTTAAAGTTGATGAAAAACTGATATTTTTCCTATTGGCTCTACTAAGGTGTCTGACCTTGACTTTTGACCCATAACCTTGAAATTTTGAACTTAGATAATTCTTAACAACTTGCTCATAATATATCATCTTTGTGTACAAAAAGTCAGTCAGTTTTTAATTAATTAAAAAGTCACTTGTATATACATCTACCATATATGGTATATATCAATATGAACAGATTTCAATTTTATAATTTGAAAACTTATTTGTAGACATTGGCTTAAAAATGTACACCAAATTTGAAAGAAAACTGATCATCAGTTCATTAGAATACAGTGTATTTTTTAAAGATGTATCAATTTTTTTTCCTTTGAAGCCCCCATTGGTACAAGCCCTCATTTGTTTGCAAACCTTCGTAGGACCATAAAAGCTTGCAGCTATTAGATTTGGAATCTGCCCAGTGGTTCTTTGTTTAAATGAAAAAGTTAACTCACAGACATTCTACCAAATAAAAAGCTCACAGACCCATTGGAATGATTTTAGGTCTAAAGATTTTCTTACACTATAGGCTACATGTAGCCAATAGATCTAGGTAATATATAATTTTAAGATAAATCACTGCGCAACTCTATAAGATCTATTCCAAATTTGTTTACATCAGATGGAAAATGCACCTGGTATATTGTACGAATACGCTGATGCATGCGAAAAGACAATAATTTAGAGCCTTACTGTTTTTGTTCTAAAAAAAAACGAAGCCCTCCCGAAAAAAAAATAATAAGAAATTGTAACCTCCCTTACATTTTGTTTATAGAGGTCGCTTCTGTCTGAAGGAGCACGTGTTTCCTGCTTTTTGAACACACCACAACTTCGGCTCTTCTCTTTACGTAATTTATGATTGTTAAATAAGAGGGAAATAGTTTTGACAGGGGAGAATCTCGTGTACAGCAGTACAATCGAATGAAGATTACGATTACAGCGTTGGTCGGTGAGTTACATAATTTCAGTTCTCGGCAAGCACTTGCAAACGTTATGAAACCGGCGATTTATATAAGCTTCATAAACACGAGTTTAGGTTATTCATCATGACGATATTTTATGTAATCTATAAAATGTACAAAACTGTAGTGTTGAATAATGCAATGTTACGAAATAATCAAAAGTTGCATATGCATACGGTGTGCAGTGGGAATCTCTCTCTCTCTCTCTCTCTCTCTCTCTCTCTCTCTCTCTCTCTCTCTCTCTCTCTCTCTCTCTCTCTCTCTCTCTCTCTCTCTCTCTCTCTCTCTCTCTCTCTCTCTCTCTCATATTTTCAGACTTGTGATTTGTTTTTTACTTCTATGTAGGAATAGGAAGTTCATTTACAAGGATCTAGTTACCTGTATTATGGCAGACTCTAAGATATATGGGATTGTGGTGATAGGTCTGGGCATTGCAGGAAAGGTTAGACTGCGAGATTTGAGTGAGATGACTTCACATGGAGGCATAAGATGGTCACTTAAAGGATTTTTGTCAAGGTAATGTTATAATGGTACTGTGATACATTTGTTTAGGGGAGTATGTATATATATATATATATATACTTTAATAGATTATAAAAAGGGAAACTGAAGTATAATTTACAACGTCATGCTATGATAAGTTGAATTTATGAATAAATATCATTTTCCATTAATTTCTATTTAAAATAATCTTTTTGAAATAGTTTTCAGTGACTTCATGTTTAAGTCTATTTTCTTAGATATCTTAACACTTGTATTTAAACTACTTACAGATTGACATTTTTATTTGAACCTATTTGTTTATTAGGAATTTTTTTATTTTTGTGCATTTATTCTTACTTGATGAATTTTGTAACAACATTTTCTTCTTTGCTCTTAGTGATACCATTTATACATATATAACACCTTTATTTTAAACATTTTAAAGGCGGACATTAGAAGTTGATGGAGCAAAACAGCTGTCGGAGGATGAAGTATTTTCAAGATCTGATATAGATGCCATTATCATTTGTACAGAGAATGCTCTTCATGAACAGTATGTCAGGTCAGTGTCCTTCATAGGCTCGTGCCTTATGTGTACACATTTGAACATTTACATCCCCTCAAGAAACAATTGGTACATTTCTGATTCTATCTTGTATTAGGCATCTTTACTGATTTAGTTCTGTGTAGTAAATGCAGTGAACTTTATCTGTAGCAATATGTTATTAGGTAAGGTCTGGTAAGGTTTTCCAAAGTTGAAGTATAACGTCATATTGCAGTATGACACATGTCACTATTGCAGTATGACATTTCACTATTACAGTATGATATCACTATTGCAGTGTGATTCATCACTACTGCAGTGTGAAACATCACTATTGCAGTATGACATATCACTATTGTAGAAGGCCTATGACTTATCTCTATTGCAGTATGGCACATGTCACTAATGCAGTATGACAAATTTACTATTACAGTATGACATAACTTTTGCAGTATGACATATCACTATTGTGGTATGACATATCACTATTACAGTACTACATATTATTATTGCAGTATGACATATAACCATAGCAATATGGCATATCACTGTTGCAGTATGACTTTCCACTATTGCAGTATGATATATTACTATAGCAGTATGACATTACTATTGCAATATCAGCCAATATGACATATCACTTTTTCAGTATGACATTACTATTGCAGTATGATAATCACTTTTGCATTATGATTTATCACTATTGGGGTATGATTCATCACTATTACAATATGACATATCACTATTACATGTTTTACAATATGGCTTTCCACTATTGCAGTATAATATATCACTTGCAGTATGACATCACTATTACAGTATGACTTATCACTATAACAGTATGACATTACTATTGTAGTATGACATATCACTATCACAGTATAACATCACTATTGCAATATGACATCACTATTGCAGTATGACATTACTATTGCAGTATGACATATTACTATTGTAGTACGACATTACTATTGCAGTATGACATCACTTTTGCAGCGTTATGTCATTACTGTTGCAATATGACATCACTTTTGCAGTAGGCTATATTATTATTACAGTATGATTCATCACTATTACAGTATGACATATCACTATAACAGTATGACATATCACTATTACAGTATGACATATCACTATAACAGTATGACATATCACTATTACAGTATGACATGTCATTATTACAGTATGTTATATTACTATTACAGTATGTTATATTACTATTACAGTATGACATATCACTATTACAGTATGACATATCACTATTACAGTATGACATATCACTATTACAGTATGTTATATTACTATTACAGTATGACATATCACTATTACAGTATGACATATCACTATTACAGTATGACATATCATTATTACAGTATGACATATCACTATTACAGTATGACATATCACTATTACAGTATGACATATCACTGTTATCATATGACATATCACTATTACCATATGACATATCACTATTACCGTATGACATATCACTATTACAGTATGACATATCACTATTACAGTATGACATATCACTATTACCATATGACATATCACTATTACAGTATGACATATCACTATTACAGTATGACATATCACTATTACAGTATGACATATCACTATTACCATATGAGATATCACTATTACAGTATGATATATCACTATTACAGTATGACATATCACTATTACCATATGACATATCACTATTACAGTATGACATATCACTATTACAGTATGATGTATCACTATTACAGTATGATGTATTACTATTACAATATTACATCACTATTACAGTATGACATATCACTATTACAGTATGACATATCACTATTACAGTATGACTTCTCACTATTACAGTATGACATATCACTATTACAGTATGACATCACTATTACAGTATGACATATCACTATTACAGTATGACATCACTATTACAGTATGACTTCTCACTTTTACAATATGACATATCACCATTGCAATATGACATATCACTATTACAGTATGACATCACTTTTACAGTATCAGATAAGAAATGGCTTAACAATATTTTTAGATAAAAATGTGGTTTTATATGAAATATAGAGTAAAAAATGATAATGTCTACAAACTTTTGGCAAGTAGCTGTACATTTGTTTTGTTCAGATGTACCACAGTGCATTGTTTGTAAAATTGCTTCTCAAAAACCAACAGACCAGTGACTCAGAATTTTTTATCATAAAAGACCATGCTTGCTTTAACTTTACAAATTCTAATAAAAATTTTCTAATTTAATGACAGGAAAGGACTGGAAAATGGAAAGCATGTGCTGTGTGAATATCCTGCTGCACTGTCTTCAGCTGTTGCAAAAGATTTTTTTCAGTTGGCAAATCAAAAAGGTACAGTCTAACACCAATTATCCGGACTGAATGGAAGACACATAAAAAGTCCGGAAAATCGGTCGTCTGGATGATCGATTATATTGTTAAAGTATGTCCATATATCCAAAATTTGGCTAGTGTTATGCTGGTCATTCTCAGTGAACATGTCACTGGAGAAATATGATGTTTTCACAGGCATGTTATTAGTTTAATTAGTTGATGAATAAAAGTAAAAGCAGCAATTTATAAAGCTTGTGCTGGTAAAATATAGACAAAACATACATGTATGTATGAAAAAACATTATTTCACTTCTTATTAAACTGCATGACTGAAATCACATGTAGATCTAGATCCTCATGTAGCCTACTTCATGTTATTAATTTTACACCTACATTTGTTCCCCTGTCAATAGGAATGGGAAAATCACGTAAGTGCTAGCTAAATGACAATATTTTTAGTCCTAAAAATCACTGTGATTTGAAGAAATCTGACACTTTGGTCTGTTGCAAACTCCTTCGAGTCTTGACTTAGATCTCCATAGCATGGGGCCCGATATGGGGCGCCTGTAGCACATTGCTTTAATCATAATAAAATTGTTTGTTAAAGCTATTATTGTTTCTAGCCATCAATGCCTTAATTTTGTACGTGACATATATCAATTTTAATCAAGTAACACAGGTGAGGAAATTTAATTTTACATTATTTTGTAGTGTCATTATTATGAAATAATTTTTACACCTGTCCTCCCATATATCACCCTTCGATAGTTGCCAACTTGTGGACAGTTATAGGGCCAGTGATTTTCCGCAATCACGGAATTGGCAATCTGAAACGGAATTTGCATTTTTGAAAAATTTTGAAAATTCCAACATGAGATAGAATTTATTAAATTGTGAACAAGTGTGCTATTTCTGTGTGTTATAAACTTCAATTCTTTGTTTATTTAAAATATTTCATCACATAATTTTACATCAGTTACTATTTTATCCCATAGATCTATTAGCCTTCATTTACACATTGAAAGATAAGGACAATCATTTCCATTGTCGTAACATCAGTACTGACTGACATCTGCTGATCTGGTGTCTTCTAAAACAAAAATAGCTTTGATTTGATATCTTGAATTCAGTTTTCATAATGTTTATTTCAATTTCTGAATATATATACCAATTTATATAATTTATAGTGAAATTTCACAATGTACAATCCATCCTAACTTTTTGCAACATACCGCTCTATTGACAGCAGGTATTTGTTACCAACACAAACACGTGTTCACACCTTGACGTTTTTGACAGCAAGCTATGATGGCTGAAGACACTTGTATATAAAAAGAGGAGACTTCGTCCCATTTAAAAAAATAAATACATCGGCACAGGTTGATAGTTTCCATGGAATCTTTATGAGGATGGTGACATTTCCAAATTCTGTCAGCATAGTACAGATTACACTAGTGTTGATACAATAAATTAAAAGACTAAAAATTAAATACATGTACATGTATATCTACTTTATAAGTTTATTTGAAGTAAAAAAACACCAAATAAAACTTGTTCAAATCAGACTTGTTCTAAGTTAGGTTATAAATTCAAGCAAAATTAAATAATTAAAAATTACCTGTACAATTTCCAACAAAACTTGTTACCTACATGTATATGAGTATAGGCCTACAGACTTACAAATTATTTATCAAATATTTTAAAATTATAAAAACATACAGTGTTGCATATACATGTATATGTTATATTTTATTCCCTATTTAAATCTATCATTAAATTGGTGTGGCAGAATATTAAAAATATGATTATGAGTCTGTATTGTTAAATATTTTTCATCTAAAGTATGTTTTTAGTTCTTTTTCTTACGAAAACAGAAAAAAACGGAATTCATCAAAACTGAAAACAGAATTGAAGCAAATCTGAAACGGAAAATCACAGGCCCTACAGTCAGTAACACATGCTTAGCTTACATTTACCGATAGGACTAATCAATTTGAAAACAAAATAAAGATTGAAACTGATATTTTGTATTGGTAAGAAATATTTATTTATTTGAAATGTTCTTGAAGTTGTTGTTTTAATGAGTGAATCTTCTTTATGGACACTTGTTACGACACTTGTGACCATCAATGTTAAAGTATTTATGTCGGCTGTTTGTATCTCAGTTTGATCTCATATCCCTTATAAAGGCTAAAACAACACAATTATTTAAAGCAATAAATAGAATGACTGGTATTCTGATGCTATTTCAAAACTTACAAGACATTTTTGCCTTGGTAAAAATATTGGGGGACATGGCATTTGTCCATACGAGTGAAAAATGCAGATAATCGGTGTCTGGATAATCGGCTTTAGACTGTGCTACTAAATTATATATATGTGTAAAATTATTTTCAATGTTTATTGGTGTAAAATTACCTTATTTAATTGAAAAAATTCTTCAGAATCTAGTTGTAAACGAACATTCTTTATATTGAGTTATAGATGAAAATTCTTCAGATTTAAGTTGGTAAGATGTAAATGATTTCTCTCCAAATTTAGTTCCAACTGTAATATATCATGTGTGAGATATATATATGTTTTTATTCTTCAACATTTTGTTCTAACTGAACTTTGTGTGAGGAAGAAGGTGCAATAATATTTGGCATGATAACATTTTTATAACATTTTCTGTCAAATTCTTTAAGATATATATTAGTAGAGTAGAATTATCTAGATTAGCAATTAAGTAAACACATACACACACTTGCATGTTTCTAACAGAAAAGTCATCCCTTACCAATGAATTACAAATTTGCCACAAAACTTGAAAAATATGAACACAGAAAAAATGCTAGTTACATGTATGTAATAAGATAATATAGGATTTACAAGATTCGTTTTTTTATGTTTTTGTCTCAAGAATTTGAATAATTCAATTTTTTTTTTACAACAGGACTTATTTTGCATGAAGAAAATATAGGATTGTTGAATGATTATAAAGAGAAACTGTCGGCTTCTAACAGGTGGACAAAAGGGGAAATATCATTGTCAGGTAGCTTCAATAGAAAAGAAATCCATGTCTGTTTCTGAATTGCATAGAAATTGTATGTATGGAAAACTAGCAAATTGTGTTTTCTTCTTTGTCTGTCTGTCTGTCTGTCTGTCTCTCTCTCTCTCTCTCTCTCTCCATGTATTTTTATGCTCCCTGAAAACATTTTGGGAGAGTATATATTTGCTGTCGTGTCGTCCATTCATCTGTCCGAGCTCATACATGTATCTCTTATTCCATTAATCAAATTAAATGTTCCTTGGGACAGGGACTTTGAAAAAAGGTCACTCAAGGTCATTCCTGAAAGGTCAAGGTCACTTAGCACATATCCTAAAAATATTGGGAAGACCTCGAGGAGCATCCATCAGTTTTAATGATATTTTTGTTCTGTCTATGTCTCTCTTTCTATTAATACCATATAGCATGCATGAATATGTATTTTGATTCAAAAGAAATTTGTTAAATGTAGTTATAGTCTTTACCAGTGCCTCACAAATTTCAGTGAGAAACCTTTGAAAATATTGATAACTATGTCATGAGAATTTATATCTTGTATTAAATACATTTTTGTAAGGTGGATACAATGGCTGGGTGGAAGACATGACAAATCAGGGCCACCTTGTATATCTTGTGTTAAATACTTTGTTGTTAGGTAGATACAATGGCTGGGTAGAAGATTACGATAAATCAGGTCCACCTTGTATATCTTGTGTTAAATACTTTGTTGTTAGGTAGATACAATGGCTGGGTAGAAGATTACGATAAATCAGGGCCACCTTGTATATCTTGTGTTAAATACTTTATTGTTAGGTAGATACAATGGCTGGATAGAAGATTACAATAAATCAGGTCCACCTTGTATATCTTGTGTTAAATACTTTATTGTTAGGTAGATACAATGGCTGGATAGAAGATTACAATAAATCAGGACCACCTTGTATATCTTGTGTTAAATGCTTCATTGTTAGGTAGATACAATGGCTGGATAGAAGATTACAATAAATCAGGGCCACCATTTGTGTCAAATGTTTCACTCATCCAGACTGTATACCATCTTTGTGGAAATGTCACTGCAACTGGTGGTCAGTATGACAAGACAGAAAATGGACATGTAGCAGTGGCCAAACTTAAAACTATGGATGACCGGTAAGGTTTGAATTCTGTCATTTATTTATAGAGATCTAGTTACATACAGATAGGGATTTGCCTATATATTTTGATACTGTATTAAAGTACATTTAATTATTTCCTGTTTAAACACCCGAGTGTGTTAAAACTCTGATACAGTGAAACCTGTCTTGAGAGACCACATGTATAAGACTACCTGTCTTGTAAGACCACATGTATAAGACTACCTGTCTTGTGAGACCACATGTATAAGACTACCTGTCTTGTGAGACCACATTTTATAAGGTTCTATAAACGTTGAAATATACATGTGGCGTTAATTTATCTAAATACGCAATGAAAAGTATTTCCCCAAGAGTACAAGTCCAACAGTTGTACTAAGATGTATTGTTTAATACAGAACTGCTCACAGTTAGTTGCTGACATCACATTAAAAAAATCCACTCATATGGTTTACACCAGAAAATCGCGTAATCAACAACATATGGGAATATCCATGTTTACTGTAGTTAAGTAATCATTGAAATAAAACCTCGTTTGAGTGATAACCTGTCATGTAAGACCACAGAAGTAAGACCACATTTCTGTGGTAGAAGGGTTGATAATTCTAGACATGTAGTTGCCAAAATGTCATCATGGGAAGTTGAAGTCATACAGATAACAAAACTGTTATGTTATGCTGGGTACATTAGAGTTCTGCAATAAAAATCAGTAGACCAGGTGTGAATATATGACACATCACAGCTAAATAGGTGAAAAAATTCTTAGTAGAACTTTAAAATGTAGCAAAAATTTTCTGTAAAGGTCAGATGTGTATTACTGCAATGTACAAGTATCTATAGGAAACATTAGATATCATATGTTTAACTTACTTGATTATTATTGTCTTATGAATGACAATTGGTATCATAAATTTTATCACTTAAATACATGTATTATTATACCATATAAGTGAAAATTTTAGGAAGAGCCAAATTTAGCGTTTTTCCCTAGAGATATGGTATATAATTTTAATGAAAAGTAATTTTAGCAATTTTATGATTAAAAAAAGATGACTCTTACCTACGACAAGGAATTAATTGTCAGCGATATTCAATTTTAGTGATCTCAACAACTTAAATAATGCTTATATGGAATAATTATAATTTTATTACAATGTACAAGGTCACAATTGTGCTAGTGATAAGAAATTCTTTATCGCAATGAATTTCATGTTTCTGATACAGCAGAGCCTGTCTTGAGAGATGAGCCCATTTGCCACTGAAATGTGGTCAAATGCCGAAATGGTTATTAAACCAGAGTGTGGTCTCGGAAGACAGGTGGTCTTTCAAGACAGTTTCCACTGTATTATTCTCATACAGATGTATCTTACATCTTTACAGGGAAGTGACGGTCACACTCAAAAGATCTAAAGAGAATGAACAACGAGTCAAAACTGTTGTCTTTGACTTGGAAGACGGCACACAACTGGACCTTGTTCCCAAGGTCAGAGGTCCGCCAAAGAAACCAGGTAAAATATAAATACATGCACATATATATTATTGTGTTTTAAACTACAGTAAAACCTGCTATAGCGGCCACCTCTATATAAGGATCACCTGTCTATAAAGGCCAGTTTTGAAAAGTCCCTTGACTGCATACTTCAACTAAATTGAACCTGTGTATAAGGGTCACCTGCACATAAGGGCCAATATTCTCTGGTCCCTTGGGTGGCCCCTATATACAGGTTTTACTGTATTAATATTAGGAAACAACACAAACGGGTGTCAGTCTGAGTTTTATCAAGAACATCCCATTATAGTCAGGAAACTATATTGTATCAAATAGAATGGAAACGGCCCTGTCTACAATCTCAGTTTTATGGTAGGCCTATGTGCGTTAACTGTAATTACTGTACTACTGTTCAGTTAATACATATAATGTAGAAACTGAAAAGCGTGGCCTGTTTTTTATTCCGCGCTAAAATCTTATTCTGATATTAATGTCTGTAAAAAAATTGGTATTAATCACGTTATTGGGCATTATCACAGGGAAGTGTAGTATTAATTATGATATCTTTCATAATGTCACATATTGATTGTAATATTATACTATAATAAGATTCTCTAGTTAAATCTGTTGTGTTCATAAATTATGTGTGGTCGCTGTATTATAATGATAGACTGATGTATCAGATATCTTGCATTGTGTTTAAAATTATGAAATGTAAAACATGAAGATTAATTTATAATCTTTATTTATGTAATGTTTCAGGTTTATTTATGCAAGACTTCATCCAATTCATAGAAAAAGTGCAAAATAATCAGAACAATGATTTGGATGTACAAAGAACGTTAAGATGTTTGGAGATAGCTGAAGATGTTCACACGATCATAATGCCCAAGTTATAAAGAAGAATCTCTAGTTAAAACTTGTGTTCCTGAATTATGTGTGGTCACTATATTATGATGACAAACTGATGTGTGAAATAGATAAAAAAGAAGACAAGGACACTTCCATATCTGGTGCTTCCATATCCTCACACATACTGGGGAAATATATTTATATACATTAGTTGATGTTGAAATTAACAGACTCACGTTCATATATTGTTATTATAAATATATAGGTGTTTACATAGTTTTTTCTGAGGTGCTATAAATGGTTTCAGTTTTATTTGAAATCTTTATAATTTGTTATAGTTGTTAGTTTTACTCTGAAGATGGGGCTTAGTCTCAGAAATTTTAATTAAATTCTGTATTTACAGTAATGGAGACTTCTTTACATTTCTAATTTTAGGCTAAATTAGAAGTGTAAAGAAGTCTCCATTACTGTAAACGCAGAGTGGTGCAGAGGTTATTGGCACAGATAGTTTAGTTGGTAAGAACATCCTGCTAGTGTTTGGACTAAGGTCCTGCATTTGATTCCGGGTCTGGCTGCACATTTTTCCTTGCCTACTTCATTCGGCACCCGGCACCCAACTAAATACATTGCTGTGGTGTGTGTTAAGAATCTCATTGATTTGTGGGGTTGGAATTTTTGTTAAGGGGGGTGGAGAGTGTAATGGTACAGTGGATTTTGGCCCAGATAGCTTAGTTGATCAGTGTCCTACTAGTATTAGGAAGGTCCTGGGTTCAATTCCTGGTCTGTCGCACATTTTTCCTCGCCTACTACACTTTAATGTACATGTATAGTTTAGAGCCTGTTTTATTATTTTGATTTGACATAACTTGTTCAAACCTTGTGTAAGTGAACACATGAGGAAGCATGTTACAAACCTTGTGTAAGTGAACACACGACGAAGCATGTTATAAACCTTGTGTAAGTGAACACATGAGGAAGCATGTAAATAGGTCATGTTAAGGTGGTGATTTGCTAGTGGACAGTTTCAAGGCCAAATATTTCAAGGGCAACCTTTGTTGGAAGTTGTATTAGAGACTTCTTGGTCTTTTTCAAATACCTTTCTGTTGACAGAGTAACTGTGATTACATGTAGTAACAAAAAAACAAAAGTTTTAATCAAGTCAGGTAGTCTAGAGCCCAATTGTTCCTGTTAAAAATGTTATTTATACGCAGTCAATGTGACTTCACTGGTATTATTGAAAATAATCTCAGTTATGCTAGTCATAGCCATAATGATACAGAACATTCTCAGTATATTATGTACCTGTATACAGAAAATTTATTATATTTTGTCATGTGTTTGTCTTTATTTATGAAATATATCATACAATATATTTGTATAACAATTTCTGATCGTAGTCTACAGTGACAGCACTAGAGTAATTATCATACATTGATATGCCTTAAATTTTTAACAATGATAGTGATTCGCTGAATTACATTTTATAACTACTGACTGAGAGCCTATTTCTCTATCTTTGGCCTCTGTTATGAGGAGGAATAACATTACTGATCCCAAGGCCTATTTCTCGGTCTTTGGCCTCTGTTGTGAGGATGAATAATATTACTGCCCCCGAGAGACTATTTCTCTATCTTTGGCCTCTGTTATGAGGAGGAATAACATTACTGCCCCCGAGAGCCTATTTCTCTGTTTTTGGCCTCTGTTGTGAGGATGAAGAATATGACTGCCCCCGAGGCCTATTTCTCTGTCTTTGGCCTCTGTTGTGAGGATGAATAATATTACTGCCCTCGAGGCCTATTTCTTTGTCTTTGGCCTCTGTTGTGAGGAGGAATAACATTACTGACCCTGAAGCCTATTTCTCTGTCTTTGGCCTCTGTCATGAGGAGGAATAATATTACTGAGTACTGACCCTGAGAGCCTATTTCTCTGTCTTTGGCTTCTGTCGCAAGGAGGAATAACATAACTGACCCCGAGAGCCAATTTCTCAGTCTTTGGCCTCTGTCATGAGGAAGAATAACACCACTCGCCCCAAGAGCCCATTTCTGTCTTTGGCCTCCGTCATGAGGAGGAATAACATGACTGATCCTGAATGCCTACTTATGTCTTTGGCCTGTTATGAGGAAGAATAACATCACTCACCCTGAGAACCCATTTCTCCGTCTTTAGCATCCGTTGTGAGGAGGAATAACATTATTACTGATCATGAATGCCTATTTCTCTGTCTTTGGCCTCTGTTATGAGGAAGAATAACATCACTCGCCCCGAGAGAATGTTTCCGTCTTTGGCCTCTGTTATGAGGAAGAATAACATCACTCAACCTGAGAGAATGTTTCTGTCTTTGGCCTCTGTTAGGAGGATGAATAATATTAGTAAACCTGAGAATATATCCCAGCTATGGGCCTCACTGTCCGTTAAGACTGTTATACGTAAAAATAATCGATATGCATCAGGACTGTCCATGAAGACTATTACACTACCATGGTAACGCATCTCTTATTATTCAGTCCCATTACAATTAGAACTAAGACTTAGGATTTAGGACCTTTTGTAAACCGGGCCCCAGGACTGTCCGTGAAGACTGTTACACGTAAAAGTAATTAATATGTATCAGCTGTCCACAAAGACCATTACACGTAAAATTAATCAATATTTATCAGCACTGTCTGTGAAGATTTACATGTAAAAATAACCAATATGTATCAGGACTGTTCATGAAGGTAATCTAATTAATATGTATCTGGACTGTCCGTGAAGACTTGCACATAAAAATAATTGGTATGTATCAGGACTGTCCATGAAGGCTGTTACACGTATTAGGACTGTCCGTGAAGACTGTTACACCTAAAAATAATCAATATTTATCGGGACTTTTCATGAAGAGTTACACGTAAATATCTTAACTTTGGCAATTCTGACTTCTTCAGGAGAAATATGAAGAAATAATTCTGAATTATTTGATAGAAAAGACAAACTAATGAACTGTTCCATAAAGATTTATTTCGTTTTAACCATTCATAACAATTTGACTAATAAAGAGTTCAAAACAATTAGACAAATTAGTTGCAAATTAAACCAAATTATTTAAATAAACCATGCAGTAAATTTTCATTTTCAAGTTTAAATACAAAGGAAGTGGTCTTGAGAGACCAAACTCATCTGCCAATGAAATGTGGTTTGTACTGACTAGAGGTCTCTACAGCCAAAATACCATGGAGTCAAAATATATATGACATCGACGCTACTGTAAATCACATATTTTGACATCGATGTTACCGTAAATCACTTCTGTTTTGACATCGGTGTTACTGTAAATCACTTATATTTTGACATCGACGTTACCGTAAATCACTTCTGTTTTGACATCGGCGTTACTGTAAATCACTATATATTTTGACATCGGTGTTACCGTAAATCACTTCTGTTTTGACATCAGCGTTACTGTAAATCACTATATATTATGCCACAACTTTATTTCACAAAGTCACTATATCAGACATTCAAAAATACATGAAGTCATGACTTCTTAGGTGCAAAAGAGTTTGATTTTGCACGTTGCAAGCGGTAATATTGATCATTTATATAAACAGAGGTATATGGCTGTCATAAGCATATGTAATTGAATTATTGTATTTTTATTTAAGATGATGATAGCTGTGCATAATAAACATTTTGTTTAAACACTTACATAGCCACACAGTGCTGTGTGTACATGGCCAAAGCATTATCAACACAAATTGGAATTCGCAAATTTTCATGAAAGTTAATATCTCACAAAATAAAAGTGATTGACAGCATCTAAAACCACATGATTCTAAAAGCTTCATTTTTAAAGACAAGTGACTAAAGAATGGTCTCTAGCATGAGGTTTCTCAAGGTAAATTCCTATGTATTTTATACAAGAAAAATCCAAAACACAAAATCCCAGCAACCAAATATTAAACCTGTATACATGTGCATGTAGAACTTCCAAATCAATATCTTATACGTATACTAACTTTTTAAAATTCATTTTCAAATAATTGTATGTCAAATTGCTGGCTATTGCACCAGTATGTAAATATCTCTATTAAACTTTGAAATGAAATGGTTTAAATAATTGATAGTACAACAAGTTGCACTATTTGTGATCAGTTAATTGTACCAGTATATTACAACTCTGCACCTAAAATACACTGCCTTCAAAGTAAATTGCAATGGATAAATGTGATGTCAAACTGCAACCATTACAAGAAGGATTTATTGTCATCACAACACCCATCTTCTGATGAATAGAGGTAATATAAGTACAAAAATAAAGACCAATAACTGAAATGTATCGGAAAATACAATGACATACATGTTATAAATCAACCATTATCTGAAATTGCCACAGAAAAATTGATATTTTGTTGCATATGAAAAAAGAAAACCTAGGTGTCATACAGACTATATATATTCAGGAATTATTCAGAGAACGAACCTAGGCATGATACATACTACATATTCTGGAATAGACCATTTTTGAGTTGTCTCATTCTGTTCAGTTTTGTCACAATAGTTTGTACTAAGATTATGTGACATCATCTGAAAGTTGGGCAAGGTCATTTCAGGTTATGCAGTATTTTTATTGGCGATATTTGGCTATATCTTTTATCAATTCATCTGCAAGGAATTAATTTCAGTTAAATTATCTATCTTGTAAATATGGAAAGTGTCATCACTTTCCTGTAATCTAACTTTCAAATCTGGCACCTATTACTTCTTGTATACTTCATGATACACTGCTTATCTGGAATAAAATGGTGCCCTACTTCGCTCTTTGAAACCGCACTCTATTATGACGAATCGAGACGTAGCAAGACAACTCGAAAATGGACTATTGAATATTAAATTGTGCAGTCATCACAGATGTGGTAGTAAATATCTGAACACATATTATAACTTTTATATATTTTTTACCAAATTTTGGTCAGTAGAAAAACTGCAATAACATTTAATATTAAATGTCACATTTACAAGACTGTTGTTATTATAACTAGAAATCGTGTAAGTAATTAAAGTTCTGATCTATAATTAACAATTACTTACTGGCTTCAGGTATATTATTCTTGAAAATAAACTGTATAAAAAATGTAGCACTATTACTGCTCTAATATAAAAATGTTCTAAATACAAAACAATATATAAACAACATATTAATGTAATACAAAAATCTTAAAGCATGCAATAACACACAAACAATTCAGTGATAATTACCACGGTGAACATATAATAACCAACAGGGAAATTTCAAGTTAGCCCCGATTAACGTTATGATCCTGCATTTATTCGCACCTTTTCGATTTTGTTCTTCATATGTTCTTCCAGTTTTCATATTTACCTTTGCAACGTATGTAAAGTAAATGGAAATATTCTTATTTTCTAGCGCATTAACTTAATTTTGTATAAAGAAACCAAAGAGACTCTTAAAATATACCACAGTGGGTTTTTTAAGATGAACATGAAATTACTGAGATGTAGCAGGCAAGTAAAAATGCGAACATACCGGGAATCTAACCCAGGACCTTCCAACACTAGAAGACACTTTTACCAATTGCGCTATTGGGGCTCTCTATATATTACTGAAACCGGAAATAACAATGAGGAACATTTTTCTACAATCACGTAACTAGCAATAATAAAAGCAGGATTATAACGGTAATCCGGGCTAACTAAAAAATTCCCTATTAACAATAACAGAAAAAACATTTCATGCATGTTAGATAATTTTCATTTTATTTAATATATGTTAATCAAATCTAAACCCCGCATCATAAAACTTTAGGATATCTTGTTATGGACTGAGAATGTTCTTATCTTTACCTGCTTTACTGAAGAGAATAGGAGGGACCATTTTATAAAAGGCCAAAAGTCTTAACCTTTGTCCTGAGATTTCACTTCAAACTTGCGACCATTTTACAAAGAATAATGACATCTTACAGCTAAGTCCCCTGCTGTAACCTGAGCTAAACTTCCGAGAAGTTTACCACTTGTTGAAGGCCAGTGGTCTCTTCCCAGGTACATATTAAAACTGACCGCCACCATACAACTGAAAAATTCTTGAGTGTGGCATAAAACACCAACAGAAACAAAACCCCAAAAACAAACAAAACGAGTAAATCATGTTCAGACTTTACAACAGCTGATACCCAAATGTTCAGACTTTACAACAGCTGATACCCAAATGTTCAGACTTAACAACAGCTGATACCCAAATGTTCAGACTTTACAAGAACTGATACCCAAATGTTCAGACTTTACAACAGCTGATACCCAAATGTTCAGACTTTACAACAGCCGATACCCAAATGTTCAGACTTTACGGCAGCTGATACCCAATGGCAGTTTGTATAAGCAAGTATAGTAGATATTCATGAACTATGAACATTTATTGGTAAATGTGGGATGAGGACTTATGATCAGAGTTAGGGTATAGTTGATAAAACAGTCCTTTGTTCTGTTTTTAAGATCAATAAACTTGAAGCTTACAACTAAAGACTTACAATACTTGGATAAATGAACTCCAGAATTATCAGGTTGAGTAAGTATTTTAGACTCTATTACTCATTTTTATAGGCAGGACCCTGGAAATCCAGCCAGGTCAGTCCTATTATTATTTTTAACACTGACTGACAAAACTATAATAAGACAAAAGAACACCATCAAATACTTAGAAGCACAATAACTACATGTAGTTTTATACTCCATACAGGTGCCCTTAGTTAGAGTCTATTAATTCGGAGATCTCCATGACCTGTTTTACCATCGTTAAATCAACAACCGCCATCCTAATACACTGTAGTCTAGCCTAAACCGATTTATCATTTTCGTGGTTATTCACTTTCATACAAGCTTATTCATCAGTAATATTTGAGAAATAATATACAGATGAATTAACCGGCCGGTATAGATTTAACATCGTGTGATATACAAACAAAACCCTGTCAACAGAAGCCAATAACCGACAAAATCTCTCGTTTTATACAGCTATCGGACAGCGATGATGTATAAAAGAAGCAAGTTCGTCACCAAACATAAATTTTTGGCATTTGAGCCATGATAGATAGAAGAAAAACAAACAATATTAACAGTATATTCATTAATTTACCACTGAAAATATTTCCCTTCCACCAAGTTAAATGTACAGAGCAACACCAAACCTGATCAATGAAAGAAAATTATTCATCTGTACACAAATTTTAAAAATAAGGCCCATGAATTTTATTTGCATTTTATGATGTAATTTATAATATTTGCATTTTATGATGTAATTTGTTTAAGTTTTTAAATTGAAATTATTTCATTGGAAGATAAATATACATACAATTGACTGATTTATAAATTAATGTCAGTGTGCATGGTGTAAAAGTCTGTCATCAACAGCACAAAAATGCTCTTTTGCCCTCACCTAATCTACATGCATGTTTTAATTATATAATGTTTAATTGGAGAGTAATAATTTTTTTTAGGTAATCTTATAAATAAAATCAGAAATTTTTTATACTCTATATGTAATTAATATTATACATCCATTATATCAAATGTAATACTTTCACTGAAGGAAAAGATAAAATTCACTTATTCAACAGAGCATATTATTTAATTTCAATTGCAATTGTAAAAGTTGCGACTTTAATATTTAGGGGGGTGTATGGATGGAGTTATTTTTGGGTGTGGGTCAAGCCAAATCGAAGATTGCTCCATAGTTAAATTTTCATACATGGAGATCCCTGATGAATTTATCCATTAATTATTCAACTTTAAGATCTAATGTGAGCAGCAGGTCTGGAATATTCATTGTATAAGAAAAATCGAAGTTTTATAACAAAATCCTGTGTGTGAATTAAAACACACAAAAGCATAAAATAAAAATAATTTCTTCGTTTTTTGTTAGGTCTCCATGTCCTAAGATTTTTTTCTTGAGTTTGAAGAAAGTTGTACACTAGAATTCTGTAAGGCTTACATCATCTTCACACTAATATTGCATAGTAGGAATCTTTTAGGATGAATATGTCATAAAAAATATCTACTGGTGCATCAAATATTGTGATGTTTCAAACACTGTATAATTCAACCTTTTACACCAAGTTTATTTTTTCAACATTTTCATCCTTAGATGAGAACACATATTTAAAATGAAGGCAAAAGTTTAAAACTAAATAATTGAATCACGAACATAAGGGGCTATATTAATTTAGGGCCAACAGAGTTTCTGTCACAAAAGGGTGAAAATGTCCAGGTATTCAGTTCTGAAATGTTGATGAATATTGGGCCAATTTTACATAAGTGTATTTACCTGAGAAATAATCTACCAAATGATCAAACAATGCAATTAAAAGAAAATAATGCCAATTTTATCATTTTTTTAAAATATATACATGTATTTAAAATATCAGAAACTTAGTACTGCAGATTGTTAATTTTTTTTCTATACCCCAAAGTAGATCTGACCCAAATTCCTGATAGAGGAAAAATTGCAATAGATGTTTGGAAATCAATCAGAATTTGTACCGACATCTTAGTGCAGTCATCTTATATTTAGTTCACTGTTTACAAATTAAATATTAATCAACATACAAAAGAAATGGAAATTATCCCACATACAAATAAAAGTCAAAATACAAAATTGAAAAACACTTATTGATTCTTGAAAATCCATTTATCTAGGCTTCCTGGTGATAATTGAAAATCTAAGTCTGTACTTCTTCATCATTTTGTTTGAATTCCAAAGAAATAAAATATATGTTACAGCCAGGAAAATTGCAAATATACAAATGTTAGCACAACAAACTAATCTAAACAAAAAGGCTGGAAGTCTTGTAAGGATTCGGGACACATAACAATCCACGTCATCATTTCCCTTCGGACATTGACAAGCGTCATATTGAGGCATCCCTCCAAAGGTAAGACTTCCGTTCCCCTTCTCCTAGATGATAGGTCGGGTGTAGTGGGAGTAGGTCAGATTGTAGTTCTTGAAGGTGCAGAACTGGTGATCACAACGAGAGTATCCACTGACATAATCACTGGCCTCCATACGTTTGTAATTGTCTTTAGCAATAGACGCCTAAACAATAAAGTGATATGATTTGTATATCAAGACAAAAGGTACAGTAACAAGATGTGTTTGTGAAACACAAATGCCCCTGGTCTCAACAAATTTCTATGCTGGCAAATAATGTGTATACTTTAAAAATTGCAATGTCCTACTAGTGTTGAATCTAGGATCTGAAAAGGGCACACAAAGTCAGTGTGAAAGGGCACACAAAATCAGTTTGAAAGGGCACTTTAAACGCGTAAATTGGTTTTGAAGGCACCTGCACTAGAATGTGTGCATATACTCCTAGCTCCGCTAACAAATTTTAAATACTTTTCTTGAAAAATGTTTATAAAAAAAACCAAAAGATAGTGTTACTAAAAATAGAATTATTTAATAATTTTTTCAATGAAATAAAACAAGAGCACAAATTTTATGCCAATCCCCTAGTTGGTCTCAACAAATTTCTATGCTGGCAAATAATGTGTATACTTTAAAAATTGCAATGTCCTACATTTAGATCCCACCAATCCCCAGGGGCATGTGATGTCAGTGAAGTGTGAGCAACCCTTAGATGAACTCACAGTCTAAGTTTGGTTACTGTATCACAATCCAAACTTGAAATATGGCACTTTATGTGAGCAACCCTTAGATGAACTCGTAGTCTAAGTTTGGTTACTGTAAGCACTTTATATGTAAGTTGGACGGAATTACGGACAGACAATCCAAACACTAGATGGCCCTGGCGGACCTCTCAGGCCTGGGGCATAAAAATATCAAGTTACAATGAATATCATGACAAGAGCTGTATTTATCATATGACTACTAATTTATATTGATTGTTTGTTGTATCTGAATTTTAATATTTAATTTACAATGTACATGGGAAGCAACCATTGGCCTTCTGCAAGTAAACTGGAAACCTTTCTCACAAAATCTGATTAGGTTCTGGTTGGACTCGAACCTGTGCTTACTAAAGGTAAGCGACTTCATGGTTCAAAGTGCAATGTTTTAACCACTTGCCACACAGGCCCATGTCGATAAGTACTTGCCCATAAAAGACAATGATTATCTGTGAAATGATAACTCTGTCTTAAAGACTATATTTCCATAGGGAAAGACAGCTTAATTGCGCTATGACATCAAAGATGCACTATCATAGTTTTATTGATATTAACAAACGATGCAGATGCCATTTGTAATACTTTCGTTTTCACTGATTTTAAAGGTTGTGTAAGTCATTCAGTCTTTATTTTTAGTGATGAAAGTTGTTAACCAATCAGATTGACGTGTCCATATCTTTTTATATTCACCAATGGTCTTTACATAGGATTCCATTTTATTTAAAGCGTACTTGGAAATTCTATATTGATGTACTTGGCAGTGAGCACGGGTTTACAAAAATCATATATTGACGTATTTGACAGTGGCAGAGGTATTGTAAAATCACATATTGACATGTTTGGCGGGATAAGGGTTAAAACCCTGGGGAAAGACCATGACAATCCAGAACTCCGCGATGCCTCGTTCCTGATAGTGATGTTCTTTCCCTCTGGTTTTAAGATTTCCCTGTCCACAACAAACAATCATGTAAGATTCTATCATTCTGGACACTAAGCAGACACTGATAGTACACAGAATGATTATAATGAGAACTTCTATATGACATGTTATTTATAGATAAAGCAAATGATGTTATGGGAGATTTTGAGGATTTCTATATAAAAATAAATGCAGCTTACCTTGTTAGCAAACACTGTCATCAAAAACTTCTCTGGTCTAAATGTTGATAGGACCTTCTGTATTAGCTCTGTATAATTTTCCTGTCAATTAAATCAAATTCAGTCACAGAATTTCTACTTACATAACATGGATATCAGTATCATGATTCACTATTCCTGATAGATTTATTTAGTTATATTTATAGAAAAAGTGGATGGAAATTACCAATTATGCAGTGTTCCCCATGCATGCCTGTATCAGGGGGGTATTGCATACCCTCAGTTCAAATTTCATGGGTATATAACATGAAGTTAAGGGGTAAGCTTTTAAATCATTTAGAGCTGCATGTTTGGGTTTTTTTTGTATCACTTATATAAATTGCTGGTATTGCCTGACTATGTACACATACATTGTTACCCTCAATATGTACCAAATCATCATATATTTATTATTCCGTAATAACTGTAAAACTGTGTCATGATTGTCAAACAATTTATACTGAAATACGAGTGTCCTTATATGTAACATATTTTCCAAAGCCATCCCAACTTCAGACTGCCGAGCGATTCTTGTCAGTTGAAGGTCACATTCCAATGAACACAGCTTGTAGGCTAGTGTGCGAAGATAAGGGAATGACTCAAGTATATATAAATTTTGATTAGTTTCTGACGATGTTGTAACAGGATAGTTTGTTTTTTTATTGTTGTTTAACATCCCAATCATATGGAGACATCACCAAATGCCGGTGAAGGTCTTCAAATTTTGGCCTATGCTCGGCACTTACGGCCATTGAGCAGTGAGGGTTCTTTAACGTGCCGACACCTACTGTGACATGGGACCTCAGTTTTTAACGTCTCATCTGAAGAACAAGAAACCAACCAGCCGCCGGCTGGACTCAAACTCATGACCTCACGATCAAGAGTCGAGCATGCTACCGACTGAGCCAGGCCAGTTGTTGTAACAGGAAAGGTTATTATTTGTCACTAGATGATATTAACAGTGCATAATACACACATGAAGTATATTATTTATAGATTTTCCCTCAAATCGTTTTATTGGGTTTTTTTTTTATTCCATTTTCAATATGTGACAAATATATACAACTGTTATGTGCATGAAATTTGCATTTTTTAACATAAATACATAAATACGATGTAATTAACATTTTAACATAAATACTTTACATAATGAGGAACACTGCTTTGAATTGAATATAGGTGAATTTCTCCTATAATTTGGAAAGAAAGATGTCCTGCAACATTGGCCAGCACTTTAAGTCACTTTTGGTTTAACTATAAGTTTCATTATAGCACTTTTTCATCATTAGCCTTACCTGAGGGACATTGCTCTCAAAACTGACGTATGAACAATGTGGTTCTGGTGTCACATGGATTGTGATATAGTAACCCTGAAACAAAAAGCAACAAGTAGAATTGATAATACAATATAATGACTATGATAAAAGCAATGAAAATCCTTACAGTAATATTGAACTATTGCAATATACAGATAATGAAGATTTACAAGATAACATATAACCTTGACCTAGAGTAGTACATTTATAGGACATATGATAAAATGACCTTCACCTACAACATGACAGCAAAAGTTACAAACGACCTTGATCTATAGAAAAATTTATGGAAGACTTTGAGAAGTAGTACTGCACATCAGTATATATGGTGCAGAAGACTGATATACATATGTAGTAAACAACAGCAGAACACACAGTGAAAATAACCTTGACCTATTGCAAACCACATCAGTATACAACTCTAAAGCCTGGCTTACAATAAACCTTGTCAGTATACCTGGTATACCTTGGTCTATAGTAAACCATTTGTTTGATTGTTTATTGTTGTACAGTCAACCTTGTCGTCCCTTGGTCAAGTAAGCCATTGTTTATTGTTGTTTAACATATGGAGACGTCACTCATATGGAGACGCCAAAATGCCGGTGAAGGGCTTCAAATTCCTATGCTCGGCACTTACGGCCATTGAGCAGTGAGGGTTCTTTAACGTGCCGACACCTACTGTGACACGGGACCTCCAGTTTTTACTGTCTCATCTGAAAGACAGGAAACCAACCTGTCGCTGGCGGGACTCGAACTCACGATCCAGAGTAGAGCGTGCTACCGACTGAGCCAGGCCGGCTCTAGTAAACCATAGTCGCATTTTTATTGGTTGAACATTACACATCTACGAGAGATCACCTGCACATGACCCCATACTGGATTGCGTTAGATCCTTGACGCGACACATCTTAAGACGGGAGCGGTGAGAGATCAGTTTTTAATTAGACTGATACCTAGTACACCTTAGTCTACAGAATACTGTGTCAGTATACCTAACACAGAGCTGTAAGAACTATCAAATACTCACACCAGGCAAGAGACCATTCATGGAGTAGCCACACGGCTCAAAAAGGAAATCATCAATTTGAGCTCCAGGGATGATGTTTATAATTCCAGATTTCTGAAACAAAAAATAAAATGGGGGTTGTTCTTATTGTAATTTTTGTTCATAAGGAAAGAAAATAAGAGGGGAGATAAAGGGGATATAAGAATTGACTATGATAAGAAATGTGAACTTAAGAATGTACATTGTACAAAAGTGAGTCTGACATTAGATTCTGCATTAAAACATCAATATAAAACTTAGGACTGATTATTTATGTGATCATCTTATAGATGTGTTGTCAGTGTGCTTTACACAGCTATCCAACAATGTAACATCATATTATTAGTACATACTTCATTTACCTATCTTTGTTACATCAGGACCATTTTTACACTGTTACCTACCTTTGTAATACCAGGACCATACTTACACTGTTACCTACCTTTGTAGCATCAGGATCATTTTTACACAGTTACCTACCTTTGTAACATCAGGACCATTTTTACACAGTTACTTACCTTTGTAACATCAGGACCATTTTTACACTGTTACCTACCTTTGTAGCATCAGGACCATTTTTACACTGTTACCTATCTTTGTAACATCAGGACCATTTTTACAAAGTTACCTACCTTTATAGCTTAAAGACCATTCTTACACAGTTACCTACCTTTGTAGCATCAGGACCATTTTTACACTGTTACCTACCTTTGTAGCATCAGGACCATTTTTACACTGTTACCTATATTTATAGCTTAAAGACCATTCTTACACAGTTACCTACCTTTGTAGCATCAGGACCATTCTTACACAGTTACCTACCTTTGTAGCATCAGGACCATTTTTACACTGTTACCTACCTTTGTAAAGACCATTCTTACACAGTTACCTACCTTTGTAACATCAGGACCATTTTTACACTGTTACCTACCTTTGTAGCATCAGGACCATTTTTACACTGTTACCTATCTTTATAGCTTAAAGACCATTCTTACACAGTTACCTACCTTTGTAACATCAGGACCATTTTTACACTGTTACCTACCTTTGTAGCATCAGGACCATTTTTACACTGTTACGTATCTTTGTAACATCAGGACCATTTTTACACTGTTACCTATCTTTATAGCTTAAAGACCATCCTTACACAGTTACCTACCTTTGTAGCATCGGGACCATCTTTACACATTTCCTTTGTAAATATCTTCATCTTTTCCGGACACATATCCCACATCAGAAGGTAAATATGGTCAAGGGTCCAAATGAAAATTCAAATTTCTTTTAAACTTTAAGATTTTTCAAAATTTCTTTTAAACTTTAAGATTTTTCAATGTCTTTTAATGAACAATTTAATTGTTAATACCGGAGTTTGAAGTTGTATAGTTGATACAGAAGTTGAAAATTTGTAAACGATGGAGATTTTATATCATTACACAGTATCATGAATTAAAAATTTATGCTGGAAACAGCCCATGCAATGAGAGACCTCAGCCCTATAACAGGGCCAATATGAGTTGACCTTATCATCAACCATATAGAACAAAGTTTCATTGTTAAAAAAGTAAGATCATCTATAAACTGACTATTTTCGGTTTGATTTAATGACTTAAAAATATATTCAAAATGTACATAATAAATTCTTTAGAATCAATTTCATTTTTAAAGTAAATTCTTAATACCAGTATGTTTAATACCTTAACTCTTATTAATTATAATCCAATCAAATTAACCTTACAACCGATCAGTGACCAATCAGATAAAGGATATTTCCACAGTTTGATCTGGTTTGATAACTCCTTCCTCATCCATGGTATACAGGTGCCTGAAACAACTGAATCTAATTAGCATTGTATACAAATCATATGTTGAACATACCAAAATCTACAAAATCTTCAATACTGATAGCTCGTAAAATATACTAAAAAAATACCATGCTAAAAACATACTTATAAGAGTAGAATGTCTTCAATACTGACAAACCCTAACAACTTGTAGGAGGTTAAAAAGAGCTCAAAGTTTTAACGGCAACAAAGATATTCTAGCACTGAGCAGATATTTTCTCCTACTTCTCATAATATTTTGGATTAAAAAGAAACTAATGGAGACGTTTGATTTAAAATGGATTACCAAAAAAAAAAAAAAAAAACAAATAGAAGAGCATAGAGAAATGTCTTGAAATATCATTCTATTCATTCATGCAGAGTAAAATTCTGTCTAGTCATTTCACAACTACTTCCTATTAAAGATTAGTCATGCAGTGACTAATATATTTAACCATTTCAATTATTTAGACTACAAGCACTGGTTGTTTAAAATGTACATGTTAGCTAACACCCCAGAATATACATACAAGCATAGAGTATTGAGATACATATAGTTATCTTTATAAGTCCCTGTATAGTTTGACTTATTTATAGCTACTGTGTGAGAATGTAATACCAAAGATATAAAGTAGTACATGAAAAAAAAGATCCGGATTTTCCGGCCACTGAACGTGTACATATTTTGGACATTTTAATTTTGGTCATTTAAAATGGGTGGCGATATTGTCCAAAATTAAACAATGGCCAAAATATCAAAATTTACAGTATAACAATGCACTGAGGACCTTTGGTTGTACCACATACCTATAATAAGTTTTTAAGGAACTTGGTTGTACCACACACCTATAACAATGTACTGAGGACCCTAATTGTACCAAATACCTCCCTGATTGTACAAAATACCTATAACAATTTTCCAAGGACTTGGGGTGTACCACATACCAATAATAATGTACTGCTATAACAATGTACCGAGGACTTCGGTAGTACCACATACCAATAATAATGTACTGCTATAACAATGTTCCAAGAACTTCGGGTGTACGACATACCAATAATAATGTACTGCTATAACAATGTACCGAGGACTTCGGTTGTACCACATACCAATAATAATGTACTGCTATAACACTGTTCCAAGGACTTCGGGTGTACCACATACCAATAATAATGTACTGCTATAATAATGTTCCAAGGACTTCGGGTGTACCACATACCAATAATAATGTACTGCTATAACAATGTTCCAAGACTTGGGGTGTACCACATACCAATAATAATGTACTGCTATAACAATGTTCCAAGGACTTCGGGTGTACCACATACCAATAATAATGTACCGCTATAACAATGTTCCAAGGACTTCGGTTGTACCACATACCAATAATAATGTACTGCTACAACAATGTTCCAAGGACTTCGGGTGTACCACATACCAATAATAATGTACTGCTATAATAATGTACCGAGGACTTTGGTTGTACCACATACCAATAATAATGTACTGCTATAATAATGTACCGAGGACCTTGACTGTACAACAGATATACTACAATATGATGAGCACTTTGATTATACAACGGACCTATAACAAAGCATTAAGGACCTCGATTGTACAACAGACCTTTGACAGTGCAGTGGGGACCTTGTTTGTACAGCATTCCTATAACAATAATGAAAACTTTGATTATACAACAGACCTATAACAATGTACTGAGGACCTTGTATGTACAACATTCATATAACAATGTGGTGAGGACCTCAGTTGTAGCAAACCTATAATCATGTATTGAGGAACTTGGCTGTACCATAGATCTACAGCAATTTGGTAATATCCTATATTTGGATAACAATGTATTGAGGACCTTGTCTGTACAACAGACCTATAACAATGCAGTGAGGACCTTGATTGTACAACATTCCTATAACAATGTTATGAGGACCTCAGTTGTAGCAAACCTATAATCATGTATTGAGGACCTTGGCTGTACCATAGATCTACAGCAATTTGGTAATATCCTATATTTGGATAACAATGCACTGAGGACCTTGTATGTACAACATTCATATAACAATGTGGTGAGGACCTCAGTTGTAGCAAACCTATAATCATGTATTGAGGACCTTGGCTGTACCATAGATCTACAGCAATTTGGTAATATCCTATATTTGGATAACAATGCACTGAGGACCTTGTATGTACAACATTCATATAACAATGTGGTGAGGACCTCGGTTGTGTAGCAAACCTATAATCATGTATTGAGGACCTTGGCTGTACCATAGATCTACAGCAATTTGGTAATATCCTATATTTGGATAACAATGCACTGAGGACCTTGTATGTACAACATTCATATAACAATGTGGTGAGGACCTCAGTTGTAGCAAACCTATAATCATGTATTGAGGACCTTGGCTGTACCATAGATCTACAGCAATTTGGTAATATCCTATATTTGGATAACAATGTATTGAGGACCTTGTCTGTACAACAGACCTATAACAATGCAGTGAGGACCTTGATTGTACAACATTCCTATAACAATGTTATGAGGACCTCGGTTGTAGCAAACCTATAACCATGTATTGAGGACCTTGGCTGTACCATAGATCTATAGCAATTTGGTAATATCCTATATTTGGATAACAATGTATTGAGGACCTTGGCTGTACCATAGATCTACAGCAATTTGGTAATATCCTATATTTGGATAACAATACAGTTAGGACCTTGTTTGTACAACAGACCTATAACAATACAGTGAGGACCTTGTTTGTACAACATTCCTATGACAATGTGGTGAGGACCTTGGTTGTACAACAGACCACTGGACAGGACATTGTATTTTCAGGTAAAATTTTCCTATTGTAAGACAATGCAGTAACAACCCATTAAAAGATAAGAAAAAGAAAATGACAACAAATATTTTCATATCCTTGGCTTAACCCAAATTAATCTCACAAAGTTTATGACGGACTTACTTCATATTTATTACTTATTTCATATTTTAATGACCTAGTGGGCATGAATTAATTGACAGAAGCAAACCCATAATCTATGTGATACTAAGCAGATGTTGTTACAAATATAGATACACTTCAAAATGTTTACACTCATATATGACTTATCTAGATAATTAATCATACTTGTGTCTGTTTACAAAAGTAGACATTATTATCCTAATATCTGACACCGAAATCATAGTACTGTATCTCCTGTACATTGTGTGTTTATATTATAGATTTTCAAGAATGATCATCTGTCAATTATTGTATCTGTAACAGCTATCTTATAACAAACACCATTATAAGTAAACATATGACAAGCACAAAAAATAATTAAACATATTTTACAAACCAGGCCACTACAAAACTTAACTGGTTGATATATAGCCAATCTGAACCCCAGTTCTTTTTATTTTGGTCTTTTGAAAAGTGACTTCCTGTAATGAAATGACCAATAGATGTCTCTCCAGCAAGTTAAATAGGAAGTGACACTTTTGTAACTGTAATATTTAATCCTTTCTTCAAATACATCTCATCTAATATAAAAGATATATTCTTTATACCCCTAAAAATCCAGAGGAAAAAGATTTCAACATAAGTATCAATACAAAGGCCTGAAAGTCTACAATGACGTTGTGCACTTGAAAAATTACAAAGCCTGTTTGATGTGGGTATGCCAAGAAAATGTGCACTTGAAAAATTACAAAGCCTGTTTGATGTTGGTATGCCAAGAAAATGTGTACTTGAAAAATTACAAAGCCTGTTTGATGTGGGTATGCCTAGAAAATGTGTACTTGAAAAATGAAAGAGCCTGTTTGATGTGGGTATGCCTAGAAAATGTGCACTGGAAAAATGAAAGAACCTGTTTGATGTGGGTATGCCTAGAAAATGTGTACTTGAAAAATGACAGAGCCTGTTTGATGTGGGTATGCCTAGAAAATGTGCACTGGAAAAATGATAGAGCCTGTTTGATGTGGGTATGCCTAGAAAATGTGCACTGGAAAAATGATAGAGCCTGTTTGATGTGGGTATGCCTAGAAAATGTGTACTTGAAAAATGACAGAGCCTGTTTGATGTGGGTATGCCTAGAAAATGTGCACTGGAAAAATGACAGAGCCTGTTTGGTGTGGGTATGCCTAGAAAATCTAACAATCTGTATCTGATAAAACTTTAAACTTTAAAAGATACAGGGATGCAAACATATAGATCATGACAACTTTCAATCGACTTTGTTTTATAGCATCAGCTGTTCTGGTATATACTGTAATAGCCATTGGGTATAAACTCAAAACTGCTAAACATGTCAAGCATGTCAAGTGTTACTTGTCGCTACGGATTAAGTATACTTACAATTTATACGATCTCTTTTGATACCCTAATCGACATCCATGCATTTATAAGTCGGAAAACCTCACCACGTGCTGATAATGTTATTTCAACAACATCGAGCTGCTTAAACCGCTAGTTATTATATTTCAAATTATCATAAAGTTTCAGATTCCAATTGCACTTCCAAGATACATAATAAAATGATAAAAGTTGTTGTTAAACCCCGTGAAGAAGAAGATAGTGAGAACAACATTATTTGACATGTACATGGATATATAACTCAAAACCGGGGTGATACCATCTACACTAGCTCTTTGTCTTGGCTATATGATGAATCTATGTATTCATGCAAGTGTTAGAACCGAATGTCTGTAAATGAATAGTAAGCCCAATATATTGATTCCTTCATCCAAATTACCATTATAGTTTAATTTTATTGCTTATATGATTACTATCATGGTAGAAGTTATAAAAATGCATGAACAGAAAGAACAAACACTGATTATCATTGATGAAAGCTTTAGTTCTACTGTACATTATTGTTTTAAAACTGAAGAGAAACAGTGACTTGTCAGAATCTGCATGATCCCTTCACATTAAAATGCTCAACGCCATAAAAATGACCGAGAGAAGAAATTGTACTCATTTTAAGACTGTTCTTATCCTGTTTTATGGCCACTTTATTTTAAACGTTAAACTCTCTTACCTTTAAAGAGACCCCATCTAATTAAAAACTTGTCTTTCACCACTCCTGTTTTCTGATATATCATGTAGAGAATCTAATGAAAACCACTATAGGGTCATATGCAGATGACCTGCTGTAGGTGTGTAATGTTCATCCAATGAAAATGCTGATTACAGGATTTTGAAAGTTTATTGAATGGCAAAAAGGTCTCATTTACTTCAAAATAAAGAATTGTTAATCGGCAAAATCTATTCGGAATATCCTTGGCAATTTAATCCTATCCAAAGTTATAAAAAGAATTTTCTACTGCCAGATTTTGTGTGTTCAGAGTAATTCATAATATTGGTAATGTTTACATCTCTTCATCATTTGATAAACTTAAATGATCGTTTAAGTCGCATTTTCATTGGTTGAAAATGAAACAACTATGAGGTCATGCGCATGAGACCCCCATGGTCAATTTTGTTAGATACTATATACTACATATCAGAAAACGAGAGTGATTAGAGATCAGGTTTTAAGTAGATTGAAATAGACCCTGAAAAATTCACCTGACATGTTATAATCAGTATCAGTATAAGTCATATACCTGTACCCCTGAATAACAATGGACTATACCTCACAACAATGGCATGGATTAGTCTACCTGTTTCTTTATGGGTGAACCAGTTAATGTACAAAAAGAAAGGATTAAACTTTTTCTTTGACATACATCAGTCATTCAACTGGATGAAATCAATGTCAAATGAAACTGGGTTTATGAATTGTAGCTTTACTTTCAAAACCAGTCAGTTTTTGTAATAGCCAAGTGATGAACTGGAAGCTAGTTCTCCCATTTTGATGCAAACCAACTCTTATAGTGGCTGGGCTTGGTAATCAAAAACCTGATGAAAGTCAAAGGTCAAAATCAATCAAAAATATTTCAACACATTTTTAGATTGCTGGAAACTAAAATCTAACAATGATGACAAAACAACAGTTTAACTCATCTATCCCTAACATAAATATAATGGAATATTCCAAAGAATGAAATGAACCATTCTGAAGTTTGCTGTAGGGATAAGTGAGTGAAATACAAAACATTAAAGCAATTGACCTATCGCAAAAATGTCTGATAAGTGGCTTTCCATGTGCTTTTTTTATGTCATTCTATTGTAACTCATAACCACACATATGTTTGACATGCCATTTAATTGCGACATCATAATGGAAAAGTTTGCCAGAAAGTGCCATGTCAGTCATTTGGCGATAGTTCAAAAGAGGACACAATAAATAATTTCATACATTATCAAGACAGATAAAAGTGAGAGCTCACATCACAGACATGAAAAACTGGGCTACATGAAATATCTGACGAAAAAAACTATAACAAAGCTGAAAACAAAAAGTGTCATTTGTAACATAAATAGACAATCACATCACACAAACAGAACTGTAGCAACAACTTTTGTAACACTAATATTTTTGTAATAGCAATAACATTTTCTGTTACCAAATTAAATCATTTTGTGGCTACACAAAAAGTATTTTTCAATTCTTCTGTAACCCAAATTATCTAATTCATTATTTCCACAATGATCAAATGATTTTTGTTATTTCAGTTGACAAGACAGAAAATAATGGTCTGATGACTTACCTCATGGAAGAAAATATGTACAAAGAAGGAAGTGAACACATAAGTCTGAGAATTCTACCAAACAGCTAATCAAGGAATCTGATTGGCTGATCAGGACATATAAAGACTATTCTTATGACACCAGAATATTCTGAAGTATTATGGTGCCAGGTTCGGATTTTCTTCTAACAAATAGCTGATGACATATGACTAAAATGGTTGATGAACATGTCAGTCATCAAGATGATCAAAAAGATCTTACTTTTCACTGAAGTCCCCTACCTGTCTAAAGAACTCTGAAATCAAAGTCATCAAGATGATATGAAAGACCTTACTTTTCACTAAAGTCCCAGACCTGTCTAAAGAACTCTAAAATCAAAGTCAACAAGATGATATAAAAGACCTTACTTTTCACTAAAGTCCCAGACCTGTCTAAAGAACTCTGAAATCAAAGTCAACAAGATGATATAAAAGACCTTACTTTTCACTAAAGTCCCAGACCTGTCTAAAATACTCCTAAACCAGGACGTCATGACATACATCATCTTGTTATTTAATCCTATAGTTGCTACATAAGAAATTTGGAGAAAACTCATCTGAATATTTTTAAGAAAGAAAATAAGTCGACATAGAACACACTACCACTGATAACAATCAGATGATAAGAATTAGGTATTAGGGCTAGGATAATGACTGCCAGGCATCTCAAGATTTTGATTATGTACATAAAGTCGTATTTAGCCAAGATACAAAAAAAAAAAGAAAATTGATGGGAAATATGAAGTACAAATGTAAGTGATTCTGACTGAAAAAAGCAAGAGATGTTAGAAGACAACAAAGCTAGCCAAAATAAAGAATGTAAATTTTCAAAATAGATATTTGACCCACAACTGTCAAGTTTTAAGGTCAAAGGACTGCTAAAATTTTGATTCCTTCAGCTCAGAATAAAAAATTTGAAAAGTAGGTCAAAGTCCCAAGTTCACTAGGTCAAAAGTCAAGGTACCAAGTGAAGGCTCTGGTCATAAGAAATATATATGTGAAATATCAAAGCCCTATCCCTCATGGTCTAAAAGATAAAGCCAAGGTTAATGTTTTTTGAAAAGTAGTTCAAAGTCCAAAAAGCCCTGTCCCTTGCTATTAAAAAGTTATAGGCCAGGTTAAAGTTTTGTCTAAGGATGCCTACAATGACAACGCCAGGGGTATGGCATTAGTTCTCCAGACTTTCATCCCAGCAAGAAATGATTTGATTGGTTATAGAATACATGCAGTTTGATTGGTTATAAAAGTGGTTGCTACAGAACAATTAGTTGATTAGTGTGTTGATGACACAGAGAAATTATAAAACTATAAATGCACATCATAAACTGACACTATTTAGTTGTTCAAGGTTACATGGTGTTTGACAATATTTCCCCTCCAAGATGCTCAATCTTGTCAGGTAGCATTTTTACAATTTTATTTTTGTATAAACTTGAACATATAACTATGCATCAAATTAAAACAATAACCAGATGAAAGTCCTGTTGTATTTTTAACATTGATAACATTGATTCCAAATAAAGTTTTAGAATATTAAGAGGGACTTGACAGAAAAGATATCCAGAATTCTGTTACAGCACATTTTTAAATAACTGTACTATTAGAATGTAGCACCATCAAGCACATGTTACCAGCAAATATTAAATATATGTAAGTCTTCATACTATAGACTAATTATTCAGAGATTTTCCCGCCTCTTAAATTCTGGGTCCTGAGTCCAAAAATTGGGTAAATATATAATTCAACTAAATCAGAAAATAAATTTGAGAATTTCTGTTTGAAAATATTTTATTCTTTATTTTGAAACTCCAATTTGGACATTTTTGCATATGTCTGGGAAAATACAAGCCATTTTCATATTGAAAATGCAAAAATGATCTAGGAAAATCTCTGTTATAGCTAAGAAAAATACACAAATGTCAAAAATGGTCGGAATAGGAAGATGGTTGTATCATACAAGGTTTAGTATCATAATATACTAAAAGACCAGTTTCCATATGAAAAATTCATAATGGTTTAAATTCCATTAATTAATTAAAATAATGAAATAAAGGAAATTAAAACCATAACAGAAATTTCTGATTCTACAACAATATTTCTGTCAGCCAAGACTTGAAATTCAGGAGTAAATAACTGTAAATGAAATACATCAAGGGGAAAGTCACTGCCCTACAGAGTATATCAGATAGTAAAACAAACTCTGTCAGCCATCTAAAGAAAGTTATCTCATTCTCTGACAGCTGATTTTGAAAATGTGGCAAAGTAGGTAGGATTTTGATTTTAAATTTTCATTTCCGATCCCATATAGGTAAGGTTTTCATGTTTATATTTCCAATCCCATATAGGTAGGGTTTTTAAGTTTATATTTCCAATCCCATATAGGTAGGGTTTTCATGTTTATATTTCCAATCCCACAGAGGTAGTGTTTTCGTGTTTATATTTCCAATCCCATAGAGGTAGTGTTTTCGTGTTTATATTTCCAATCCCATATAGGTAGGGTTTTTATGTTTATATTTCCAATCCCATATAGGTAGTGTTTTCATATTTCCAATCTCATATAGGCAAGGTTTTCATGTTTATATTTCCAATCCCATAGAGGTAGTGTTTTCGTGTTTATATTTCCAATCCCATAGAGGTAGTGTTTTCATGTTTATATCTCAAATCTCATATGGTAGGGTTTTCATGTTTATATTTCCAATCCCATAGAGGTAGTGTTTTCATATTTCCAATCTCATATAGGCAAGGTTTTCATGTTTATATTTCCAATCCCATATAGGTAGTGTTTTCATGTTTATATTTCAAATCTCATAGGTAGGGTTTTCATATTATATTTCCAATCCCATATATAGTGTTTTCATTTTTCCAATCTCATATAGGCAAGGTTTTCATGTTTATATTTCCAATCCCATATAGGTAGTGTTTTCATGTTTATATTTCAAATCTCATAGTAGGGTTTTCATATTATATTTCCAATCCCATATAGGTAGTGTTTTCATTTTTCCAATCTCATATAGGCAAGGTTTTCATGTTTATATTTCCAATCCCATATAGGTAGTGTTTTCATGTTTATATTTCAAATCTCATATAGGTAGGGTTTTCATATTATATTTCCAATCCCATATAGGTAGTGTTTTCATTTTTCCAATCTCATATAGGCAAGGTTTTCATGTTTATATTTCCAATCCCATATAGGTAGTGTTTTCATGTTTATATTTCAAATCTCATATAGGTAGGGTTTTCATATTATATTTCCAATCCCATATAGGTAGTGTTTTCATGTTTATATTTCCAATCTCATATAGGTAGTGTTTTAATTTTTCCAATCTCATATAGGCAAGGTTTTCATGTTTATATTTCCAATCCCATATAGGTAGGGTTTTCAAGTTTATATTTCCAATCCCATATAGGTAGGGTTTTCATATTATATTTCCAATCCCATATAGGTAGGGTTTTCATATTATATTTCCAATCCCATATAGGCAGTGTTTTCATGTTTATATTTCAAATCTCATATAGGCAGTGTTTTCATGTTTATATTTCAAATCTCATATAGGCAGTGTTTTCATGTTTATATTTCAAATCTCATATGGGTAGGGTTTTCATGTTTATATACAGTGAACACGCTTTACAACGACATTCATTAGAACGGAATATTCGGTATCCGACAAGAATTGCTCAGGAACAAACATACATGTACATAAAAACTACTCATTACAACGGAATATTCGGTATCCGACTCCGACATTAGATTCATGTACAAAACTCAGTTGTAAAAACCACGTAACATAGAACCCACCAGCTGATCTGGCTATTGTTATCATTCTTGATTTTCTTCACAGTTGAGTTCATAGGTAAAAATGATTGCCAATAAAATATTTAACCGTCAATTGTTTTCTAATTTCCACTGATAGGTTATGGCCTAGGTGTCAACAATTAGCGCTTGAATCACCCTTACCTGTACGTCAGTAAGACTAATGTTTATAAACTATCAGTAGATTTCGTTTGAACTGAACCGACAGGAAGTGAAATAGCAGCTGGGTACAAATTGAAAAAATAAGATTAATAAATAAAGAATAAAAAATACACATAGTTGACAAGTTCTGCTAGGCTACATGTTCTTTCCAATGTGGTTACAATGGCAGATCTTTAAATTATTTAAGTACTTGCGATAGCAGTAGACATTTTACTAAAACTTTATTTATGAAATGCATTTTTAAGAGAAATGTATCAGCAATCTCTGCATTTTTTTATTTTAGCAATAAAGTGTCTAAATCGGAATCTGGAGATATACTATTACAATTCGGCATTTTGTACATGATTCATGCATTTTATGACATCACCGATTTATGACCGATTAAATGAAAAAATAATTGTGCCTCGATGTTAACAAGATTAACTTGCATAAATTTTATTTACATATTATCATAGAGATTTTAATGTTGTTAAGTTTATTTAATTACATGTACAAATATATGTGTAAATGATACTCAAGGGAGCTAACTATGAAATGCCCAACACATCAAATTCATTATAGTGACAAATTCGATATAACATCATTCCTACATGGGAACAAACATGGTCGTAGTAAAGAGGGTTCACTGTATTTCCAATCCCATACAGGTTGGCTTTTTATGTTTATATTTCAAATCCCATATAGGTAAGGTTTTCATGTTTATATTTCCAATCCTATAAAAGTATGGTTTTCATGTTTATATATTTTCAATCCCATATGGGTAGGGTTTTTATGTTTATATTTCCAATCCTAAAAAAGTAGGGTTTTTATGTTTATATTTCCAATCCTATAAAAGTAGGGTTTTCATGTTTATACATTTTCAATCCCATATGGGTAGGGTTTTTATGTTTATATTTCCAATACCATATAGGTAGGGTTTTTATGTTTATATTTCCAATACCATCAGGGATGGGTTTTCATGTTAATATATTTCCAATACCATATAGGTAGGGTTTTCATGTTTATATTTCCAATACCATCAGGGATGGGTTTTCATGTTAATATATTTCCAATACCATATAGGTAGGGTTTTCATGTTTATATTTCCAATACCATCAGGGATGGGTTTTCATGTTAATATATTTCCAATACCATATAGGTAGGGTTTTTATGTTTATATTTCCAATACCATCAGGGATGGGTTTTCATGTTAATATATTTCCAATACCATATAGGTAGGGTTTTCATGTTTATATTTCCAATACCATCAGGGATGGGTTTTCATGTTAATATATTTCCAATACCATATAGGTAGGGTTTTTATGTTTATATTTCCAATCCCATATAGGTAGGGTTTTCATGTTTATATTTCCAATACTATCAGGGATGGATTTTAATGTTTACATTTCCAATACTATCAGGGATGGGTTTTAATGTTTATATTTCCAATACCATCAGGGATGGGTTTTTATGTTTATATTTCCAATACCATCAGGGATGGGTTTTAATGTTTATATTTCCAATACTATCAGGGATGGGTTTTAATGTTTGCCAATACCATCAGGGATGGGTTTTAATGTTTATATTTCCAATACTATCAGGGATGGGTTTTCATGTTTATATTTCCAATACCACCAGGGATGGATTTCATGTTTATATTTCCAATACCATCAGGGATGGGTTTTCATGTTTATATATTTTCAATCCCATATAGGTAGGGTTTTTATATTTATATTTCCAATGGGATGGGTTTTCATGTTTATATTTTCAATACCATATAGGTAGGGTTTTAATGTTTATATTTCCAATACCATCAGGGATGGGTTTTTATGTTTATATTTCCAATACCATCAGGGATGGGTTTTAATGTTTATATTTCCAATACCACCAGGGATGGGTTTTTATGTTTATATTTCCAATACCATCAGGGATGGGTTTTAATGTTTATATTTCCAATACCACCAGGGATGGATTTCATGTTTATATTTCCAATACCATCAGGGATGGGTTTTCATGTTTATATATTTTCAATCCCATATAGGTAGGGTTTTTATATTTATATTTCCAATACCATCAGGGATGGGTTTTCATGTTTATATTTTCAATACCATATAGGTAGGGTTTTAATGTTTATATTTCCAATACCATCAGGGATGGGTTTTTATGTTTATATTTCCAATACCATCAGGGATGGGTTTTAATGTTTATATTTCCAATACCACCAGGGATGGGTTTTTACGTTTATATTTCCAATACCACCAGGGATGGGTTTTTACGTTTATATTTCCAATACCATCAGGGATGGGTTTTAATGTTTATATTTCCAATACCATCAGGGATGGGTTTTCATGTTTATATTTTCAATACCATATAGGTAGGGTTTTTATGTTTATATTTCCAATACCATCAGGGATGGGTTTTAATGTTTATATTTCCAATACCATCAGGGATGGGTTTTAATGTTTATATTTCCAATACCACCAGGGATGGGTTTTTACGTTTATATTTCCAATACCATCAGGGATGGGTTTTAATGTTTATATTTCCAATACCACCAGGGATGGGTTTTTACGTTTATATTTCCAATACCATCAGGGATGGGTTTTAATGTTTATATTTCCAATACCACCAGGGATGGATTTCATGTTTATATTTCCAATACCATCAGGGATGGGTTTTCATGTTTATATTTCCAATACCATATAGGTAGGGTTTTAATGTTTATATTTCCAATACCATATAGGTAGGGTTTTAATGTTTATATTTCCAATACCATCAGGGATGGGTTTTCATGTTTATATTTCCAATACCATATAGGTAGGGTTTTTATGTTTATATTTCCAATACCATCAGGGATGGGTTTTAATGTTTATATTTCCAATACCATCAGGGATGGGTTTTAATGTTTATATTTTCAATACCATATAGGTAGGGTTTTCATGTTTATATTTCCAATACCATCAGGGATGGGTTTTAATGTTTATATTTCCAATACCACCAGGGATGGATTTCATGTTTATATTTCCAATACCATCAGGGATGGGTTTTAATGTTTATATTTCCAATACTATCAGGGATGGGTTTTCATGTTTATATTTCCAATACCATCAGGGATGGGTTTTAATGTTTATATTTCCAATACCACCAGGGATGGATTTCATGTTTATATTTCCAATACCACCAGGGATGGGTTTTAATGTTTATATTTCCAATACCATCAGGGATGGGTTTTCATGTTTATATTTCCAATACCATATAGGTAGGGTTTTTAATGTTTATATTTCCAATACCATATAGGTTTTTAATGTTTATATTTCCAATACCATCAGGAATGGGTTTTAATGTTTATATTTCCATACCATATAGGGATGGGTTTTAATGGGTGGGTTTTCATGTTTATATTTCCAATACACCAGGGATGGATTTCATGTTTATATTTCCAATACCATCAGGGATGGGTTTTAATGGGGGATGGGTTTTTATGTTTATATTTCCAATACCATATAGGTAGGGTTTTTATGTTTATATTTCCAATACCATCAGGGATGGGTTTTAATGTTTATATTTCCAATACCATATAGGTAGGGTTTTTATGTTTATATTTCCAATACCATCAGGGATGGGTTTTTATGTTTATATTTCCAATACCATATAGGTAGGGTTTTTATGTTTATATTTCCAATACCATATAGGTAGGGTTTTTATGTTTATATTTCCAATACCATCAGGGATGGGTTTTAATGTTTATATTTCCAATACCATCAGGGATGGTTTTCATGTTTATATTTCCAATACCACCAGGGATGGGTTTTAATGTTTATATTACCAGGGATGGGTTTTAATGTTTATATTTCCAATACCACCAGGGATGGGTTTTAATGTTTATATTTCCAATACCACCAGGGATGGGTTTTAATGTTTATATTTTACTATCAGGGATGGGGTTTTCATGTTTATATTTCCCATCAGGGATGGGTTTTTACCAATACCATCAGGGATGGGTTTTAATGTTTATTATTTCCAATACCACCAGGGATGGGTTTTAATGTTTATATTTCCAATACCACCCAGGGATGGGTTTTAATGTTTATATTTTCCAATACCATCACTATCCACCAGGGATGGGTTTTAATGTTTATATTTCCAATACTATCAGGGATGGGTTTTCATGTTTATATTTCCAATACCATCAGGGATGGGTTTTAATGTTTATATTTCCAATACCACCAGGGATGGGTTTTCATGTTTATATAATTTCAATCTCATATAGGTAGGGTTTTTATGTTTATATTTCCAATACCACCAGGGATGGGTTTTAATGTTTATATTTCCAATACTATCAGGGATGGGTTTTCATGTTTATATTTCCAATACCACCAGGGATGGGTTTTCATGTTTATATAATTTCAATCTCATATAGGTAGGGTTTTTATGTTTATATTTCCAATACCACCAGGGATGGGTTTTAATGTTTATATTTCCAATACTATCAGGGATGGGTTTTCATGTTTATATTTCCAATACCATCAGGGATGGGTTTTAATGTTTATATTTCCAATACCACCAGGGATGGATTTCATGTTTATATTTCCAATACCACCAGGGATGGGTTTTAATGTTTATATTTCCAATACCACCAGGGATGGATTTCATGTTTATATTTCCAATACCATCAGGGATGGGTTTTCATGTTTATATTTCCAATACCATATAGGTAGGGTTTTTATATTTATATTTCCAATACCATCAGGAATGGGTTTTCATGTTTATATTTGCAATACCATCAGGGATGGGTTTTCATGTTTATATATTTTCAATCCCATATAGGTAGGGTTTTCATGTTTATATTTCCAATACCACCAGGCATGGATTTCATGTTTATATTTCCAATACTATCATGGATGGGTTTTCATGGTTTCTTTTTATGGATTACATTCCAGCTGTATACGGAATTTCTTAGTTCAATTACGTTCAAAGTGAGACAAAAATCCATAGAACTGCTTTTTTGACTTTTGGTCAACATTAGAAATGACAGTATGTTCTCAGGATATTTATACATAAGAAACCTGGTTATCAGTATGTTAAACCCATTTTATGACAAGGTGAGATACAATTCTTACTTGGCCTAATAAATCACTCAAAATATCTAAACTATGTACAAATTTGTTTATAATCAATATCTGATAACATACCAGCAGTCTTTATTGATTCTCCCTAGAGTGTAAGCTGCACCATCTACAAAACAATAACAAAATAAATAAAAGCAAAAAGGGTTGCAACTCGTAAAATATTTAAACTCGAAAATCTTTTTTCTTTTTTTTTGTATTGCACTTGTTCAATAACATAAAATACATATTTCTTGAGATATTTGAGAATCTTGTTCACAGACAGGGTTCAAAGAAGCTGGGGCTTTTTTTTCGGGAAAATCGTATTACGAAAAAATATCCTAAGATCTAATGAAATGTTCATAACATTCAAGTATTTCTGTTGATGAGATATTTTACAGATAGAGCCAATCAGAGCATCAAATGACATGAGGTAAATCCAACCCATCCCTTTTTATTCCTGTAAATATTATGACATTAATTGTAATGTAATTATGAAAATGTCATTTGAAGCATCCATGGAAGCTGGTGACAAATTGCCATCAGATATTATAATTTAAACTTATGATACACTTTGTGTTGAATATTTGTGTACTTATGAATATTAGCATTTGTTTATATATATTTCTTCCATAACTTGTGTTGTTATACCACTCTCAAACAGTGGTATAAACGAAGCTGCAGTTAGTTAACATTTACAAATAAACCACAGGGCTGTGGGACATCATCACCAACCTTCAGATGAATGTGATTACGTACAAGTTTGACGTCATGAAAAACATAAATGACATCATCATCAACTTTTCAGTTATGGATGAAACAGATTCAACAACTCGTGTGATTGAAGCGACGTAAAGTTTGACGTGATCATGAGCTCACTGGTCTATATCCCAATAGTGTCTAGATGGGATAAAAAGCTCACTTGCTAATTAATCCCCATTACTACCAATCAATGCTTTTCAGTTATGGTAGAAACAGATTCAACAACTCTTGTAAGTTGATTATCATGTTTATCTAACTCTCGTTAGTTAAACTTTGTGTCTATATTATTACAACATCAGAGAATCCCTACCTCTAACCAGTACATAAAAAGCTCACTGGTCTATATTCTTACAACAACATCATAGAATCCCTACCTCTAACCAGTACATCCTCACCTCTAACAACCAGTACATAAAAAGCTCACTTGCTTATATTATTACAACATCAGAGAATCCCTACCTCTAACCTCTAACCAGTACATAAAAAGCTCACTTGCTTATATTCTTACAACATCAGAGAATCCCTACCTCTAACCAGTACATAAAAAGCTCACTGGTCTATATTCTTACAACATCAGAGAATCCCTACCTCTAACCAGTACATAAAAAGCTCACTGGTCTATATTCTTACAACATCAGAAACCTCTAACCAGTACATAAAAAGCTCACTGGTCTATATTCTTACAACATCAGAGAATCCCTACCTCTAACCAGTACATAAAAAGCTCACTGGTCTATTTTCTTACAACATCAGAGAATCCCTACCTCTAACCAGTTACTGGTCTACATTAACCCCTGAACTGTACTTGATGTGCTATTTAAATATAAATAAGTTTTAACCTAAAGAAACTGCAGTTGTGTTATATCTCAGATAGTTCTGCTTTATTTTGTTACACTTCACAACTGAATAGTTTGCTATGTGCTAAAATTAAATGTAAAGTCAGATAAAGATAAGATCAATTATTGATTTGTATGTATTTATATCAGGTATAAACTGCAGAAGTAATTGAAGCAATGGTCTGTAACTAACATCTATATATATACTTACTTTTGAACAGCTTGTCCAAATGCTCAACCTAAACAAATAAAAAAGTGTAATTATAAAATATTGTAATTATGATTTTTTTTTGAATAACTAGAATAGTAAAGGAGCACATGTTACACATGTACTTGAATTTCAGATACATAAATAATGAATATATCATGGAGTCAAGCTCTGTTAATCCTGATATCAACACTGCAGGGAGTTGTGAAGCATGACATGCTCATTGTAAAGATCTGTTAATTAAATGTTTCTCTACCAAACCAGAGAAATAAGTAACCAGGTCAGCGTATAGAAATTTGATCAAAGGAATTTGATACTAATGTTGTTATTACATATATAACATTAAATTTAAACTTTTGTATAAAAACATGATTCCAAAGACAAAATTTTATCAATATATTTAAAAATTCTACTTATAGATTACATGTATCAACAGCTTATTTAGAATACACAGTCCATAATGATTTTAATAATTGTAATATTCTGCACAGTTTGGGAATGGGGCCTGGGACTTTCGAACTGGGAATTTTATAAACTTTTTATTTAAATTGAGAAATCAAAAAGTACAAAAAAAACTGTTTGAATATCTATTCAACTGTAGTATTAAACATCCTTTTTCAAATGGTTGTGTGCCTTTAATTTTATATACAACAAATATAATGATAAAATCAGATATTTTAATTTGGGATAATTTGAAAAAATAATGTGGGTCCAGTGAATTTCATTGTAAGCAGTTAAACCCACTAATACTGAACCTGTTATCCCCTCTCATCAAAGGATAAAATTAGCGAAAGACAAATGGGAGCCAAAATTCACAGGTAAACAATAAATACATGAGGTGTCATTTAGCAGTACAGAGATGATATCAGATTTAGACAACTAGAGCCCATTTTATGAGAGGTTCTAAGTCCTAGATCCAACTTTTAGCCCTAATTACCATGGCAAGGCATTGCTGATCAGTCAATCCCATGACAATTTGGACAAAGACTTAGGATTTAGGACTTGAGACTTTTTGTAAAATGAAACCCTGATACACCATCACGATTCTGATGACACAGTTTACACAGTTCATCATACCTATATCACATGACTTCATATCTACACATATCAAACAGGTAACAGGATGTGAAATTGACGTTTGAAGGTTACGAGACATGATGTAATACATAGATATCAGACTCAGTTTATAAAGTAACAGTACATGTAAACAGACTCAGTTATAAAGTAAGTGTACATGTAAACAGACTCAGTTTAGAGAGTAAAAGTACATGTAAACAGACTCAGTTTAGAGAGTAAAAGTACATGTAAACAGACTCAGTTTAGAGAGTAAAAGTACATGTAAACAGACTCAGTTTAGAGAGTAAAAGTACATGTAAACAGACTCAGTTTAGAGAGTAAAAGTACATGTAAACAGACTCAGTTTAGAGAGTAAAAGTACATGTAAACAGACTCAGTTTATAAAGTTAAAGTACATGTAAACAGACTCAGAAAGTAAAAGTACATGTAAACAGACTCAGAAAGTAAAAGTACATGTAAACAGACTAAGTTTATAAAGTAAGAGTACACATAAACAAAAGTAAGGTAAGAGTTCATTTAAACAGACTCAGTTTATAAGGTAAGGGTTCATGTAAACAGACTCAGTTTATAAAGTAAAAGTACATGTAAACAGACTCAGTTTATAAGGTAAGAGTTCATGTAAACAAACTCAGTTTATAAGGTAAGAGTACATGTAAACAGACTCAGTTTATAAGGTAAGAGTTCATTTAAACAGACTCAGTTTATAAGGTAAGAGTACATGTAAACAGACTCAGTTTATAAGGTAAGAGTACATGTAAACAGACTCAGTTTATAAGGTAAGAGTACATGTAAACAGACTCAGTTTATAAGGTAAGAGTACATGTAAACAGACTCAGTTTATAAGGTAAGAGTACATGTAAACAGACTCAGTTTATAAGGTAAGAGTTCATGTAAACAAACTCAGTTTATAAGGTAAGAGTTCATGTAAACAGACTCAGTTTATAAGGTAAGAGTACATGTAAACAGACTCAGTTTATAAGGTAAGAGTACATGTAAACAGACTCAGTTTATAAGGTAAGAGTACATGTAAACAGACTCAGTTTATAAGGTAAGAGTTCATGTAAACAAACTCAGTTTATAAGGTAAGAGTACATGTAAACAGACTCAGTTTATAAGGTAAGAGTACATGTAAACAAACTCAGTTTATAAGGTAAGAGTACATGTAAACAGACTCAGTTTATAAGGTAAGAGTTCATGTAAACAAACTCAGTTTATAAGGTAAGAGTTCATGTAAACAGACTCAGTTTATAAGGTAAGAGTTCATGTAAACAGACTCATAACATATGTACAGGAGAATGATGCATGGCTGTAAACACTTCCTGTTGTGAAAAGTCATTAGCTTTTACAATGGAAAATCTGTAAACACAGTTTTACACAGATACCCAGAAAAAAGAGATATGGTTGTCTCCTCTAGATCTCTCATGTACACAGTAAATACATAGAGACAAGAATTGTAGATGTTCCTTCTCCTCTCAGATCCTAGAACTGTGGATGCCCCCTCAGACCTTTCATGTACACAGTACATGACCAATATCAATTTAAGAGCCAATTAAAGGCTCATTTAACAAGATTTCAATTTTATTTGCAAACTTTGTAGATACTGACTTCATGATTATGTAAATTAGATCTGAAAGAAAACTTATCATTGGTTCATAAGAACAAGATCTTTAAAGATGCATTAAGTCTTGTGATTTTGGTCCCTTCTGAAACTCTTTAGGTACTAGCCCCATTTTATTCACAACTTGAGTCCCCTTCCTAGGATCAAGCTCTCTGCCAAGTAGTTCTCGGGAAGTTGTTTAAATGGAAAAGACAACAGTCATTGAGGCATAACAATAGCTCATTTGACTATTTGGGCCAGGTGAGATAAAATCTAAATTAATCAGAGCAATCCACATGTTTTACAAAAATAATCACACATGTATATGAAATGATATAGAAACATCTAAGAACCATTAAGACTACCTTACAGCAGTGTTTAAATTGTCTGATTCTTTATCCATGACAAAATTACAATATAATCTTCATATAAATATTATCACAGTACTGAAATAGGTCACATACATAAATAATTAGTTCTGCATAGTAATCATGAGGAATGGAAAAGATTTAGAAGGCAGTATGATCTATAACATAAAGCTAGCATTAATTCTTTAAGATTATTAAAAATAGACTACCCATGTACTCAAAATGGCTACCATTCATGATAGAATCCTATGCAGCAGAGTAATCAATGACATCAGAAGCTCTTATTTTTATTGAAAGGTGGACATGATAAAATCCTGCAAACAACCTAGAACACTGTTTGTTGGTATCAATTTTTTAGAGAGTAAGGGAGAGATGGGGAGAGAGAGTAAGAAAGAGGGAGAGAGGGAAAGAGAGATAGGGAGGGAGTGTGTGAAAGAGAGGAGAGAGTGAGGAGTGAAAGAGAGAAGAGAGTGAGGAGAGAGAGAGAGCATTCAATCTACATATATGCAAGGTATTAATCATTACCTCATCTTCAAAGTTTCTATGAATGCTGTGTTGCTGCTCTGGGCGTGCAAACTTTTTTCTAGAGTAGAAAATGTCCTGCAATATAAGAATTACATAACAATTTGTTACCCTATAGTCAATCAGACTTATACATGTGTAATCTTATATATGTGTATATATGGTGATCAAACCACTGATAGCAATCTGTGAATCACAACCTCCAGGTCTGTTTACAAATGGGACAACAACTGTCAGGCTTGTTTACAAATGGGACAACGACTGTCAGGCTTGTTTACAAATGGGACAATGACTGTCAGGCTTGTTTACAAATGGGACAATGACTGTCAGGTCTGTTTACAAATGGGACAACAACTGTCAGGCTTGTTTACAAATGGGACAACGACTGTCAGGCTTGTTTACAAATGGGACAATGACTGTCAGATCTGTTTACAAATGGGACAACAACTGTCAGGTCTGTTTACAAATGCAGCAACAACTGTAAGGTTTGATCTTAAAGTGGATGAGTTAACTATCAGTCCTGTTTACTAATGGGGCAACAACTGTCAGGTCTGATTACAAAGTGGATAACTGTCAGGTCTGATCACAAATGAGACAACAACTGTCAGCCTTGTTTACAAATTTGGAAACAACTATTAGTCCTAATTACTAATGGGGTAACGACTATCAGGTCTGGTTACAAGTGGGACAACAATGGCCAGGCCTGTTTACAAATGTGGCAACAACTGTCAGATCTGATTTTAACTGTGGTATCACATGATACCCCCACCTATTTACAATTAAGATAACTGTCAGTCCTGTTTACAGATGCTGCAACTGGTAACTGTCAGTCTGTTTACAAATGCCACAACAACTGTCAGGCCTGTTTACAAATGTGGCAACAACTGTCAGGTCTGATTTTAACTGTGGCATCACATGATACGCCTGCCTATTTACAATTAAGATAACTGTCAGTCCTGTTTACAAATGCCACAAATAGGGCAACAACTGTCAGGTCTGATTACAAATGGGTCAACTGACAAGTCCGATTACAATTGCATCAACAACTGACGTTCTGTACATCAGTGTTTATGATAACAATTTGTGAAACATATTTCTGACTGACCACTTTCAAATGATTAAACAAGAGATTACTTTCAAACCAACAACATCAAATGATTATTTACTATCAAATCAATTTCATGAACTTGAATTGATAAAACTGTTGACTGTTAATTAATAATTAAAATCTGACTGAAAACTTTAAACTATTGACTATAATTGTTTAAAAAGTTGTAAATGTTGTCAGTGATTGGAAGAATAAATTGAATAATCGAAAAGTTTATAACTGTACGTGCATGTACCAGAAGTAAAAGACATTTAAAAAAAAATGTTGATACTTAATGCAAGAAAGGAAACAAACCTATGAACAATAAAGGACTGGTCATAAGGACTGCATATGTAAAATGTCAAATTAAAAATACAGCCGACATTCAAACTTTTGAAAAGTAGGCCAAATGGTATTAATGAGGTTACAGGTCAAGGTATCATCTGAAAAGGACTGATCATCAAAGTTGCACAGGTGAAAAACCAGTGCTCTATTCCTTATATATGTGCACTTCAAAATGACAAAATTTACAGAAATTTTTTTTTTAAAAGGAGTTCAAATGGCAATATTTAGGTCATGTGGTCAGAGATCATGTCATCCTCTCTGAAAAGGCTACTCATTAGAATGAGACATCTGACCTATCAAATCTCTACTCCTAAAATAAATAATCCAGGTAAAAGTTTTTGAAATGTGGGTCAAATTTAAAGGTCAAGATCACCTGATAAATAGAAAAAAAACAAGGTACATTGTACCATTGGATATCCCTTATCACAAGAAAACTACATGTGAAATATCAAAGTCAAGATATAGGCCATGTTAAAAAGATTTCCATAGATGCCATTAACACTGAAAATGTAAATTTAGCTCTTCAAACACTTGTACCGGTAATAAAGTGTTTTTTTTTTCATTCAATATTTTTGTCACAGTCTTATAACTGAAAGGCATTGTCTAGAAGTAGATTTGAAAAACATCTCTCTCTGTCAGTTGCAAATCAATGCAATCTATGAATCATGACATTTATAAAAGTAAATATGAAAACTTACCGAGACTTTGTCAAAGCCACACTGATCTTTTACGAGTTTAATGAGAGGTTCAACTGCCAACAGTAATGTTGTCCTTCCGCATGTTTTCAGGATAAATCTTTCCTTTGTGACAAACATGCTGCTTTCACTTTGTAAGAAAATAAAACTGGTCAACCATTATGATATCATTTGTTAAATCTGCAATCACATTACCATACATGTATGATTCAAATATAATGAAGCAAATTTGAAACATATTTTGAATCAATTTCACCAAATATTGAATATTTGTAGTGTTCTTGTGGAAATCAAAACTTTTAAAATATTATCAAAACACAGCATTTTCTGAAAACGAAATACGCCTATAGTAGAAAATATTCAGGCATAGTTCAAAGTGCCATGATGAAAATTTAATCGTCCAAGAATACGATCCAAAATCTAAAATTTACCTGAGGACATAGGCATCCATGTCTTTGTCAGACACCTTGCTGATGATCTCACATTTCACAATTTTCAGCAGCTTTTCCCACTCAACTCTGAAAATATTGACATTATTATAACAAGATGTGGGTACCTTGTTTTACTAGTGGACAGAAAGTTTATTGTAATAAATGATAAAATGGATGCCCAGGTTATCATTGTAATTAACTTTGTACGAGTTAGTTTACATAATGTCTAGTACGATAATTTAAGTGCCATTTTCTCTGTCGTTTTTAAATATTTTTAACTTTTTTGATAAAGTAAGTGTATCTATCTTTGTCATGTTTAGTGTATTTACCTTTGTAATGTTTAGTGTATCTACCTTTGTCATGTTTACTGTAGATCTACCTTTGTCATGTTAAGTGTAAATCTACCTTTGTCAAGTGTAGTATAGATCTACCTTTGTCATGTTTAGTGTATCTACCTTTGTCATGTTTACTGTAGATCTACCTTTGCCATGTTTATTGCAGTTCTACCTGTCATGTTTAGTGTATCTACCTTTGTCATGTTTACTGTAGATCTACCTTTGTCATGTTAAGTGTAAATCTACCTTTGTCAAGTGTAGTATAGATCTACCTTGTCATGTTTAGTGTATCTACCTTTGTATCAACCTTATGTTTACTGTAGATCTACCTTTGTCATGTTAAGTGTAAATCTACCTTCGTCATGTCTAGTGTAGATCTACCTTTGTCATGTTTAGTGTAGATCTACCTTTGTCATGTTTAGTGTAGATCTACTTTTGTCATGTTAAGTGTAAATCTACCTTTGTCATGTCAGGTATAGATCTACCTTTTTCATGTTTAGTGTATCTACCTTTGTATCGACCTTAAGTTTACTGTAGATTTACCTTTGTCATGTTAAGTGTAAATGTACCTTCGTCATGTCTAGTGTAGATCTACCTTTGTCAGTTTTAGTGTATCTACAATGTACCTTTGTCATGTTAAGTGTAGATCTACCTTTGTCATGTTTAGTGCCTACCTTTGTCCTGTTTAGTGTAGATCTACCTTTTTCATGTTTAGTGTATCTACCTTTGCCATGTTTATTGCAGTTCTACCTTTATCATGTTAAGTGTATCTACCTTTATCATGTTTAGTGTAAATCTACCTTTGTCAATTTTAGTGTATCTACTTTTGTCATGTTTAGTGTATCTACCTTTGTCATGTTTAGTGCAAATCTAGCTTTGTCATGTTTAGTGTGGATCTACCTTTGTCTATTTAATGTAGATCCACCTTTGTCTTGTTTAGTGTACATTTGTACCGTATTTGACCCATTAAACACCCATCTCCTTATAAGCGCCCCTCCCCACTTTTTTACATATGATTGGGAATCTTTTGTACATGTATCTGATTGACAAGGAGATGTTACCATAGTAACAGTTTATCTGTAGCTCCCTAGCAACATAAGTATATTGATAGGTGTCCTCGGTAACAACAATAACTGCCACCGTGCCTTATAAAACTTATCTGTTTTACGTCAATTTGACTATTGATTGGTCCCATTAAGCACCCACCCCTTTTTCCTGATTTTTATAGCACCCTGGGTTGATTGCAGTATTTACCTTTGTCATGTTTAGTGTATCTACCTGGCTTTGTTACGTGTTTTTTTACACATTTAATTTTGATTTCTTTTGTACTAATGAGAAATTCATAACTTTGATTCATAGCATTGTTTTTATGATGAATGAACAGCTACGTAGTTAATTTAAATAAATATAAAGGTTAAACTTGAGTGTTTAATAACTCGGTCTCACTGTAATGCTTATATATATATATATACAACAGATAAATAAATAATGAACCTGTAGTACAACCACGTCCATTCGTTTGGTCTCAGAAATTATTTTTACCATTACATGAGTGCAAGTTCTATCATGAAAAATATAATGAGCTATATACTGAAAAATAAGTATGTAACGGTATACCGTCTAACAGTAAAATAAAGCTGTAAATACCATCTAACAGTAAAATAAAGCCATCTGTAAATGTAGATACCATCTAACAGTAAAATAAAGTCATCCGTAAATGTAAATATCATCTAACAGTAAAATAAAGCTGTAAATGTAAATATCATCTAACAGTAAAATAAAGCTGTAAATGTAAATATCATCTAACAGTAAAATAAAGCTGTAAATGTAAATATCATCTAACAGTAAAATAAATCCATCCCTAAATGTAAATCTGGTCATTCATATATTTGGGTGTTGATTGTTATGTAAGCACTCTCTGTATTAACACACACGCCAACTGACAGGTACGTGTATATCCACACAAGCCAGTCTCCAGGCATACTGTACATGTATGTATTATTTTATGTTTCTCCATTAATTTTTTGGAATATTAACAAGAATTACATAATATTATTCTAATAACTTAATTAGATGTAACTTTAAAAGTACATGTACATGTAACATGACATCTAGATTATTTGAGACAGATCTACCTGTAGCACATGTAACATTAATTAATAAAATTAATAAACCATGACAAAGGTAATAAAGATGATAAAAAAGCAGCAAATATCAGGATCCCCGTTAACTAGAGGTTCACTTTTGGTAACCCAGTACCGTCTACACATGGATCAAAACATGGAAATACACTGAATTAACAAAATCAAGCTGTTATCAATGAAAAGTGCTAACTTGATATACCATATAAAACCCATTAAATGCCCCTATAAGCACCCCTCCCCCCTTTTTTTTACATACATCATATATGATGTACAATCAAGAAACTTTTCAATCCGGTTGACAAGGAGATGTGAACCTGAAAAACCGTTTATCTGTAGTCCTCCAGCAACAGAATTATGTAGGTAGATGTCCTCTTATTATGAGTCTATAATATGATTTTATCCATGTCAAAATCTTTATCATCTATTTTAAAAATTGATAGAAATTCTAAAATGAGATAGTGCTTTTGACAATTATGTTTATTTGTGTGTAACAATCTTGTCCAGGATGTTAAGCTACATACACATGTCCTGTTCAGATCAAGATGGATTAACTAGTTAGACATTACTTAACATCCTTTGACACTGAATGGAACTTTTCAGATAGTTTGCTAAAATTACTAGGACATAGAACAAGATCCTGTTCATTTTAATGGATATTAATTCCGAATTATATAAGATTTTAATTTTCAAGTATCATAGTTCTTTTTCGGCTCCAGTTCTTTAGGCCCTGTCTGATATTTAATATCGTAGACTGAGCCACATTAGGTCATGAATTTCAAAATGAATTTGTAAAGCAACCAAACGTCAAAATAAAAACATTTTAACTGATATAATTTCTACATACTTTTTTCTTCGTTTGGTCACTATAACTTTTTAAAATACATCCAAAATTTTTAAATTTGATGTTTGCTGGAAACATATAATAATAGGTTTTTATCTTGAAGATAATCAGAAAACTTTTGATTTAAATAATGTGATATATACAATAAGTAATTTAATATATAAATATAAAATGTATTGCCGATTGAAAGACTTAAAAGAAAATCCAGAAAATATTATAATGCACGTTTAAACAACTTTAAAAAACTATTCACATATTTACAAATTTTTTGAAAAAATAAGCAATGTACTAGGAATTTTTCGACTCCAGGGAGCCAAGAATATATTGAGGGCCTCTGCGTAGGTATTGCCTCAAATCTTTTGTTGTCAATTTTGAAATAAATGTTTTAAAAAAAAAAATACTCTTCCTACGAGAATCTCTGTAATATCCATGCGATGTCAATGAATTGAGCCATGTTAGTAATCATAATCCATGCGATGTCAATGAATTGAGCCATGTTAGTAATCATTAATCATTACTCACGAATCTCTTCACAAAAAAGTTATAAGGAGGGGATTAACTCCCAATATATTATTGTCATAAGGAATCGGTGATTGTGTATCAACAGCAACCTTTCTTTTCACAATACAATACAATTATAATAGGAAATGTTTACATTAAACCATGTCTTTCGTACATAGGATACCGATAAATTTACTTGAAAAGTTCTGAAAACATGTCCATCCGATGATTTCATCTAGTGTTAGACCAAACACACACACACACACATATAGACATGAACACACACACATAAGGACACACAGACACAACACACATGGATAAACTTATATATATATATATATGCCACCAGCATTTAAAGCAAGGCAATAAATCATTGTAAACAGCATATGCACCTTGTTTCTTTATTACAATGACTATGGGTGCAACTACACATTAACAAGAAGTACACCACTATATATATATATATATATATGACTACAACAACTTTACCAATGTGCCTTATTAAAAATTAATTGTTTTACATCAAATTGACTATTAATTGGTCCCTTTAAGCACCCACCCCTTTTCTTCCTGGATTTTTGTAGCTCCCCCAACTTACATGTATGTTCCAGACACATGGTTCTACTAAATGTAGGAAGGGATGCACTTTATCAAAACTTCTGAACCTTATATCTAAAAGATTCCTGTCATTGATATTAATGAATCAGACCTAAGACCAATTGTATATTTAATCTTTGAAATCATAAGTTGGCACAATATGAGAATGTAAAACTGATCCATTAAACAATACTTTTCCAGTTCTGAGGATGGGATACTTTAAAAAATAAAACATGTTCTGCTGTAAGGGTATATCCTATAAAACATCTGTAAAAATAACTGTTTGGGGGTAAGGCAAAAATGTCCGTTTTTTTTAAATGTAAATCTAGGCTAGTACATTATTTTTTTTATGATAAAACCATGGTAAACACTTGTATCCCCCCTCCAATTAAATACAATGTATCTAAAAAAAAAAGATTTTGTCTGGCACTGCATCCCTGGCCATTTGATATTTTCATAAATAGGCCTGATGAGTGAAAACGGGCATAATGATGCCTTCGCGTTTCCTTATTTGCAAATCTACCATGCCAGGCATTGATACAAATGTGACATGAGGATGACACCGGTATCCTCGATTCCTGCGATTTGCCATTACCTGGCCTACACTGGCTACAGAATACTCAACTTTTAGATGTCAGTAGCATACACATAAGCAAGTCTATTCAGACATACCTATCAATTTTCCGGAGATCAAACTGGCTGTTGTTTACGGTACTGTCAAACCAAACTTCCAATAATTTTTCAGTTCCTTCGAAAAAGTGTTGGTGGTCGCAAGCACCTGCCATGACGATTGTCGATTTCAGAAGGTTGAGGGTTGAGTGAAGTGTTGACTAACGAAAAAAGCCGAAACATTCAGAAAAGGTAAACGTAATACTAATAGAGAAAAATCGGTCGGATACTTCGGAACACTAAAACCCGGATTACATAATTCAGATGTGAACGATAACGGGTCGAACGATAAACCAGATTGTAAATCAGTTCAGGGTTCAGGCATGGTTGGATCCAAAAAATTTCATTGGGGGCGTATTTTTCATCCCCCCCTCTCTCTCTCTCTTTTTACAGGAAGCAAGTGCTCAAGACCCTTTACCAATTTTGTAGTTTTCAGCCAGATCGGCCCTGGAGTAGATCTAGGGTGGGTCAAAATAGGTTATATAAGGTACCCCCTTTTAAAAATCTTCTCCAGAACCGCTACATGAATTGTTTTTGAGTGATCTGCATGGATGTATGATTTAAGTTTGTAATTTTTATTGAAATAGGAATATTAATTTTTGACGTGTTTTTGAGGTCTTTTCAGACTTTGTCATTTTCATTCATTTTTGCACGATTTCCTCAATTATCTCCCCTTGCATTCACTTTGATGCATTCATTTGACGTGTTTTACTTGTATATAGGTGAAGAAATGTTTTTGTGCAAGAATTTTGCCAAATCTCTTAAAACTGCAATATTTATGTATCTTGGCCAGATCAGTCTACATGTACATATTCTTCTTGATCTTCTTTCCACATTTGTAAATGGTTCTCAGATGAGCGACTGAGGCCCTCTTGAGCCTCTTGCTTTTGGGGGTGGGGAGGGAATTGACAAGATGCTGTACAAATGAAAATGGTGTGTTCATTCTGTGTAAACAATGCGATACATGTATCTTCAATGATTTACTTTTGCAATCTTTAAAAACAACATAAAGGGAAATCGTATACATTTTGATCCAATGCTTGTTTACAAATAAATTTCCATATTCATACATACTGAGAAAATGCAAACAAATATTTCTCTATCGATATGTCGAACAATTCAGAGAGGAACTGAAACCAAAAAGCATAGTCAAAAGCCATAAAAGTCCAATCATACAGACAAAGCTAGGGTGGATCCTGGATATGTCAATTTATAGGGGGAATGAAAAATGTAAAATTGTTATTCGCCTAGTGTAAGGCATGAAAACTGTTGTAATTATTTTTTAATAATTTTCCAACTTCTATTAAAAATGTATAGGTATTCAAAACATTTTTATCAACGTATGGGTTTTTTAGTTAGTTTTTACTGTGTATACATCTATATGTTGACGTCAAAAGGGGCATAGCCCTTGAATTTGCCACTGATAATAGCTACCCATGCCCTGTTTTTTTCCCCATTAAATGTGAGGTGCATTCAATCACAAAAGAGATATATTATAACATATCTTATAATATACGTATCTGATAACAGGAAAGTTGAATTCTGTAAGTTTATAAACAAGTCATTTATATGTAGGGTAGGAAAACTCATTATTGAGGAAGGTGACATTGACTTGTTTATGAACATATGGACAGAATTTCAGGCTTCTGTTATTCAATACAAGTACTAAGTAGCCTAACATAGCATTTCTGGTAGACATAGGCCTACGATGTTTTGTACCGAAAATGTATTTATGAAAAATGATTTGTTTGAAAATAATAATAATAATAAAGCAGTTAATGCCTCTTTAGGTATCTATTGCCACACATACATGTATTTCACTTGTCAGGAATTCAGTATCTATTATCAAATGTACATGTATTTTAGTTAATGGCACAACATTTAAGTATTTATTACCACATGTATTTTACTTGTCACAACACTTAAGAATTTATTGCCATAAATATTTCTCTTGTCACAACACTTAAGTATCTATTGCCATACATATTTCTCCTGTCATAACACTTAAGTATCTATTGTCATACATATTGCCCCTGTCACAACACTTAAATATCTATTGCCATACATATTTCTCCTGTCAAAAGCTTAAGTATCTATTACCAGGTATAAACATTTCTCCTTTCACGACACTTAAGTATCTATTACCACATTCACACATTTCTCATGTCACAACACTTATGTATCTATTGCCATACATATTTCTCCAGTCACAACACTTATCTATTGTCATACATATTTCTCCTGTCACAACACTTATCTATTGCCATACACATTTCTCCTGTCACAACACTTATGTATCTATTGCCATACATATTTCTCTTGTCATAACACTTTATTATCCACGCCACAAGTACATGTATTTGTATAGTAACGACGCAAGTATTATAATGCCATATGCATTTAGCTTGTAACAACACTTCGGTATTTAATGCAGTAGGCCATGTACAGGTCAACCAAGGTAGCTCGGTCTACCAAGGTATAGGTGTAACAAGGTAAAGTGGCACTTCCGGGTAGAGTCAAAAACCAAAACGATGCCAAAAATAGGTTGTACAGGTAAAACATAATTGCCTTGTACGGACTCCATGCATTACTGATCTCCAATACTTTTGTGATGACAAGTGGCTTGTCACCCCTGTTACGATTTGATTTATACCTTGGTGGACCTGTAAATTGGCACTTGTTTACAAACACAACGAGTCTAAATTAATCATAACAGGGGTGATAAGCTACTTGTTGTCACAAAAATATTAGAGCTTCAGCAATGCATGGAGTCTGTGCAAGGCAATATGTTTTACTCGTACAACCTATTTTTGGAAAGTAGATTGTATTGTTTTGGTTTTTAACTGAACCCATTTGTGCGGCTTTACCTTGGTAGACCTATATTCCGCTTATAGTACAACATAATTTAATTTTCCATAAGATAGTATCAGCGATATATAAAGCTAACTTCATAAATTGCTGATAATATATACAAATATTGTGAACATTGGGCAAACAAGGACCCCTAGCAAAGCAAGAGGTGGAATTGGGTACCATAGAGGAGTTAGCTGCCATGAGTCAATAGCCAAATCCAAATGAAACAAATGAGAAAGAGAACCCAATCACAATAGCTATAGACGATAAAACAACTGATATCGAACAAGTAATTACTCCATATTTCATATTAGTTGTGAACAAGGTTATTATAGCCACTGTTAAATTTCGGTGTTAAAACATGTTACCCTAAGTTTATATGTGTATCATCAATACTAGTATCTTCTGTGGCTTCTTTTACATTTAATTCACCTTAGAAAATGATTTGTTTTGGAAGGAGAGAAGCGATTTATCCACTCACCTACAGGAGAGGAAATTGTTATTCACAGGTACATGTATTTATTGTCTGACAAAAAAGAATCAATTATTTTAATTCAAACATGGTATCCAGAAATTTAAGTCTTTAACCCACTCACCCCTGATGACACATTTGGGCAAGCCTATGTCATTGATTTTTGTTAGAATCCATTAGTTCAGGGATAGATGTGTTAAATCATCAACCTCTCAAAAACTATGGACTCTACTGTAAATCAATGACTTAGACCAGTCCAAATGTGTCTCTAGGGGTGAATGAGTTTAGTACTGAAACTACTGTATAGTTGTTTAATTTCATGGGAGAAAATTGTTCGCGTTTTTCTGAAAGGAACTTATTCATGGTTATATAATTTCGTGCAAGATTGGTTACGAATTGTCTTTCTGATACTTCATAAGTGAGAGGTATTATGTTCACAGTTATGTAATTTTGCGGTATTCTCTTTGACCGCAAATATAGCAAAATTAAATCCTTCGTGAATAAAGCAACTATACAGTAATACATAGTCATTGGGCCTCTGTAACCGAGTGGTTAGAGCATCATGCTTTGAACCATAAGGTCTCTCACTTCTGGAACCTAAGCCGATTTTTGTGAGAAAGTTTGCCAGTTTAATTGCGGAAGGCCGATAGTCTCTTCCTGGGGATATTGTAACTAGGTTCTCTCCTCCATCAATAAAAACTGGCCACAACCATATAACTGAAAAATTGTTCAATTTGGCATAAAGCAAAATTCCAAATCACAATACACAGTCATGATATGAATCTTATGTTAATTTTGGGTGTATTCCTGTCAAAGAATAAAATCAAATCCAACTTGAAAATTGGAATAAATAAAAACTAAAACCTTTGTTACTTTTAAGATAATTTTATAACTGATATGCACAAATACCTCTGTACAGAAGAAAATGAACTCTCATGCACTATATTATGCACTTTTATAAAGTATCACCATTTTTACACAGAATATTTGACATTTGAACAAAGTTTCCAATCTTTAAAACTCTTGTATGATGTCAATCACTTACCAATCAGACTCAATTAACACATAATATATACATCTACATTCTACAAACATCATGTATTTGACCTTGTAACAACATCACATTTACATGTCTATCACTCACAATATATAGACATAATCTGGCAGACTTTGTGAACACTTTCCTGATTTTTGAGTTGTAGAACAATAATTCTCCATGAACACTACTACTCGTTTATCTCTTTTTAAAACATATTTTTTCTTGATATAAGAGGAATCCAGTGCCCTCTGACAAGTTAAAGATACATATCTTTTGAACAGTGATTTCAATATGAAGTTGGTCTTGATTATAAGAAGTATGGCCTATCTGACTGCTGCACAGAAAAATTTCACATGCAGTTAAATGTGAAACATCATAATATTCTGGCTGGCTCGTAGTTTCTATTCTGAAGCGAGTGCTATATCAGAGTATATTGATTGGCTCCCAACATATCTTCTAAAGTCCCAGAATTAAGTGAGTGCTATATCAAAGTATATTGATTGGCTCCCAACAGATCTTGTGAAGTCTCAGAATTAAACAAGTGCTCTATCATACTACATTTACTGGCTCCTGGCATACTTTCTTAAGTCTCAGAATTATTAAAACCCATATCTTGATATACTGAATGAACTTTGCTTATCTTTTGAAGTACCAAACTGAGTGAAGCCACATATCATAATATATTGACAAGGTCCTAGCTTATCTTCTAAAGACTCAAAGTGAGTTAAGGCCCATATCATAATATACTGACTAGATCCTAGCTTATCTTCAGAAATTTTGCAATTAAACAAGTACAATAGTAAATACTGTATCACAATTCTGTGACTACCTATATCTCCAAGCTTATTGTTTGAAGTCTAGGAATTAGTGTTGACCCATATCATTCTATACTGACTGGTGCTTATTTTATCTTCTGAAGTTTAGGACTTATTGTTGACTCAAATCATATTATACTGGCACTTATCTTATCTTCTGAAGTTTAGGACTTATTGTTGACTCAAATCATATTATACTGGCACTTATCTTATCTTCTGAAGTTTAGGACTTAGTGTTGACCCATATCATGTTATACCAACCAGTGCTTATCTTATCTTCTGAAGTCTAGGAATTAGTGTTGACCCATATCATATTATACTGACTGGCTTATACCTTATCTTCTGAAGTCTCATAATTAGTGTTGACCCATATCATATTATACTGACTGGCACTTATATTATCTTCTGAAGTCTAGAATTGCAAAGTAAGTGTTGTGTTATAGCATACTGATCTCTTGAAGTCTTAGAATAAATGTGTTGCCATATCATATGATACAGACTCCTTGGGTACAATAATAGTCCAGATTCCTCTGATGAGACTCAATTGTCAGATGATTTAAAGTACCATACATGAAAAAGTAAATAACCTCCCCTGATGAGGATAACACTTAATAACGAGATGATTGTCCGTAGTTAGTGGTTGATGTGGTAGACGTTTGCATTGTACCGGTTGTGAAAATAATCCCCTGTTGGTTTCCTCCCTGTACATTGTGCATGTGCTACAAGATAAAATGAGGAATAATAAAGTTAGTCAGTTCAATATAGTTAATATACATTAAGCATTCCTATTTATGGCACTAACAGTATATCTCTCTTTGTCCTTCTACACCCCTAGATATCAAAGCAGCTAATTTATTTACACATAACTAGCTAACAGCAAATTATAACTATAAAAAATGTTGTGTTTTATGATTGGCTGAAAAGGAAAATCGTGAATGAAAAGACATTCATCCTAATTAAATTTGAATACTGGTACTAACAAACTATGACAAATCATATTGGAAAATTAAATAGATATAAAACAATGATAGAAACCAATCCCCAAGAGATAATTAAATGACACATGTCATGATTACTCTTCAAAATCGATTACTGATTTTAAAATTCTTATCAATATTCCAATTTATTCATGCCTGATATGTAAAAAAGGTACCTGTACGTCAATTATAAAGTTTGCACTTGGTAGAAGTGTTTATTTCACACTTTCCTAGGAAAATTAATCTACTAACCAGTGACTATAAATTACCACAAGACCTGATTTGACATTATTATCCAAACCGTGTACATAAAATCATTGTAAGTAGTTCTAGGGACTTGATGTCTTTAAAGCACAGGCCTTTTTCTTTAGTTTCCGTGAGATGATGTTCAGCTCCATTCCCAATAGACCCTTTCACTGTAACTGTGGTCCTGTGACTCGAGTGGCAAAATCATACAGATACCCGCAAAAACATAGATGTCTTTCTAGCAATTGATTGTTTCTTGATGTAATTTTCTGGGAATCTGTAACATTTTGCCACTCAAAGTTACAGGAATGCAGTTACAGTGAAAGGGTCTATGCAAAATACATATTTTTTCCTAATTTGATAAAAAAAAAATCCCAATTTGGTGTACAGACTGTGACTGAAATGGAAAGTGATTTAATGCAGGGTGAAATGTATTTAGAATTAGAAACTGTGTAACCAATAGTATTTTCCAAAATTGGCAGAAAAAGGCCTGAAGCATCAAAACATTTCTCAATATTCTATATCCATGACTTTTACAAAATCCATGTTAATGGAAGGTTACAGTGAATTGTGATAAAACATTTCATTGTTTAATATTGTCAGAGCTCAGCCTATACTGTAAAGACTATGACACTGCCAACAGTCATAGGATATACATTTCATTGTATAGTATGGTCAGAGCTCAGTCTATACTGTAAAGACTGTGACACTGCCAACAGTCATAGGATATACATTTCATTGTATAGTACGTAAGCTCAGCCTATACTGTAAAGACTATGACACTGCCAACACAGTCATAGGATATACATTTCATTGTATAGTACGTAAGCTCAGCCTATACTGTAAAGACTATGACACTGCCAACAGTCATAGGATATACATTTCATTGTATAGTATGGTCAGAGCTCAGCCTATACTGTAAAGACTGTGACACTGCCAACACAGTCATAGGATATATATTTCATTATATAGTATGTAAGCTCAGCCTATACTGTAAAGACTATGACACTGCCAAACACAGTCATAGGATATACATTTCATTGTATAGTATGGTCAGAGCTCAGCCTATACTGTAATGACTGTGACACTGCCAACACAGTCATAGGATATACATTTCATTGTATAGTATGGTCAGAGCTCAGCCTATACTGTAATGACGGTGACACTGCCAACAGTCATAGGATATACATTTCATTGTATAGTATGTAAGCTCAGCCTATACTGTAAAGACTATGACACTGCCAACACAGTCATAGGATATACATTTCATTATATAGTATGTAAGCTCAGCCTATACTGTAAAGACTATGACACTGCCAACAGTCATAGGATATACATTTCATTGTATAGTATGGTCAGAGCTCAGCCTATACTGTAAAGACTGTGACACTGCCAACACAGTCATAGGATATATATTTCATTATATAGTATGTAAGCTCAGCCTATACTGTAAAGACTATGACACTGCCAACACAGTCATAGGATATACATTTCATTGTATAGTATGGTCAGAGCTCAGCCTATACTGTAATGACTGTGACACTGCCAACACAGTCATAGGATATACATTTCATTGTATAGTATGGTCAGAGCTCAGCCTATACTGTAATGACGGTGACACTGCCAACAGTCATAGGATATACATTTCATTGTATAGTACGTAAGCTCAGCCTATACTGTAAAGACTGTGACACTGCCAACACAGTCATAGGATATACATTTCATTGTATAGTATGTAAGCTCAGCCTATACTGTAAAGACTATGACACTGCCAACAGTCATAGGATATACATTTCATTGTATAGTATGTAAGCTCAGCCTATACTGTAAAGACTATGACACTGCCAACACAGTCATAGGATATACATTTCATTTATAGTATGTAAGCTCAGCCTATACTGTAAAGACTGTGACACTGCCAACATAGTCATAGGATATACATTTCATTGTATAGTATGTAAGCTCAGCCTATACTGTAAAGACTATGACACTGCGAACAGTCATAGGATATACATTTCATTATATAGTATGTAAGCTCAGCCTATACTGTAAAGTCTGTGATACTGCCAACAGTCATAGGATATACATTTCATTGTATAGTATGTAAGCTCAGCCTATACTGTAAAGACTATGACACTGCCAACAGTCATAGGATATACATTTCATTATATAGTATGTAAGCTCAGCCTATACTGTAAAGACTATGACACTGCCAACAGTCATAGGATATACATTTCATTGTATAGTATGGTCAGAGCTCAGCCTATACTGTAAAGACTGTGACACTGCCAACACAGTCATAGGATATACATTTCATTATATAGTATGTAAGCTCAGCCTATACTGTAAAGACTATGACACTGCCAACACAGTCATAGGATATACATTTCATTGTATAGTATGGTCAGAGCTCAGCCTATACTGTAATGACTGTGACACTGCCAACACAGTCATAGGATATACATTTCATTGTATAGTATGGTCAGAGCTCAGCCTATACTGTAACGACTGTGACACTGCCAACAGTCATAGGATATACATTTCATTGTATAGTATGTAAGCTCAGCCTATACTGTATACATTTCATTGTATAGTATGTAAGCTCAGCCTATACTGTAAAGACTGTGACACTGCCAACACAGTCATAGGATATACATTTCATTGTATAGTAAGTAAGCTCAGCCTATACTGTAATGACTGTGACACTGCCAACACAGTCATAGGATATACATTTCATTGTTTAGTATCCTATATGGTGAGTTCAACCAATACTGTAAAGACTTTTATCCAGTTGTGGGTCAGGCATACATTTTTGTTAAGTATGGCTAAAACCATTACTTTAAAGACTCTATTACGCAGTCATGGGATACATTTCACTACTGACTGTAATCCAGTCATGGGTCAGGTATACATTTTTTGTTAAGTATGGCGAAAACCAATACTTTAAAGATTTTATTACCCAGTCATGGGATACATTTCACTACACACTGTAATCCAGTCATGGGTCAAGGATGCATTTTTTGTTAAGTATGGCAAAAACCAATACTTTAGAGACTCTTTTACCAGGTCACGGGATATATTTCATTGTTTAGTACCATATACTTTAAAGATGCTCATTCACAGATTTATATTAACTGAAAGAAGAATTAATTGTATTGTATTTATCTAAACTGTGGGTACTTTTTATTTATTTAATTTTGTTTTATTGGTGTTTTACTCCAATAAATCCATTTTTTTAGCGGTGGAGAGAACCTGGTTATCATGTACCAGGGAAGAGACAACCAGCGTAGGTTCCAGCGTAGGACTCAAATCTATCCTGACCAGAGGTGAGAGTTTCAGGGTTTAAAGTATGAAGCTCTAACCACTTGGCCACAGAGGCCCCAATACTTAACATACCGTATTCAACCCATTAAGCGCCAATATTCCTATAAGCGCCCCTCCCCTTTTTGCCCTATGATTGAGAATCTTTTCCAGCTGGATGACAAGGAAATGTGGACCTGAAAAACCTTAACAGTTTATCTGTAACCCCCAGGAACGGAATTATGTTGATAGGTGTCCTCAGTAATAACTACAACAAATTTACCACTGTGCCTTATAAAAATCAACTGTTTTACATCAATTTGACTATTAATTGGTCCCATTAAGCGCTCACCTCTTTTTCCTGATTTTTGTAGTACCCTAGGTGCTTAATAGCGCAGTAATAAATCTTTCCAAAAATGTCAAATTATAGACTATATATATATTATAGTTAATGTACAATGTAGTTACATCAAGTACTCATCAAGTAAGTAAGTTAATAAGTTCACACACAAACAAACATACATGTTCACACACACACATAGATACACACACACAAACACACATAGATACACACATACATGTACACACACTTACGCAAACACCACACACACACACACACACCAAACATCACACACACATACACACACACACACAAAACTTTGGATCCTCCCGATCTGTAAAGGAGCCCACTTTAAATGGTGTTTGTTGTTTTACATCCTGTCAAGAACAAGAATTCTTCACTTATATTGAGATGTCACCAGCTTTCGGTAAAGTGCCACAAATTTTGACCTCTGCTATGGACTGACACCAATGCAGTGAGGGTTCTTTTACATGTGGAGCCTGCCATGACACGAGACCTCAGAAAGACCCGCAACTTTCACTTTATATGCCCAGTATTTGGCAAAGGAACAGCCACAACCATTTCAAAAAGTTTTTGGCATGACCTGGTGACAGGAATCAAACCTGGGACCTTCCACTTCCAAGTAGAACATTCTACCACTAGACCATCGCAAGTGGTCCCATTTAAATGTAGGATATACACTACATGTAAATGTTATAGGATCTAAATTAGGATGTATCAGGAATATTTACAGAATTCTTTGTATCTGTCATATACATAATTATAATTAATTATAAAGAAATCTGACACATATAAAAAAAACCTAAATATTCCGACCGAAAATATCAGCTGTTTAACAAAGTAAATGATGAATGATCTATTTGTATAAGATATAAAAAATATATAAATTAATGTATTTGACAGATTTACCTAATTTACTGCTGTTTATAACAGTTCATTGGCTATGATTCTAAAATAGATGCATCTGTCAAATACATTAATTTATAAAAATTTCATATCTGATTTGAATAGTCATCCATGAACACGATTTTAGAGAGGGTAATTACATACAGTAAAGTATTGCTAGTAGGCCTACTTGGGTATCCCAGAATGCACCTGTCATTACACAATCATTTTAACTCATCAACCCCTGAAAAACAATGAACTCTTCTGTAAATCAATGACTTAGACTGTTCCAAATGTGTCTTTAGGGGTGAATGAGTTCGTCTAGCTGAACAAAATAAATGTATATGATGAAATAAAAATGTCATATAAATAGTGAAACATAATAAATATTCCTGTATATATCATAAAAACCATGTTATTAGGTGATATATTTTTACATTTTATAATAACTCCGTATAGGATACATTATGTGTAAATTTTTCTTTTGCCAATACATGAACAATGATTAAGCACATATGTTAATTCTCTGACATTTTCACTTCAAAGTGTCTACACAAAATCTTAGACTGATATGGGTCCGTCTAATACAAGGGGAGAAACAAAGAGATAAGCAGGTATAGTAAGTAGTTTAGAGAAAAGTCAGGATATATCCCAGTTAATGGATGTTTGTATAGAAGAAAAAGTACATCACTCTGTTGGATTTCAAGCTCTTTTTAGTTTGAAAAGTGAAATCTGCTCTTTGTTCGTGAACATGAACAAAAAGTCTCAATAGCTGTAGTATCATGTAGCTGACCTAAAGAAATATTGAACAAAACTGATATAAATTGAATCAAAATTGAGACAATGGTGACTCTGATTCTGAAAAGAAAACCCCACAGGAAATACAACGTACAGCTGGAGGGAACCCCCTCCATATCTAGAGTTTAAAGACAATTTCATCTTTGTCAGCATAAGATCAGACATCAAAAACGATTCTAAATTTGTAGAGTAAACCTTTAGAATTCCAATAGACCCTTTCACGATAACTACGTTCCAACTTTTGAGTGGTAACAAATCATACCCAATGAAATTAAAATTGTACACATGGAAAAATTAGTCTTTCATTGGGTACTATATATCTTGGGTATAAAATGGTCTTAGCATGAAACATTTTGATACCACTCGGAAGTATCTGTGTGCAGAAGAGATAAGTAGGAATGCAGTTATCATGAAAGGGTCTATAAACCTGTGAAATTCTGGCGAACAATGAAAATTGAAATTCTGTTAATTCTGTAATGTAATATTGAAAATGGTTGGCTTATCACTTTGAACACATAATAAACATGTATATCATTACAATGACCTTGACCAAATTGTATTTTATTTTCAATGTCATTAGATTCTAATTGTGATTACTCAAGAGGTTAAACTAGGAAACAGATGTGTAAAATGTTGACAGATCTATCATGGCTAATCATTTATTAACGGCTTTGTGAAGGAGGAATTAGGATGTATTAAGTAGTGAACAGTGCCATTAAATCCTTCCAGCATGACAAAATGTCCAATCTACGAATGATATTGTGAGAATTTGCTAGTAGCACTACCACCAACTACATGTTGTTTTCCAAAGTGTGTCAATGAGAATTTTTATTCTAAAAGTTGAACAGAAAGATTTAACTTAACAGTATGGATAACTTAAAGTAACTTCTGCTACCGGCATTTTCTTTCAGATTCTGAAACTCACATTTGATTAAAGGGGCATTAACTTTTTTTTTTTTTTTCAAAACTGTTTACTACTTAGATTGATATACAATAACAAAAAAAAAAATAGATATACAAAGACACAAAAATTCTTGTATTCCAATATATTTTGAGAAAATTGCTTGAGAAACTCAGTTTGGCACTTTTTCAATTGCAACTGATTATCTAAACCTTACTATTTGTAAATGAATACCACACTGGACCTGACCTTCTTTTCACCAAATATATAGGAATATAAGATTGTTTATATCTGTGTATAACTCCTGTTTGTTATTGTAGATCAAGTACAAATAATAAAAGTAGAAAAAAATGAAAATAATATTTTTTTTGGGTAAACATAGCTAATGCAGATACTAGTCACATCAAAGAGAATTTCAAGGACATTACAGAGCTATTCAAACAAAAAATACTAACCAGAGGATAAGTACCGGTAGCCTAAAAAGATTTACTAGGCCAATATGGGGACAAAAATATTTTGTTTCAGTTAGTGCCTAATGCCAGTCAACTATTTTTCATCGGTAGAAGCCATTTTTAATGATGGAGGAGAAAATGGTATTATGTAATTTTGACACTTGTAATCAAGTATTTTCGGCATTTCCAAAATCATGCATTAAAATTTGATTCTTAAAAATTAAAAATCCATGAGATATTAATTCAGTTATCATTTAATATCAGTATTAACTACAAATATTATCTGTTCGTGTGCCGGAAATACCAGACGCTGAACAGTTAAGTGCCATAGTTACTTGTACAAGTGCCAAAGTTACTTATACATATGCCGGAATTACTTGGTGCCAATATTACTTGATGCCGAAATTACTAGAATTCGAGAAAACCTGATTACAATGTGGCTGGGTAAAGACCAACAGTCTTCCGTGACTAGCAAACATCAGTTTGTAAGTCAACTCTACTATAAGCTTAACATTAGCAGTTAAAATGTTTCCAAGATGAAAAATTAATTTTGAAAAAAAAATTTTAACTACTTTTTTCCGGGTAGTTATAAAGAAATAACAAAAGTAAACAACTCAATAAATATAACTTTAGAGATTTGTATATTTTACAGTATGAAACATGGTCAAAGTAATAGAATGGTAAAGATGTTGATTGCTGGGAACAATCATAAAGTCAGAGTGAGCATTAGAATTACTATAAACATAGATTAAATATAAATTTTTTGGTACTAAAATTTAAATTTATTATTGTGATAAACATTTTTGTTTTTTTTGTGGGTTTTCAATCCTTTCTGCTTGAAGGTATGAAAATCAAATTTCTCTGAACTATGAAATAAGAATACTTCAAATCAAGTACATGTATAGTAAACTCAATCAATCCCTGGGGAACAATTAACTCTTCTATAAACCAATGACTTAAGCAAGTCAAAATGTGTCTTTAGGGGTGAATAGGTTAAGAAAAGAAACATCAAATATTTGTTTGTTTTATTCGTGTTTTTACATAACGCTCAACAATTTTCCAGTTATGTGGTTGGTCACTTTTTTAAGGTGGAAGAGAGAACCTGGTTGCATAATGCAATGTACTGGGGGAGAGACTACTGACTTTCTGCAAGTAAACTGGCAAACTTTCTTATGAAATCAACTTATAATTAGTTTCCAGTGGGACTCGACTACGAGTGAGACTTCGTGGATTTGAAGCACAATGCTTTATCCAATTGGCCACAGAGGCCTCAAATTTCTTTGAAGTATAAACTGAGCATGCTTCATTACATGTTTCATTAATAATGAAATGCCCAAATATTTGATAAGGTTCCTAAACATTGACCATACTTCTACTGATAACTGTTACTATCGTGGTATTCTATACTTTATCTATAAAAATATCAAGTAGCAAGATTCAACTACATTTTGTGTACTGGTATTTTTTTTTCCATGAAATATGAAATATAAAAAATAATCCAAAAGCAATGTACCAACATGAAGGCAAGTATTAATTACTGGGATGTAAAATTTACATATATCTTATATCAAATACAATATTAGGATAAAAATGAAGTAACTATGGTAAAGAAAAAGCACACATAAATTTACAAAAACAATGAATGCTCCCTTCAGTTTCTTTTCATATCTAGCTGAAGTTCTACTCACATTTGAATATAAATGTTTATTACATACATATCATGTTAAAATAGTACATACATGTATGTGTTTATATATAGTAAATTTTGTAAGATTTTTAAATAGCATGGCCATACATGACCATGTAGTTAGTATGTAATTGTGTATAAAAGAAGAAGATGATTAACGTGAAACATGGCAGAACGTGAACAACAAAACTCGTAAACTTTGAAAAATGTGTGTTGGCTGATGAACATTTTGAAATGAAAATAAATGCAAACACCATATGAACAAGTAAGCAAGATATGTTTTCTGTCAAATGTTAAAACTTACGTTGTTTTTGTATGGGTACCAACTCGACACCTTGAAATATACAATGTTATTGAATACAGATAAATAGCAAGCAAGAGACTACAGGCAAACAGAGTCAACTAATTGTTAATACGGTTCGGAATTGTCTGAAATTATGAAACACTGAAATCACAAACAAATATGTCAACAGCAAATACATTTCAAACTCTAAATGATATTTGAAAAATCAGATAGATTTTCATTTTGAGCAACCTTTGTTCCATTGAAATAAAACAAGTTCGAATATTTGATTTTATCTCCTTAAGATTTTCTGAGCAAAAAAAAGTGAAATGTTGGACAGAAGACAATATTTCATCATCTTTGTTTTTCAGTCACAAAAATATTGCAATATGACATACAAACATATATAAACTCAAGAGTATACCTCTGTCTCTGTATGTGTCATGGTATACTAAAGCTATCACCCATACCCTGTTTTAAATTATTATGCTTAGATGGTGGACTTCAAAGTATACTTAAGGCATGGCCATGAACTTAGTTATCACCCATACCCTCTGTTTTACATGATTACACTTAGATGGGGGACTTCACAGTATACTTAAGGCATGCCCATACCCTCTGTTTTACATGATTACACTTAGATGGGGGACTTCACAGTATACTTAAGGCATGCCCATACCCTCTGTTTTACATGATTACACTTAGATGGGGGACTTCACAGTATACTTAAGGCATGCCCATACCCTCTGTTTTACATGATTACACTTAGATGGGGGACTTCATAGTATACTTAAGGCATGCCCATACCCTCTGTTTTACATGATTACACTTAGATGGGGGACTTCACAGTATATAAGCACACTTGCTTTTCACCAATGTGACCAGAGCTCCATCCTCAGTCTAAACAGAGAAATGATATTGCGGTTACCAGTTTACTACCACAGAAAGAACCCTGCATACCAACAATAGACATTAATATAAGTTGTAAAATCAAAAAATTGTTGTGAAATAAATTAGCTTATATTTTCACCATACTCTTTGTTTTACATGATTTTGGTTAGCAGGGTTCAACATTAAGGATTGTCTGGTTGTCGGGGACAAGCAGATGTTACTTCTCACTTGTCCTTTTGAACAAGTGGAATTGGTGAAGACAAAGTAATTCAATAAAGATTATTCGTGTTTAAACACAAAATAATATCTTTAAATGTTACACTTGATTTTCGGACAAGTCATTTTTGCATTCGAACAAGTATATTTAAATACAACTTGTCCTGCAGGAATTGGAAATTTTCATTATTGTTGACCCCTGGTTAGTTTGTGAGGCTTCAGAGTATATTTGAGATATGTCCATCAACTTGCTTATCATTCATACCCACATTTCCAGTTTTAGAGCAAACTGACGTAAACATTGAGAAATAAAGTACTGGTACTTATTTTTCTTGGGAAAATTGCCTGTAAACAACAGCAAATTTTACACTCCTTCATTAATTACCGGTACTTTGATGAGCTTCGTTTAATGGTCTTGTAAATAATGATGGAATATTAACTTACTACCATCATTGCTCTTAAAGTCTGTCCTGAAATTTTGTTTGCATCATCTGCCATCTATATCATCTTATGTTTGGTTTGAGGTCTAGAGTATAATGATGGACTGTTCTTTACTACTTAGTACTACTACCCCACCCACTTCTGTATCCCCTACTTTGTTGCACACAGTTTGAGGGTCCCCTTGTAAAATGATGGTATGCTGATATTTCAAGTTCACATGATTTGAGGATGACAGATATTGGGCTTTATCACATGCTGTTGTATATCTGAGTCACATCTGTGTTTCACATTGCAGACAGTTCCCTAAAAAGCTTTGAGATATAAACAAACAGCAGAAAAAAGAATGCATTCTCATCAAGTACTGTGTAAAAATATCAAGAGTAAACCTTTAACATACAGTTCAAACATTCCTTGGTTTATACTCAGGCTACAAAATGAGTGGATGTGAAAATGTGCTCAAATAAATGTATAACAACAAAGAAATAAATTGATAGATAAATAAAATAGAATACAATAAAACAAAATAAAAGTACTCAAATTAATATTCTCAGATTTCTTTTGATTTCCACTGAATATTTCCCCAAATCAAATTTCATTAAATTGGTGTATTTTTGAAAGTCATTAGCAATTCAAAAGATGTGTAGTGTCTTCCTTAATATCTAATGTCCTATTCAACTTCAAACTTAACAATGATAAGTGGAAAGTAAATTGAAATAAGTTTGTTAAAGATTTGTTATAAGTCAACATAACTGTGATTTGACTCCAATACAGACAATGCTGAGAAGATATCAACTTTTGACATGCCTCTCTTTAAATCAAAATTGAATGTGACAAGGTAAGACTAATAGATATTATCTGTACAACCGATTTTATACCTACAGTATGAGATTTCAATATCACCCATCAATCATGCTGACCCTGAAACAAACCTCTTTTTATATTTTTCTTTTCAATAAACAACCCTGATGAAGGAAAAGTAATATATATATACCGTATTTTACGGCCTATAGGTCGATATTTTTTTTTCTCCAAAGTTGTGACCTCGACCTATTCACCGCATCGACTTATCTTTAAAAAAAATAGTGAAATATTTAACTTGTATCTGCAATTCCTCATTTTAAACATCGTAATTCAAAATTTTCCACAGGATAATCTAGGGGCCTACTCCAAACACCCATTTGTATTTACACTTAATAGGACTATTAAATGTGACCTCGTGTGTGCGTAATGCACTGTGTTCATAATCAAGTGACAAAATAATGATCTTTCAAGTTACAATATCATTGGGATTCAAGACTGTGTCAGAAACTGCGTAATAAAAATACATCGTTTACATTATATTTATACCGGACAGTTTATACTTTTGAATGATTCCCTTATCTCGGCACCCAACTGTGAAGTTGAAGTCTTCATTCAGACTTTCAGGACACTACAAGCTGTGTTCACTGGAACGTGACCTTCAACTGATAAGGATCGTGCGGCAGTCTTTGAAGTTGGGAAAGTTTTGGGAAAAGTGTTACATAAATTAATTGACACTAAACCTTGAGTATTTAATTGTTTGACAATTGCAGCAGCATAATAATTTAGGTCAATGTAAGGATAAGACAAGGATTGAGGTCGCTTGTTAACAGCATAAACAATTTAATGATGATTTGACAGGTAACATAATGGCGATGCTTGTATACATAATCAGTACGAATGAGTAATATAAGTGATGTTTAATATGATAATATGCAACTTCTTTGCTTTTTAATCACTCCTATTTAAAAGTACCGTAAAATAGGCCGATCACTCTGATTATTTTAATAGGCTACCATCGTGTTAGCCCCAGTTATTAAACATAAACGATGCATTTTTGTGTTCTTCCATTCATGTTTCCATCTCTGCCGACATCGACCTGTCCTCCATTTCGACCTATCTAATACTTAATCCTGGATTTTTGCCAAAAATGGGCCATTCGACCTATCCCCCACATCGACCTATAGGCCATAAAATACGGTATATATATATATATATATATACAGTGGAATCTGGTTATGTCAAAATCGGATGAGTTGAAATTCTGGTTATGTCAAAGATGAACGGCCGGTCACAATTATTTTACTATATATATTTATACTACTTTTATTCCGGATATCTCAAAGATTTTATGTTGAAATTTCACTTATCTCAAAGTATTTTTGTGGTCCGAAGTAAAGAAATATTACAGAATTGTCACTTGTTATATCTTGATGTTTCCATCTGCTAATGAGGTTTACATTTTTTACGCAAAAATCATTCTTAAAACTACTTGTTTACCTGCAAAACATGGGACAATCCACTTCTGTTAACAAACCAAAATGAAAGTGTAATTAATAACTGCCTCAATCCTATTTGAATTTAGCAGTACTCTGAGTAGGTCTATTTGTTGTCCAATAAGAATACAAAATATGTGAATTGAAAATTTTGGTTATCTTGAATTTTGAACATCTCGAAGTAAGTGGGGCAGTCCCATGAATTTCGAGATAAGATCACACTTGGTGAGTGGTTGAAGCATCAAGCTTTAAATCATGAAGTCTCTCATCTCTGGTCAGTGCAGGTCCTTGCTAGAACCTAAGCTGATTTTGTGAGAAAGTTTGCTAGATTACTTGTGAAGGCTACTGGTCTCTTCCTGGATAAACTGCAACCAGGTTCTCTCCTCCACCTTCAAAAACTGGCTGCCACCACATAATTTACAAATTTTTTTTTTAGGTGTGGCGTAAAACACCATTTAATCCAAATAAACAAAAATTAAAAACAGAACACAGGGTAAAAAATTGCACGGAACAATTTTTAGTGTTTTTTCATTTAAAGTCAAAGTGACTATCATATAGTCACTAACTTATCTAAGTCAGAATTATGGCCATTGATTTTCATTTTACAAATGTCTGCATTGAAAACAATCACACAGTAAAAGAGTCGATAAACAAAAACATTAAACAAAAAACTCTAACACAGAAATAAAAACTCCACCACAATGGATCAAAATGCTAAAAGCTGTGATAATAAAGATCATGCAACAACAGGAGTAGAAGCGGCAATGGTGAAATACAATATATCTATGTAGGTGCTATATGTGTGTGTTTACAAGCAATCCATGCAAACGAGACAGTATTACAAAGCAAATTTTGTGAATAGAGTTTTCCATACATACTTTCAGAAATAAAAAGATTGCACATTTATTTTAATAGATTAATTATTATGCAAACAACATTTCAGGACAAACTTTGAAAGCTTAAGAAATTTAAATTAAAAAGAGCAACTAAAATAGTAACATACTAGCATTTCATCATTTTTCTTGGTGTATGGTAAATGTATGGTTGCTATTTGGTTGGTAAATGTATGGTTGCTAGTTGGTTGGTAAATGTATGGTTGCTATTTGGTGGAATCATTCTGGTTTTGGTTTCAGATCTTATCTTACCAACTGGTTAATTAGGTTTTGGTTACTCTGCTTAGTTTGATGCTGGTTTCAGTTTTTATCTATCTACTGGTTAGTTAGGTTCTGGTTACTCTAGTTTTTGTTTCAGATTTGATTTACCAATTGGTTAGTTAGGTTCTGGTTACTCTGGTTCTGGTTTTGGACTTTATCTACAAATTACTCTGGTAATAATTTTAGTTACCCTGGTTCTGGTTTTGGACTTTATCTACAAATTACTCTGGTAATGATTTTAGTTACCCTGGTTCTGGTTTTGGACTTTATCTACAAATTACTCTGGTAATGATTTTAGTTACCCTGGTTCTGGTTTTGGACTTTATCTACAAATTACTCTGGTTCTGGTTTTGGATTTATTTTAGTTGGTACTCTGGTTACCCTGGTTCTGGTTTTGGACTTTATCTACAAATTACTCTGGTAATGGTACCCTGATTTTAGTTACCCTGGTTCTGGTTTTGGACTTTATGGACTTACAAATTACTCTGGTAATGATTTTAGTTACCCTGGGTTTTACTGGTTTTGTAGACAGTTTGTATCTACAAAATTACTCTGGTAATGATTTTAGTTACCCTGGTTCTGGTTTCGGACTTTATCTACAAATTAACTATAGACTGGTATATGATTTTGTTAGTATACCCTGGTTGTATAGAAACTATAGGTAGTTTGACAGAACTATAGAACTTTTACCTACCTACTACATTTGTAGTCAGTTTGTATAGAACTATAGAACTAGTTTGTATAGAACTATAGAACTAGTTTGTATAGAACTATAGAACTAGTTTGTATAGAACTATAGAACTATAGAACTAGTTTGTATAGAACTATAGACTAGTTTCAGGTTTCATCTTTTCATCCTGCTTTTAGTTAGTTTAGATCTGATTTTGATTATACTGGTTCTACTTTTGGTTAGTTTGGTTCTGGTTTCAGACTTTATCTACTGGTTATTCTGGTTCTATTTTCGGTTACATTGGGTCTGGTTTCAGGTTTTTATCTACATATTGGTTAGTTTGGTTCTGGTTCTTGTTACATTGGTTCTGAGTTCAGATTGTTCTGTCTACTGGTTATTTGGGTTCTGGTTTCAAATTTTATCTAACTACTGGTTAGTTTGGATCTGGTTTTGGTTACTTTGGTTCTGGTTTCAAAATCTATCCATCTACTGGTTAGATTTTATCTGTTTCCTGATTTTAAGTGTCTTCTGGTTATTTTTGTTTGTGTACCAGATTTTACAATAATATTTCTTCATTTGGTTTCAGTTATAAATGTCCTACATCTATTGGTAAGCTTGGTTTTGAGTAAAGAATTAACATGTCCATATGTTAGTTTGGTTTCGGTTATAAATGTCCTACATCTATTGGTAAGCTTGGTTTTGAGTTAAGATTTAACATGTCCATTTGTTAGTTTGGTTTTAATAACAAATCCATGTCTATTGATTGTTTGGACTTTATTTCAGATTTTCATGTCTATTGGTTATTTCAGATGAAAAAATAGATAAATACATAAATAAATAAATAAATAAATAAATAAATAAATAAACAAATAAATATAATGTATATGTATGAATAATATGAGTGTTAGCATGGTAATATTAAAAAAGAAGTACTAGACAAGTGAAAAATGAAATGATTTCATAAAATATTGTGAAAACTTGAAAATATCTGAAACAAGGTTATTCACAGATTAATGTAAATATAAAACATAAAATAATTAACAACTGGTTATTTAAAAACAATATATATATATAGTTATTGGTCAAGCACATGCAAAGGAGAGATGTAGATGTAAATATTTCCTGACATCAGTATGAATTTTATATATATATCCAAAGGAAAATACATTCTACTCAGAATCATCAAATATATCCTCCATCAAAAAGCTGATCAATATGACATTTTTTTTTCAAAATAAAAATGTTACGTCCGTCTTTCTCATCCTATCGGTCTCATTTTTACATTCTGTTTTTCTAGAGTAGATTTAATGTTTCAATGTTGTCTTTCACGCTATTACCAAAATAAGAAAAATAATCTAGAAATATGAATGGCTACAGTGAAACTGTGTCAAATATAGTGAAGTTCAAAATAGCCATATTTAGGTCACCTAAACCAAAGTCTCATGATGACCTTTTGCAATGTCTTTTGTCTGTCGTCTCCCAATTTAAACTTTTACATATTTTTGACATCTTCTCAAAAGCCAACGAGCCAATTTTAATCAAACTTGGTAGGAACTATCCCATGTGAAGCTGCATATTGTATACAAGATATATGAAAAAGTTGTTGGGATTTATTCAAGGATCATTTTGACATAATTTCAAGGTCATAGGGTCAAATGTCAATGTCAAATACAACTAAGTAAACAGGAAATATTAAGTTTTTGACAGTTTTTAAACATATTCAATTTCTTCTCAAAAATCAATGGGCCAATTTTAAGCAAACTGCAGGAACTATCCTTATGTGAAGCTGCATGAAGTTTGCAAATGAAAAGGAGCTAGTACCATAGTAGACATTTTGAAATAAAAAAAGAATTACTGGTCAACCAGACCAGTGAATAAAGGAATTTCACTGGTCAAAGAAAGTTTTTACTGGTCTTTATATATATACAATTGAAATATAATGGAAAATTACTGGTTATTTGGACCAGTTATCAGATAGATTTCACCTGACTTTTGTTAAATTTACCGGTTTTTCTGGTAAGACCAGTGAATTTCAAAAACTCTGCCATAGATGCTTCAAAAGGACCCAAAATTTTACTACTTCCAAAATCTTCTAATGAATGAATGATCAAGTTTTTTTTTTTTTAAATTTGGTATGCATTATTGTTAAGTCAATGTCTCATGAACCAATTATCAGCATATTTCCACCGTAACCCTTCATTTCACTCAGGTGACTCTAAAGGCCCATCGGTCCTCTTGTTTTATACAGAAATGACATAATTTAATTACTGAACTTTATGTGGTGAAAGTGATTAAGATTTTTGCCTATGTTGTTTGAAATCAGCAGATGTTAGGAAATATTTAGATCTACGTCATACCTACCAGTACGCTGGAAGTTTAGAAGGATAAATAAACACAAAGGTACAAATGTAAATTGTGATAAAACTACATCAGCCTTGAAATAATTTGTGAACATGCTGATACATACAACAAGACTATAGCAAAATACACAAGAAGACACAAAGTACAGTAACACTTAAAAAAACACGACCACTTATCTGAGATCCGCAGAACAACAATCATGCTATTTTGCAGGGATTTTTTTTTAAACTTAATTTTTCGTATGTAATTTTTTAAAATGTCACTTACAGTAAATTCATATTTTCCTCATTTATCAATCATTAAAATACTTCCAACATTTCACTGGAAATTTATTCGTTGTTAAAATTTCACCAAATTAACTACTTCACAGTTAAAAGGTGACATCCTTTATAGGATAAAGAAAGACCCTAAGTGCACTGTATCAAACATAGAGAGCAGTAACTAAGAAATTTGCAATTCAAAGCTAATTCAGCTAAGAAACCTCAAACTCTCAACATATGATGTGGAGAGATATTGTAGCTTAAGTTATTTAGCCACAATGAGATTGTGCAACTATATGCTCTTCTAAGGCACAAAACATACTGAAAGAGTTAATGCAAGTCAATTAAATTGAGCATTCACATACAGATGTATAGAAAATGGTTTTAAACAGTGACATACAGAGGTTTACATACAACACTGACACGGTCTGCATTTCACTAAATATAAAATATGTGGTCAGATTTTTAAAAGGGTTACTCTACCTGATAATCGCTAGTTACCATTGGAGCACTGGATGTTGTAGAAGGGGGGACAACTCTGACACGTTTAGCTTGTGGTTGATTATGATTGGATGATTGGTCAGCACCACCAGCCTGTAATAATACAATCATAATTCTCTATTATAAAACATATTTCATTTTATCCAGTTAACAGCTGTTGTAAGGCCTCTCATACATGATCAAACCATGTATAGCGCTTTCACAAATCTGTGTTGAGATTTTGCCACAGACACAATGGTGTAAATATAAAATACGGTATAGATAGGCACATTGGATATTACACTGGAAATTGTCATATATTACTGATAGTGGGTGAAACTGAATATAAACCTTGGCCATGATAGGCTATTATGATGGGATTTAGATAGCTATTATCTTGTACATGTAATGATATAGTTTTTGATATGTACTTTAATTTTGTAAAATGTACTGAATACCTGGACATTTTCAGCCATCTGCGAAGAAAAACAAATTCACTATGACTTACACTCGCCCTAAATCACCGTAGTCTCATGGATGGCATGTATGCCCGGGCTTCAATTATTTAGCTTGAAAATTTCCCTTTCATTCTAAATTGGCCCTTTCATCTAAGGGCGATAGTTAAACGAGAACAAAAATTTCCGGGTATACAGTTTTGTATTTTGATAATTACAAAGAAAAATTCTCTAAATCTTTAAAAAAAATGTCCTAGGTCCTTTAAATTCAAGACAATATACTGTAACAAAATCTAAATATGTATATATTTATTGTGGAAATGATTACCAAAAATCAGTATTTGAATAATCGTGACTACCATTCATTTTAATCTTGTTATCCAGATATAAATTTATATAAATTATGTCAATAACTGTTTATGTGTGTTTTCCTACATTTATAGAGATATACAATCTAGACTTTTATATAAAGTAAAAATGAAGAAGTATCAACTAATAATCGAAACTCAAGTTCATTAGAACACAATGAATTAGATGTGCAAATGATCTCAACATTATGACCAATTGCGAATCCCAAATGGGATACAACCAGGTGTCCGGAAGGAGTCAGCGTCCTCTGCTGGGATGCCACATCCTTCAAAATGTTCCGTGGAAACCTTTCTAATTCGATAAATGGGTCAAATTCAGTGAAAATGTCAAGTTCATTCAAAAGCACTATTGGCGAAAGGGAGTCACTGTCTGTGGTCGTGCTCCAGAATACTATCTAATATTCCTGAGAGGGGGACTTCATAATGTTTAACAAGATCCACGTATCGACCATAAAACTTCTTAAATGACGATTTCAAGTGTTCAAGAACATAACCTTGTGTAAGTAGTTTATTGGCGAGTCCTTTCACTCTCAGAATAAAACATTCATAAGAAGAGCATTCCCTGGCATAATGTACAAGATGTGAAATGAAAATGCCATAGGCGGATATATCCCCTAATCACCTTTGATTTAAAATTAATTTTGCAAAATTGGGTGTCAAGGTAGAGCAGTGGTTAGAGCAATTGCTTCTCACCAATGAGACCAGTGTTGGATCCTTGGATTGGACAGTGGCGTATGTGAGATGGTTTGGTGGTCGCCAAGTTGGACATGTGGGGTGGTTTGGTGGTCACCAAGTTGGACATGTGGGGTGGTTTGGTGGTCGCCAAGTTGAACATATGAGATGGTTTGGTGGTTGCCAAGTCGGACATGTGGGGTGGTTTGATGGTCCCCAAGCTGGACATGTGGGGTTTTCTCCAGTACTCCAGTTTCCTCCCACAAGGACCCTTTATGCCAACATCAGAGCTATTTATATAAGTTGACATGACTTGTTTGGTAATCGTTGAAAAATAAATAAAGTTTAAACTTTAAACTTAATTTTGCTACATTACAAAGTCTGATTTGTTTGGTACAAAATTAATAATAAAAAAAAGTTATAATAAAGGTATAAGATGAGCAAAATGGGAAAGACAGAACCAGAATAACATCTTTTGGGAATAACATAGATAATTACAAAAACATTCTACATATTTCAGATGTTCTCTACACATTTTATATCAACTGTATTACCATGATCAATTTACTCTATGACTTACAGTAATCATAATAAGTTGATGAAAATTTAGAGTTTTTTCAACATTTGATCCTTTCACCTGAAGTTTTTGAACGACATGCTCTTTTCTGTTATGTTATACCAGTCTATTATGGGGTTGAAAGAGTTATTATAATGAAACTCATTTAAAAACTAATTTGGGATTTTGAAAGTGAAAGTAGGAATTAAAGCTATACATACTTTCAAGCTCATGAATTATTTACATTTGTACATTACATAATCTATGTTTTCTGTTATTGTTCACTTTTTGATTAGACCTACCTTACTAGCACCTGTATCTGCCTTTTCATCATCGTCATCTGTTAGGAATTCTCTCTTAGGATATGGAATAGGTTTACCCTCAAATATGCTAAAAGAATATACAAAATCATTGTATCATTAAATTTAATTATAAAATTGTCCTTCTTGCTTACAAAAGACTGTCCTAATCTTTCCTTTAAAGAATTCTGGCTAATCTGCTCAATTTTAATGTAACAATATCAACAAAATTTTATCTTTTTCCTACATCATTCCTGAAAGGGTATGAATTGCAGGAGCAATATGAAAGGAAAACACTGCACATATATTAGGGGATAGGGGAGGGAGAAAGAGAGCAGTATACAACAGGACTTACTCTTGTGAAGGCAATGGATCCTCCATGAAGTAAGGGTCTTTCATAGCTTGGTCTGATGTAATACGTTTTGTTGGATCCATAGTCAGCAACTTTTGTAACTGAAAAATAAATTTTTACATCACTAAGATGGAGACACCAAACAACATAATAAATCTGTAGGTCACTAAGCTGGAGACACCGAACAATATACTATGATGTCCTGTGTTATAATGTCTTATTTGATGTTATATTATGATTTCCTATTTGATATTATGTAAAATTTGATGTTATAATATGATGTCTTGTTTGATATGTTATAACATGATGCAGTTTGATGTCAAAATATGATGTCTTGTTTTATGTTTTATATGATGTCTTGTTTGATGTTATATGATGTCTTGTTAGACTTTAAATTATGACATCTTACTTGATATCATACTATGAAGTCAAATTTGATGCTTTACTATGATGCATTTTTTGATGTGTTATAATTCAATATATTGTTTGATGTTATATTATAATGTCTTATTTGATGTCATATTTTAACATCTGGTTTGATGTTATATTCTGAAGTCTTGCTTTGTTTGATGTTGTGTTGTTTGATGTTATATTATAATGTCTGATTTGTTGTTTAACTATGATGTATTTTTTATGTATTATATTACAATGTCTTACTTGATGTTGTTTGGTTAAAAAATTATTATTCAATAAGGTCCTTCAAATGACCCAAATGGCATGACATTTACTTCAAGCAGAACACCAATACTTCTAATAAAAACAACAATATAGTTTTTATCAGAATATAAAATAATCTATAAATGATAAATATAGATATAATTTGAATGTAGATGTGATAATATATCCAGCCTCTAAATAACTTGCAGCTATTTCGTAACATTGTGTCTGTTAGGTATTTAGTGCTATCAGTATAAATTGCAAATGGCGGGCTAATATGAAGCTATTTTTTCGTGTCGTTAAAAAGTCATTATATCTCACTCACTACGATCACTTCATTCCTCGAAAGAAGGGGGGATTGGGAACAGAAAGGGCTTATATCTCACTCACTACGATCACTTCATTCCTCGAAAGAAGGGGGGATTGGGAACAGAAAGGGCTTAAGTAATCTGAGTTACTTTTGTGTGGGATTATGTCCAACTGAAACCAGATGCTGATGACAAATATGGCAATAAGTAATCAACAGTGAGTAGGCAAGTCTTTCAAATAATAAACATGACAATTTGTGTGCCATGCACAGATTTATCTTAAAGATATATGATTTCACAAGATAATGTAAGGTACATGTAGGCTAGAGATATAAACTAGAACCCATATACTGCTGGGCTGCACCACAGGGTCTCAAATTTGGGTTAAAGATATGTGCCATTCGACTGACATTCATTCTAGAATGTGTTTATACTTCTGTGGTTGCACAGAAGTCCAAGAGTCAGTTGTTACATAATGTAGATGAATTGAACCGAACCAAAAAAATCCTGAACCGTCCCAACTCCATATATAATGATGTATGATTTGATGTTTTACAATGATGTCTTGTTTGATATGTTACATTATGATGTCATGTTTGAAGTAATATTATGATGTCTAGTTGTTATATTATGATGTCTTGTTTGATATGTTACATTATAATGTCATGTTTGATGTAATATTATGATGTCTAGTTGTTATATTATGATGTCTTGTTTGATATGTTACATCATAATGTCTTGTTTGATGTAATATTATGATGTCTAGTTGTTATATTATGATGTCTTGTTTGATATGTTACATCATAATGTCATGTTTGATGTAATATTATGATGTCTAGTTGTTATATTATGATGTCTTGTTTGATATGTTACATCATAATGTCATGTTTGATGTAATATTATGATGTCTAGTTGTTATATTATGATGTCTTGTTTGATGTTACATTATAATGTCTTGTTTGATGTAATATCATGATGTCTAGTTGTTATATTATGATGTCTTGTTTGATGTTACATTATAATGTCTTGTTTGATGTAATATTATGATGTCTAGTTGTTATATTATGATGTCTTGTTTGCTGTAATTCTATTATGTGTAAGACATGGTATAAATTTCTAGCTGTGGTGTATGACAATTACCACATCTCAGGGATGAACTCTAAATAAATTTTTAGTTGAGGTACAAGCTTCTGATATATATTGATAATCTAGATGCTACATATAGTGACATATAAAATCAACACTTACCAAATGGAACTGTTTACTGTCTGGTTTAACTTTGTGTTTTTCCATATATTTTACTAGAGTACAGTTAACATAACTGAAATCACAAAAACAAAACATAGATAATATAACAAGCTCATTCAACATTTAATACAGTGGAACCTGACAGACCACAATCTGAAAACTACTCAGTTATGTAAGGATTTGGTAAAACCTCTGTTGAGGCACCACTTGTCTTGTAAGACCACATTTCAGTGGCAGAAGAGGTGGTCTTTCAAGACAGGTTCCATTGTATATACTTTGTCAGTAATTCAAAGATGCTCCTTCACACTTGGTCATGTGTGCTGTCAGAATTTTATCTTCCCTTAAACTTGTGTTTCTGGTTATTACGTTTTACATAATATTAACGTGATATTCCATAATTGGCAACAAGTGAGTCACTTATATAAAAATCTCTGTCAAATATAAAAAAGTGTCTTGAGAAATTATGAGAAATGTCACTTTAATCTCAAAGTAACCCCATAGTGCATGTGACCCCACAGTGGGTTTTGCTAGATCCTCTACTGCGCAACATACAACAACATGAGATTGATGAGAGATCAGTTTTCATTTAGATTGGGTTGAATTGAAAAGCACTGTATTTCCAAACCATCAATGTAATAACATCTGGAATTTGAATATCAAGGTCAATGGAATTTGAATATCAAGGTCAAAGATGTTTTATCATCATTTAAAGTTACATGATACCCTAGACTGTTTTCTCACAACAGGGGTAAATATAACAGCCAGACCAAATTGTGGAAATAGACAATTGGACAGATATTGTCAAATCGCAGACCATTACTTGCTTCACAATTCAACCATTTGTAATTCCTTGATATATAATCCTGAAACTGTATTTGTAATATGTATAGCTCTTGCTGCATATATGCAATAGTATTTCTGATATTTCATAGGAAGGAAAATATATAAGACTGAGGGGTGTAGTATAGGTACATACTTTGATCGCTTAAAATCCTTTGTCAAGGTGCCATGTTCTGGCATTTTTCGTATATCTTCCCAGTCTTTTTCTGCAAACAAAACAGATTATGCTAAATCATCAAAGAAATCATCAAAGAAATTGTTTACAGCAACAAAAATATGAACACTTTTTTGTTGATAATACTTAGTACAATGACACATGAAAAAGACAGATTGTTTCTGTTTGTCAAAAAGCATTCTCTGAATAAGATAAAACTACCATTACACTTTAAATGTTAACATCCTTGCTAGCCAAATTACAAATTATATCTACATACTAAATAAGTAACACATGCACTTGTTTTAAATATGCCTATATAGTTCAGTTTATGCATGAAGTACAGTGGAATCCTGTTATCTAAAAAACCAAGGCCCCCATTTACTTCAAGATATCGGAAATTCCACATAACAGAAATTTTCAATTCCCATATTGTCTATTCTTAGTGGTCAACGAACAAACCTACATAATTTACGACTTAATTCAAATTGGATTTTAGCAATTATAAGTTACCAATTTCACCTTGACTCATTAGCAAGAGTTGATTGTCCTGTGTTTTGCTGGTTGATTTTGATTTGATTTGATTTTCATTTGTGTTTACGCCATACTCAAAAAGTTTTCAATAATGTGGAGGCAGCCAGTTTTTAATGGTTGTGGAGAGAAAACAACATCACTGACATTGCATCATGTGTTATATACATGGTTTTTCTCATAGTTGCAGTGATTGTAAAACATCTGTTAACATTCATTTCATTATTGGGTAATAAAACAGTTATTTCATGGAGTTTTGTGCAACAGTCAAAATATTGACCGATGTCATCAGGAAAGTCATGGGAACACTGTTACCCTCTGCCTAGTGGCTTCCCCGATAACTTGAAATAATAACCAAAACTGACCTTGAGGAAATCCCATGACATTGAATATTCTGTCTAACTGATCATGATGGTACGGATTACTTGTTTTGATATCTTCTTGTCGGCAGTGAAAGATAGGTTCATAGGTTAAAAGTTCAGCAAATATACAACCAATGGCCCATATATCTACAAAACATATGTAAACATCATAATGGTGAGGATCTATACATAAAGGAAACATACCATATATGGTTATATTATCAAAATATGATGTCTGTATCTATAAAACTGGAAAGAAAAAGGACACACAATCATATTCCCATACAAACATTTTGTATTTACTTAGCACTTTCTCCTTTTGTTTGGAAATGGCCTTAGTATTGCCAAGTAAGACAATAAAATTGGAAAGTTTGAGGACATAACAACAGGTTATTTTAATTTTTTAAAAATGTATTTCCTTATTTTCACTTTCAATTTAAAGAATCATTAATTTAGAAGTATTGTTTCACTGACAAATTACTGTCCCGTATGCATCCATCCAGTTAGTTTGACTTTCAAATTCACCTGTTGCTAAAGGAGTTCATACAATGGAAAGTAAATAAATAATTGTATGTTCAGCATATCCTTACTCAAGTATAAAAAGGTGGTTAGATATTTTGTGTAAAAGTAGACAGCCATTCACAGAATTTGAAATACTGAAGACATAAATGTGCTTTTACCATGAAAACCTAATTTATCGTTATTTTAACCCTCATTTCTCTTCTACAAAACACAGGTAAATAAATATCAAGATAATATTTGAGAAACATTCAGAGATAATTGGATTTACCTATGGCTTTTGTATAATGCCTGGCACCTAGCAGTAATTCTGGGGCCCTATACCAAAATGTTACAACGACTGGATCTAGATCTGCTAAAGGCTTTAATGGAGCATTGAACAACCTTGCAAAACCCATATCAGCTGAAATTAAAGAAAAATATATCTTAATAACAAAGTTACATATAATCATTTATATGAATAAACAGAATTAAAAAAAATGCAACAAAAATGAATATATTGGATGTGATTTCTTGAGGAATTCTGTCATTGCTTCATCGTCTACACTAATTAACTTCACCTGTCAGATTCCACTTGTTTGTTCTTTTCAATACACCATTTTCAAGTTATCTCATTCCGTTTGGATTTTTCAAGTTATTGTATACCCAAGTCACGTGATATTAACAAAATCAGGGGCAGTCAGCATGGCGGTTAATGTGAACTCGTATATGTTGTGCTGACTGCCTGTTTAATTATTCAAATGCCTTCATAATTGCCTCACAGAAGGGTGTAAATTGGAGAAGAAAATGCATGGATACATGTAGTCTGTTCGTTTATTTGTTTTCCCAGCGAAACAGAACAAGAAATCGCTTGGAAAACTTTAGCGGGCCGACTTTTAGTAGTTTTACATTACGGATACGTCAAATTATTAAAACTGGGATATACCTTGCAAAAACTATTCAAAGTTGCATATAAGTTGTATACTAGACAGAATTTTATATATAACATAATTTATTTACCCACCGGAAACGGCGAATCAAAGCATAGTATGACAAACTGGGAACGTAAAAGGACAACAAGAAAAAGGATTTTATTGTCCAAAACTAACTGATTTATTTGAGTCAATTAATTTCCATGGTTAAATCAACTCTGTTGTACAGGTATTCTATTTATATATCATCTCAAACATGTTACTGCCCCAACCCCCTCTGATCTTAACATACCCCGGGGTCAACAATAAGAAAATTTTCCACTTGTCCAGCAAGACAAGCAGTACTGAAATCTGTAGTACTTGTCCAAATGCAAAAATTACTTGTCCAAAAACATGGAGTGTTACATTTGTTTTGAGTTTAAACAAGTAATTTTTATTGAATTAATTTTTGTCTTCAGCAATTTCACTAGTCCTTTCAAGTGAGCAGTAACATTTACTTGTCCAACTGCAACTTGTGGACAATTGGACAAAAGTGATTATTGAGCCTTGCTACCTAACTCAGATATTACTACAGATACAAAGTGACTTAAACAAAATATAAGCCAGAACAAGTTATTAAAGACAAACATGTAATATTTGTCTTACTGCATTCTAAATTATCACTCATACATGTATTCACAAAAGTTTTAATGATATAAAACTTGAAGATGGTCATTTAATAACATCACTGATAAAGAACTGTTCTATTAGTATTTTAAAATAAAGAAATATTCTAGCACAAATATATATAATCTGATACACTACCAATTTTTACTCTTCCTCTCTCTGAACCTTCTCCCATAACTAAAATGTTGGCTGGTTTCTGTAAAGAAAGGAGAATCATGTATGTTTTTTGCACAAGAATGTTATCTTGTTTTATTTCTAAATTTAACCAATTATGCTAAATATAAGAAATAAGACACTGAAAGTAAAGGCATATTTCAAAAGAATAAAATTTAGAATAATTTAAACATTTAAATTATGGTAATACATTTTATTCAATAGGATTTTCACAAGGACAATAAAACACTAACAATTGTAACGTGGGATGATAAGATATGTTCATACAGAGCACGGCAATTCCAAACATTGATCGATTGTTATTATCGAATGTTTTAATGGAAGCAATGGTAATCCAAACAATTATCATACACCAATATTAAGTTCTTAGGTTTTTACAAAACTATGGGAAATTGTCTTGCTTCATAAAACTGAATATCAATGTTCAATCATCTTATGCATTATTTATTTATTTTACTCTTGCAGAGGTGACTTTAAACACTGATTCCCCACTGGTTATTTTGGGAAGAGACCACCAGCATGACCAACTTTCCTGATAGACTGGCAAACTTCCTTACAAAGAGAGCTATGCACTTACTAGATGTGAAAAACTTCATGATTTACAGAGCAATGCTTTAACCATCTGGCCATAGTGGTGCTGATTCACCATTTGGCAGTTCTGATGTTATGCATGTGGCAAACAAACAGTTGTGTAAGAAATCAAACAGTTTAACATACTTCATAAGCAAATTTTTTTTATTAATATCTTGGATTAACAATAACATTTATGTAATTTGCCTGTAATTAGCTTTAAGTAAAGTTACTTTCAATTATGGTGAAGAGTTTTAATTTATTTTACATCACATCACCTTAAAATTTAAAAAACACTTGAAAAAGTCATACCAAATCTCTGTGTAGCACCCAGTTAGCATGAAGATAATGAATACCATCTAAAATTTGGAACAATAACGATTTAACCATATTTCTAGGTACATCTACAGGCTTCTTATTGGCTTTTGCTGATCTATGATACTTTATTATATGCTGAAAATGGAAACAAAAGGAATATGATTTACATCATAATATTCATTTCATAAAATAGATTTGAATTAACACAGTTTTTAGCGTAATACCATATATATACCGTATTTTATGGCCTATAAGTCGATATGGGGGATAGGTCGAATGGCCGATTTTTGGCAAAAATCCAGGCTTAAGTATTAGATAGGTCGAAACAGAGGATAGGTCGATGTCGGCAAAGATGGAAACATGAATGGGAGAACACAGAAATTTGCATCGTTTATGTTTAATAACTGGTGCTAACACGATGGTAGCCTATTAAAATAATCAGAGTGATCGGCCTATTTTACGGCACAGTATTAAATAGGAGTGATTAAAAAGCATATAAGTTGCATCATATATATATTTAACATCACTTATATTACTCGTGTGTACTGATTATGTATACATGTTACCTGTCAAATCATTAAATTCTTTATGCTGTTTACACAAGCGACCTCAATCCTTGTCTTATCCTTACATTGACCTAAATTATTATTATGCTACTGCAATTGTCAAACAATTAAATACTCAAGGTTTAGTGTCAATTAATTTATGTAACACCTTTTCCAAAACTTTCCCAACTTCAAAGACTGCCGCGCGATCCTTATCAGTTGAAGGTCACGTTCCAGTGAACACAGCTTGTCTGAATGAAGACTTCACAGTGGGGTGCCGAGATAAGGGAATCATTCAAAAGTATAAACTGTCCGGTATAAATATAATGTAAACGATGTATTTTTATCACGCAGTTTCTGACACAGTCTTGAATCTCAATGATATTGTAACTTGAAAGATCATTATTTTGTCACTTGATTATGAACACAGTGCATTACACACACACGAGGTCACATTTAATAGTCCTATTAAGTGTAAATACAAATGGGTGTTTGGAGTAGGCCCCTAGATTATCCCATGGAAAATTTTGAATTACGATGTTAAAATGAGGAATTGCAGATACAAGTTAAATATTTCACTATTTTTTTAAAGATAAGTCGATGCGGCGAATAGGTCGAGGTCACAACATTGGAGAAAAAAAATATCGACCTATAGGCCGTAAAATACGGTACTTACATGTACTGGTATATAAAATTTAAGCTCGTCAGACTTCAAAACAAAAGGAAATGAAAGTTTAATTTACCCCCTTACCTACTAATACCAGAAATAAGATAAGTTCAAGCTCATCCAGTCCCTTGTCTACTAGTACTAGTAATCTAATCAACTTAAGCTCATCAGAAATAAAAACATCACAAGGAAATAAAAGTTCTAGTTTAATTTACTTCCTTACCTGTCCTATTAATACCAGTAATAAGATCAAATATAAGCTCATTCAGCCCTTCGTCTTCTAGTACTAGTAATAAAATCAACTTAAGCTCATCAGAAATAAAAATGTTGCAAGGAAATGAAGGTTCTTGTTTAATTTATCCCCAAAACACACACACATGCACACACGTCTTAAAGGCATCACATTAAATAACTTACTATGGTGTCTTTAAGGTGTCACGTAAAATAACTTACTATGGTGTCTTAAAACTGTCACGTTGAATAACTTACTATGCTGTCTTAAAGCTGTCACATTGAATAACTTACTATGCTGTCACATTATAACTTACTGTGGTGTCTGAACAACAGACTTCATATGGCTTATCAAATGAGCATTGATTAATGTTACCATGTGCAAGACACATTAACAGAAAATTAAATCCAAGATTCCAGTTGTGCCTTACCCATAGATCATGTTCTGCATAGTCAAACAGTAGCCAAACTTTTCTGTCCTGATGTGAAAGGAATACTTTTTGTAGACTGATAACATTAGGATGTTTCAATTCTCTGAGTAACTGTAATATATGAAAATAAATCTCTTTCACTTCATGAAGAGATGCCTCTTCTCATAATTACAAGTACATTTATAAGTGTTTTATGAATAGCAAAGTTTTGAGTTCTCAAATTGTCCATTATTTTTCTAGATTTTTTGTGTGCTGGTATCACAAGATATCTGCTTTTTTTCAGCCATCACTACTTCTGTTTTAGACTGTTTATGTACAATGTAGGGTACCACAGAAGATGACTGTTTCATAAAAAAAAAATCAAAATGTCACAAGATTTTACCTCTGGTAAATTGATCAGATGTTTATGTCAATTTGCTACCGACAGAACAGGACTAAGATTTGTTGATTTAAGAGCAGTAGAAATAGAGAAATGTTTTAAAGTCTTCGAATACAGGCTGTATTTGAACAAGGGTTAAGAAAAATGACACGAGACAAGTCTTGCCACTAGTGTTGTTTTTCTGACCCAAGTTCAAATACAACCTGTATTTTAAGACACCAACCTTCTATTGCCGAGTGTGGTGCAGCCGGCCATTCCCCGACCGTGCAGAGGGCAAAAGGCAAGGATGGAGTGAACCAGAGAGAGGAGGCAGTGTCTAAAGAGTTGGCAGGCAGGAAACACCAAACCGTGAGACCCGAAAAGAAGTGCAAACAGTGGATAGGCCCAAAAAATACAAAGGGAGGAGCGAACGGGTGGGGAAACGCAAGGCGAACAACCAGAACAGGAGAACAACAAAAGGCCAGAAGGGCGCGAGGTACAGGGACGCACCAACAACCCCGTGAATTAAAGGACGACCAGTAAGTGAGGAGAGGAACGGTAGCCAAAAAGGTTTATAAAGAACATCGAATCCAGCTGTATTTGAACAAGGGTAAAGAAAAATGACACGAGACAAGTCTTGCCACTAGTGTTGTTTTTCTGACCCAAGTTCAAATACAACCTGTATTTTAAGACACCAACCTTCTATTCTGTTTATCCTGTAACCTTTTATTGCTACTGAAGTAATTTACACCGCAAATTCAATGTATTGAAAATGATATTGGTACCGCCACTTTGCCCAAGATTATTTAACAAATATGCAAGATGCTATAGGACATGTGACATCATTCCAACAAAAAACTATATGTTCAATATCACAAGACAAGTTTAGAACAAAATCTTGTGTTTGATATCCATCGATGACCAAATACAGATGTGGTGTATTCAGCAACTGATAAACACCACCTCCAACCTTAGTTACAGGACAAAAAGGTAAACCTAACCAAAACCAGTCTTCTGAAATTCAGTATTGAAAATAGGCTAAGTCCAAAAGGAATCATTTATTATAAAAAAGCAATAAAAATCCAGCACCTGAGGTAATATGCAGGGGGATCATAAGTTCTCCTAAACTTAAATCAGTTGATCTTAAAACCTGAACCACTGCTTTTGTTTCATCATATTGACAAAGAAATTGTTTTTGTTCTTTTACAGGACAAGTACAGTTGTAGTTCCTAGATATGGTTTGTTTTTATCAAACTGCAGATACTATATTGTTAAGGTTCCCCAGAAGAATGGGATGTTTATTTTTTTTTTCATTTACACTGCTTTGCAGTGACATGTGATAGCCCTGACATAATGTGATAGTTGAGTATTGGCATTTTAGTTAGAGAGTGGAAACATACAAGTGTATGCTAGTATAAATTACAAATATTGAGAGATTCACACCTCCAAAGTGAAGGTTCATATGTATTTACAGGTGGCACAAAAGTTGTTATGAACACTTAAGTTTAACTGTCTAGTCCAATAGCTAGCTTTTGTGGCTGGCCAGTTGGCATTTATTTATATAGTCATGTACTGAAGTTAAGTAACGGCGAGCACTGTCAGCACCTGAATGGGTGACCATGTAATGTGATACACTCGAACAACCCTTATACATGTTACACAACCAAATAATCTTAATCTTACAGCTATCTCTCTACATGCTGACATGGATATTCCAGTTCCCTCTATCTGCTTCAAGGCATACTCTCGATTCTCTGAACTGTAATTATGATATACATATCTCAATTAATTTACAAAATAATGCAAACATTTTCATTGTGTATTATTTACAAACTACAGTGCTTCTTATATCTGATGCAAAAATACATGTAGCACAAGACATAGGAAATAAAAGGTGACCTGAAAACAAAGTGATCTAATTGATGACAAAAGAACCACACAATATGTCTAAATTATGTCTACATACTAGATGTACATTGTAGAGAGTGCAGCTTGAATGGCTAAAGGCTGTTCATGAAGAAAACTTATTGACTAGAAATTACCCCAAATGAAATACTGTACTACAGTTTCATTTACTTTCTCCTTGAACACTATCGTGATAAACTTCTAAATACATATGTAAGTTTGACAACAAAGTACATCCGCTTGTTGTAACTGTGCGCATGTTGTAATTGTGCGCGCTCTACAAATTGTTATTTCCGTAAACAAAGCATCATCCATCCCAGCTTCTAAAAAAGTTAAGATTTTGTGTATTCAAGGGTCAGAAAAAGTAAATCCTTTTGAAATCAGTTGAAAGTTTTTTATGCTGAAATCAATAACATTAAGCCAATGCCCCCAAATTCACAATACATATATTATCACTTGATGCCAACAGAGGCAAACGTCGGCAAGATGAACTCCGCCCACTGTCAATCACAATAAAAAAAATCTCCCAACCTATGATTGAGCCCTTCGTAAAGCACTTAGACTGTCTAAACAATGCTTAACACTCAAACATGATGAAAAAATAGAAATGGGGAAAGACCTATAGTTGAGCATGCACACAATTACAACACTCACTGAACACAGAGGTGTGTCTATTTTTTATCTTGCTACGGTTTATTGATTACTGAATAAAATGATTTTATTGTTATTGTTTTGCTTGATGTTTGATGTATTCAATCAATGTTTTGAATCAATTCAAAATGTTTATTTATATCGACAGCTTGACCAATTTCGTCTTAGGTGCGCACAATTACAACAAACCATCGTACTTAGTAACTTACATGTAACTACTGCACTAGTAAAACATTTTGCAGATTAAATTCATGGTAACACCAGAACTGCAAATTATGTTCTAAATATTTGATGTCATAATTTAACTGTTACGTCATTTTGCGGGAAAGGTGATGCCTTACTGTGCTGAGACTGGATACATTCTCGATGAATATCATTTTCTCGAATATATAAAACAAGGAGCCACACTCTCTTTTAAGGCATCGCCTTAGTTCATAGGCCTATTTATATTTAACAAATATTGCTAGTCTGGATTAGAAAGGAACACAATTCGTTTCAAAATTGCCAGGCCCTACAGCAATGGCAGTCTGTCATTAACTCGTGTCGATTTTATTTTGAACAATGACAATGCGTGGGCTAACTGACAATAAAATACGGATCCGGTTATTGTCATTAAATGTCGTAGATATTTGACTGTTGAAATAAATACTAAAATAGAAATTAATCATGTAAATGGTAAGTTACTGGCATAACAGTTTAAATTTCAGCATATGCTGTCAAATATGTATTTAAGGAATATTGAGTCATTGACTGGAATTGTATAGATAATAGATTCTACTTGCCCATCTTTTCTCTTTGCTTTGTAAACATGACCATATGTTCCTCTACCAACTTTGCAGCCCTCAAAATCAAACAAATCCTCTACTTTCTGTCTTTCTGCTGCGGTTTTACGTTTGTATTCATAGTCCATATTTCTTGCAAACAATAGGTCTACTGCACTGAACTCATTACTATTTCGTTGCCTCCTAGCTTGGTAGACATAATAGGCTAATCGCTCAGTCGGGAGGCGCTTATTTGTCAAACGCAAAGGTGATTCTGATTAGAAAAAAAAAAATTAAACAAGAAATCGAATCCGATTAATAATTATTTCTGGTTTCGGAAGAAACTAGAAAATTGTTTAGGAAATTCTTATATACTGATTTCCATTTTCAATTAGCGAATATGTTTTTTTATTGAAAATACAACAAATTCCCATTCATTTTTGGTCAACAAAATTAAACAGATTTAGTTCCCTTAGATGCATTCTTTTGTCAACAAATGTTTAAAATTTATTGCGGTAATTTTATTCAGGGGACTCCAGTACTAGGCCTAGCAGATCTACCTTTTTCTTGTAGATTTGGTCGTTTGTATTGTAGAGCATAAAAACAGAGTTGGGAACATGAAAGGTGTCAACATTTTTACTGAACAAAGAAACATTTTACTGCCTCGCAGTACTGTGCTTTTCATTCTGCAAAAGTCGGATAAAAATACATGAACTAAAGTAACAAAAAATTAAGTTGGTTCACAATTACATTGAATATGTGATACTTTCATCTTTCATGGAGCTCAAACTTTATTTTGGGAATGGGATTGGGGCCAGTCAAATTTTGGGTATGTTGGGAAAATAACTAGCCCTAGGCCTATTTTTTATAGCATGAATATACTGAACTGTGTAGGCCTACTATGTACATGTATGTATGCATGCAAAGAACTTACGAAGTTTAAATTTTACTCATATCAGCATTATGACACCAGGACCTCTTGTTTGATCAGCGATATATAAAGCTGGTTTTATATATGTATTTTTTCTGCCTGTTAACATTAATTCATCCATTTCAATGGTGTTCAGAGTATGAAATAAATTTGATAGTTAAAAGCTCCCCAGGGCCTGTGTTTATAAGTTGTATCTTCAGTACCAACTTTTAATCAATGTTTTCTAATTTGTCTTGCCAGGAGATAAGTCAAGTAGCCAGCAATAACTTGAATAAGGTAGCCTAGATCTGAACTCTTTAATTTATTTATGATGTCAATTTATGAACACAATGTAGAACAGAACTAAACTAAGTTACATTGTTTTTCATGAAAATAGTGGTCATAATTCATCCACTATCAGCTTCTGTTTTAAAGTCTTTTTTTCATTGAGGGAAGGGGAGGTAACCTATACATGTATTTGGACTGGGAATGAGACCTTTTTTAAAAATGTTCATAGAATTGAGAAATCTTGTCTTTTTACATAATCATGGTAAAACTGTCAAACAGATGAATGTTTTGTTTCCTAAACTGTTTGGTATGATCATTCTTAACAGAAAAAAATTTAAACTTGGAAAATATAGAGCTGAAAATACCGTTTCACTGTCTTACACTTCGGTATACATGAATGTGTATTTAGGACGTTTGTTTTTGAAATATTCACACTTACTAATTTCTATTGAACGTTGTAGTCATACTTACCTCGAAGGGAAGTACATGTATGACCGTGATGTTTAAATAGAAATTATATACTTACATGTATGATGTACATTGTACATGCACATCATCGCATTCCTCATTTTCTGTGCGAAATATATTTGTCACTCTTATGTATATCTCTTGAAAAGGAATAGGTACTACATGTACAGTTATGGTCATTGTGCTGGTAGGAAGAAAATTGAAATAGTGAAAAGTATCTGTTTTTCTTCCTTAATAATCAGTAAAATATTCATAGTAAATGTGCCATACATGAGTTCCCACTATATGTTTTTCCTATATATTTTTAAAAAACTGATTTTTTAGATATATTTTGCTAGTTTAGCTTTACTTTCAGCTTTTTCTAAAATTTACATCACTTATTATATATTGAGAACGTTTTGCACTCTCTGTGATTTCAGATTAAACACTTGGAACAAACCAAAAAGTATATTTATGGAGAAAGGCTAATGAAAAAATGTAAGTCAAGGATTGTCCACCCTTTTTATACAGGACCGAAATAAGGTCCCATTCCCAATGCAAATACAATGCATTTTTTCCCAATTTGCTGTCAAATTTTCCAAATTAAAGTCAAATGAAAATGATTCTTGTATTTTTAAATAGTTTTGTGCATTTCTAGATTTTCCAATTTTAATGAAATTTTGTTAATATTCCTAATTCAAAAGGACAGGCCCCATTCCCAAAAGAGTGAAAAATCCCTGCTAGTGTAGAGGTGTTCTCATGTCAGGTCTTGTTGTTTTGGGGATATGTATGTGCATGTCTTGGTGTTAGTTTAGTTTTGGGGATATGCATGTGCATGCATCTTGTGACTTGGGAGTGGGGTTGGGGGTCTATTGGTCATATTGGGGGCACGTAGTGTTTTGATCTTCCGTCTGTCTGTCTGTTTGTCTATTTGTTCATCCATCTGTTTGTCCGTAATTCAGTACCACTTACATATAAAGTGTAATATTTCAAGTTTGGATTGTGATACAGTAACCAAACTTAGGCTGTAAGTTCATTTAAGGGTTGCTCACACTTCACTGACATCACATGCCCCTGGGGGTGTTGTGGGGTCAAAATTTAGGATGTTGCAAAAATTTGTTTGGAACGGGAGCATTTGTGTTTCACAAACACATCTTGTTGAGAGTTGTTACTCAAAATGATGGGGTGGCTACTGCCTCTCCCACATTTCAACAACATTCCTTGAATGGAAAACTGAAAAATATAAACTGTTTGTCCTGGCTATCTCTATCTCTTTGTCTTCTGTAAATTTGTGTTTATTTCATGTATTTTTTATCTTTTCAGATTGTACTTACAGTTGTTATATTAATGCAGAATGATTTTTCCATAGAAGCCTTTTGATCAATGGACTAGTCCATCATGGATGTATTTGAACTAGATAGCCAAGATGAACAATCGCCACCAAAACCACTGAGAATCAGAGGAAAGCTGAATATAAAAGAGGATCTTTGTCAGAACAAAGAGAATCCATTTCATGAAGAAAGAACACTAAAAGAAACATATGAACAAAGTCAGACAAAACTGAAGACGTTATCTACATCAGATGACCAAGTAACTGCCGATTCTGATAAACAACAAGAGATACAAACTGGTGATGGATTTATGAAAGTAAAACTAAAAGATTGTCGTGTTGGATATGTAATGAGTGCTGAACTTATGAAGTTGTGTGATACTATGCCCAAAATTGTCCAACGGGTAAAATATATCTAATTATTTAGAGGAAATGTTTAATTTTGTAATGCTATGTACATCATTATCATAATTTTCGTACATTACCTTGCATTCATATACATGTATAGATTGCACATTCTTAAAAATCTATCAAAACACTGAAAGATTTGGCAATATGTTACTAAAAATTTTAATTTTTAAATGTGATCTTTCACATAATTTCATAAAATTAAATACATATATCATATTTTTTTTATTACTTAAAAAGGTAAATAAGATTTATTAAAACATGTATTTCATTACATTGTTTTAAAAGTTGCATTTTGCATTTTGGCAAGAATGTGAAGCAAAATCTGGTTAATGAAATGGTTATGTCTACATAAAAAATTTGGTTTAGATCCATTGCAGAAAGACCATTAAACATACCTCTTTGAAACTTTACATATAAATAGACCTTGATGAGAACAAACCATTGCAACTCTTGTTTTTGATGCGGGGGGGGGGGGGGGGGGGGGTCATAATAGTCTTTTAATGGTTCAAAGGGGTCAGGGTTTATTATAGAGACCTATGGGAATATTTTTGTATTTTATTATAATCATTGAAAAATATACATATGTTATTGTTCATTATGGTAAGCAGTATTCGTTGATGTACATTGGTTTCCTGGGAAGGGGGTATATTATATTTTACCCCCTTCCCAGGAAACCAGTTTTACTTGAGAAATTTTCGTATAATTCAAAGCCCCCAAGGACACCAATGTACATCAATGAATATTTCTTCCCAGAATAATTTAAATTCATGTATATACCAATATACATTTCAGGCCAGTATGGTGCATTCTTTAATTGAAGCTTATGGATTACTGAAATACTTAAAGTTAGTATGACAACTAAGATCAGCTTTTCTTGTACATGTGATGCATGTAGTAATGTCTGTTTTGGTTTCTTTATTCCCCTACCAGTGAAATTGGGGAAGGGGTGCTATAGGTTTTATAATTTGTCTCTCTGTCTGGTTGAAACTTCTGTAATTGTAAACCATTCACTTAATATTGGTGTTAGACTGTTGATTATTTGCAGAAAAAATCTCGGAGATTGGTGTAAATACATGTACTGCAGAATATAACATGTATAAAATAAAAAGATAATTTTGATCTTTATGGCATCAAACAAATCATACAAAATTCTGATTACACATATTATTGCCTGCAGTTTTATAACGAAATACAGTGGAACCTTGCTTAAAGACCACCTCCCTAAAAAGACCACCTCCCTAAAAAGACCACCTCACATTTGAGACCATAAGTTTTCAGTCTCTTGACAAATATTTAATAAGTACAGAACCTCACTGAAGAGGCCACCTCACTCTTCAGACCACTTTGAGTCAGTCAGTCAGGTGGTCTTAATATCTATGTTTTACTGTAGTAAACTTAATACTAAGGCTTTTTCAAGAACATTCTTTGTGTGCATGTTTTTTTTTTCTTTTTTTTTTTTGAGAGAGAGAATTGCCGTGGCTCCACGGTAGTAGTGTTTGATTCTCAACTGAAGAGTTGTGGAGATGACTGGCTTTTCCTTTCCTTCAAATGAGATAGTAAAAACCGAGATCCTGTGTCACAGTAGGTGTTGGCATGTTAAAGAACCTCACTGCTTGATGGCTGTAAGTGCAGAGCATAAGCCCAAATTTGAAACTCATCACCGGCATTTGGTGATATCTCCATATGAGTGGAAGATTCTTGAGTGGGACATTAAACAACAATAATAAATATAAAAAAATAAAAATAAAAGATAATGTTTACCAAAATATCAAACATTCTCTCAAGGGGAAATATACTAAAATGGTAATCTTAATTATCAAAGCTATCTGCATGTATACACTATCCTTCTTTGTACATGAACAATTACATTTGGAACTACTTTTAACACTCGCATGAATATATAAATATGATTATTCCCTGGGATTGTGTAAACATATTCCCACACATACATTATGACTTGCCAATGTTTCATCTGCTTTTAAATATGAAATTGAATAATTGATGAAAAATTATGTTGTTTTATAGAAATTCCTGAAATTTTTAAGACTGACCAAGGTGTACCTGTAAGCTGATTAATTAATTTTGCAGAAAATGCATTATTTGAAGCATTAATATGAGGTCATTGCCTTTTCTCATTACAATATATGTACCCTTTGTGAAAAAGTTAACAAATTCAACAAAGGCAACAAAGGCACTGATTTTATGGCAAACACAGAAATTGGTCTTGCAGACGAGTGATTTTTAGTACATACCAAGTGTGACCCTGACATAGGGTATGTTTCATTACAAATCGAAATTAGCAGTAGTCCGCCAGTCTGAGTGTGTGTGTGTGTGTGTGTGTGTATATATATATATGTTTGTCTGTCTGTCTGTCAATAATTCCATCCCGCTTACATATATAGTGCAATATTGAATTCTTTTGTTGAGACTGGGGGCATTTGCGTTTCACAAACACATCTTGTTTCTAAATAATGTTCTTTTGTATTTTGCTGTTTCTAGACTTATTGTACCAAGAAGAGCTAGGGATGAAGAAATACTAAGCTTTCACAGTTCAGACTATGTAAATTTTCTGAAGAAACTGAGTCTCCATGATGACGAAGAGAAATTTGATGAGGAAGCTTTACAGTATGGCCTAAGTTAGTTTTCAGTTTGGTCCATCAGCAAAAGTTTGTATGCCCATTGTTTTAATATGTATAGAACTTTTCATTCGGGCTCCAAGTTGTCCTGTATCAGTCCATTTTCAGGGCTGAGGAAAACCACTGGTCTGTGACAAGTGAAAATCAGATTTTGCAAGTGGTTTCAGAATACTACTCACCCAACGGACGAGTACATCTATAAAAAAAATCAAAAGTTGATATCTGAAGATAATTTTTAGCTCACCGGGACGAAAGTCCAGAGAGCTAATGCCATACCCCAGCATCGTCGTTGGCATTCATAGACAAAACTTTAACCTGGCCTATAACTTTTTAACCCTAAGGGACATTTCATTTGGTACTTTTTACCTAGTGACCTTGACCTTGGACTTTGACCTACATTTCAAAATCTTTAACCTTGGCTATAGTTTTAAACCATGAGGGATAGGGCTTTGATATTTCACACAGATTTCTTATGACCAGAGCCTTCATTTGGTACCTTCACTTTTGACCTAGTGAATTTGACTTTGGACTTTGACCTGCTTTTCAAAATTTTTAACCTGAGCTGAAGGAATCAAACTTTTACCAGTCCTTTGACCTTACAACCTGATAGCCGTGTGTCAAATATCTATTTTGAAAATTAACACCCATTTTGGCAAGCTTTGTTGTCTTCTGACAATTCTTGTTGCTCTACACTGTGTCCATTTATGTTAGATCGTTAAGTTACAAGCTAACCCAAAATGAACAACTACCTGGTTACGGTACACCTAAACCCGAAATATAACAACTGGGACTCGCCTATCTTATTTACATCAGTAACAAAATGGCGGTAGATAGTTGAAGAGACACAATTTTTTTTTAAAGGCTCAGATAACGAATATTTTCCAGAGGTGAAATAGATAAATATCTTGATGGAAATATTAATAAAACAAATGCCAGTGCATCTGATAAAGCAAAGATAGAGCATTATTGGTTAGAAACTGAAACTGCATATTTGAGCATACAAAATACTTTAGTCCACTACATTAGGCTAGCAATCAAATGGCAGAAAATGGAAGATAATGAAGAAGAGAGTTGATTGAAAGAGTGAGATATAAGGAGAGATCAGATAGGGAGAGAGATATGTAGAATGAACAAAAGTAAACTGCTTAATTTGTATGACAGTAAAGAGAGGGGGGAGGCTGGAAATATATTTATAAATCAGTGAGTATTTGAAAGAGAAAGTAACATTAATGAGAACTACCATGGTAAGAAGAAGAATGTTTCATTTTATTTTCTGGTTTATTTACATTCAGGGAGGAAACGCTTAAAACCCACAAGAAATCAAATGTCATAGTAAATGCTCAATGCCAGTAGAGTGGGAACATATGTCAGGGCATTAGGCAGTGTACTGCTGGGGATGGGGAAATACAAGTTTACTGGTTTAACAGGGAAAAGAAGTTTTTTATTTAATACCACATATCATATTTCCAAACAAATCATTGCCTTTTGTAAGTTTGTGTGAATTACAAATTATAGCCTTGATCTGGTGTCTATAATATGAAAATGCAATTAATATAGATAATGTATAAAGTGAATTACCAAAGTTGAAAGTCAGAATTGGAGAAAATATGTAAAGTAGGCCTACAGTAGATAATTTTCAGTTTTTGCAGACAATTAAACAGATAGTTCAGTGACAGAACAAGAAACTGTGTTTTTAAGCATGTGGATATAAATTGAAAACCTTGGATGAGTAGTTTTTCATTTTGGACGAGCACTTTTTGTCAAGCGCTTGCCCGTCTGACGAGTGGTCTCAAAAAATATTCCTGACCCTGCCATTTTGCAGTCAGACAATTCAAAGCTACTTCACTCTCGTTCAAAGGTACACGTTAAATTCACTAAAAATAAAAAAGCAACAGTTTCAATGAAGAAAATTTCTAAACTATATATATATAGCCTATACATTTTCTCAGCATATCTTATCTTAGATGATTAGATAATTGTATTATTGCCCTGTTTGACAGATTATGATTGTCACGCTTACATGTTATGTTACATGTTATGATTGTCCTATTTTACAACTTACGATTGGTCTGTTTACAGGTTATGATTGCCCTGTTTACAGTTTATGATTATCCTGTTTTGCAACTTTCAATTACCCTATTTACAGCTTATAAGTATCATGTGTACAGCTTATGGATGCCCTTTATACAGCTTTTGATTGTCCTGTTTACAGCTTATGATTGTCCTGTCTTACAACCTACAACTGCCCTATTTACAGCTTACGGTTATCCTGTTTACATGTTATGATTGTCCTATTTTACAACTTATGATTGCCCTGTTTGCAGTTTAATGATTGTCTTGTTACATTTTATTATTGTCCTGTTTTCAGCTTGTGATTGTCTTGTTTACAGGGTATGATTGTCCTGCTTACAGAGTATGATTGTCCTGTTTACAGGGTATGATTGTCCTGTTTACAGAGTATGATTGTCCTGTTTACAGAGTATGATTGTCCTGTTTACAGGTTATGATTGCCCTCTTCATCAAGGCCTGTATGACTATGGATCTTTAACTAGTGGAGCTACTATAGCAGCTGCTGAATCCTTGATCCAAGATCAATGTCAGATTGCCATTAATTGGTGTGGTGGTTGGCATCATGCCAAAAAGTAAGTGTCCATATGAAGACTGTGAAATGTAATATCTTTATCATATCTTTAGAAAATTGAAAAATATCATTCAAACTCATACACAAGTCATAAATGCTTTGGGTCAACGCAAGTCAACTATAAAAATAAAATCATAGAATAAACATTTGGATTTTGCATTTAGATCATTTAACATGATTAAGATAAACCTAAAGAAATTTTGCTGTGTACAGTGTATTAAGCAGACATGTTTTTTCCTGTTTTTGCAAGTAATTAGAGTGTGAAAGTAATGAAGGGGACCTAACTAAAATGTTCACATTCATAAGTAAAGCAACATCTGCAATCCTTCTTTTTAATGAGCTATTCATATGACCCTGCATCTGTAGTCCATCCATCGTCCGTGGTCCTGAGCAATTCTTGTTACCACTATTTCTCAGAAAGTACTGAAGGGATCTACTTGATATTTGACATGAAGGTTCCCCTTGAGGTTTAGTTGTGCATATTACATTTTCAAAGAGATCGGAATCCAACATGGTCGACAGGTGGCCATCTTGGATTTTGACCAAAGGAAGTTTGTTACCGTTACTTCTCAGAAAAGACCGAAGGGATCTCCTTAATATTTTACAGGAAGGTTCCCCTTGAGGTCTAGTTGTTTATATTACATTTTTAGAGAGATCGGAATCCAACTTGGCCGACAGGTGGTCATCTTGGATTTTGACAAAAGGATGTTTTTGTTACCGCTACCCCTAAGAAAGAACTGAAGGGATCTCCTTGAAATTTGACATGAAGGTTCCCCGTGAGGTGTAGTTGTGCATATGACATTTTCAGAGAGATTGGATTCCAACATGGCTGACAGGTGGCCATCTTGGATTTTGACAATGGAAGTATGTATTTCTCAGAATGTACTGAAGGAATCTTTTCGAAATTGATTATGGAAGTTCCCCTTGAGGTCTAGATCATTATATGCATATTACATTTTCAGAGAGATCATAATCCAAGATGGAGACCTGGTGGCCATGTTGAATTCCATTCTCTCTGAAAATGTAATATGTTCAGTTCAAGTTTAGTTTCATTATAGTCTTGTGAAAAAAGTATTTCACAGAAATATGGATTTATGTTCAAATTCAATGTTGAGACACCGAATAAGAGAAAAGAAGAGAAAAGAACAGTCTGTCATAGATCAAACATAGAACATTTCATGGTGGGAGCCAAGATCCCTCTGGGATCTCATTTTATTTTATTTTTACATCAAAAACATGTCTGATAAAGTGACTCTGTGTCTGACTGAAATCTGCAAGTCCCTTTGACAGTCACTTAAGACAAACTCAACTATATACATGTATATACTGCAGTGCTTTTAATTTAAGTCAATTAAGACAAACTCAACTATATACATGTATATACCCCAGTGCTCTTACTTTAAGCCACTGAAGACAAACTCAGCTATATACTCCAGTGCTTTTACTTTAAGTCACTTAAGACAAACTCAACTATATACATGTATATACTGCAGTGCTTTTACTTTCTTATTATTTTGATTTCTTGTAGAGATTCTGCCTCAGGATTCTGTTATATCAATGACATTGTGTTAGGTATCCACAAGTTACGAGAGAAGTTTGATCATGTATTGTATGTGGATCTTGATGTTCATCATGGAGATGGTAGTTATATTAATCACTTACAGTTATAATATAGTCATGTCCTAATCCTAGAAATATGATAAGGTATTACCACTTACTCCGAGTTATAAACATATTTCTGCCATGAAGGTTTATTGTATTATTTGTTTGGATTTTTTTAACTGCCATAAAGTTATTTCAGCTTTACTCTCTTAAAATAAATGCTATTTACCACATCAAAGTTGATACCTTTTTACTACATCAAAGTTGATACCACTTTACTACCTCAGAGTTGATACCACTTTACTACATCAAAGTTGATACCACTTTACTACATCAAAGTTGATACCACTTTACTACCTCAGAGTTGATACCACTTTACTACATCAGAGTTGATACCACTTTACTACATCAGAGTTGATACCACTTTACTACATCAGAGTTGATACCACTTTACTACATCAGAGTTGATACCACTTTACTACATCAAAGTTGATACCACTTTACTACATCAGAGTTGATACCACTTTACTACATCAAAGTTGATACCACTTTACTACATCAAAGTTGATACCACTTTACTACATCAAAGTTGATACCACTTTACTACATCAAAGTTGATACCACTTTACTACATCAAAGTTGATACCACTTTACTACATCAAAGTTGATACCATTTTACTACATCAGAGTTGATACCACTTTACTACCACTAAGGTTTAAACACTGCAGTAGCGATATTACCACTTTACCATTTTAATGCATCTTTACAACCTTAAAGGTGGGTCTCCATGGCCAAGTTGTTGGAACATGACACTTTGAACCATGAACTCTCTCACTTCTGGTCAGTGCAGGTTCAAGTCCCACTGGAACCTAAGCCGCTTTTTGTGAGAATGTTTTAAGTTTACTTTCAAAAGGCTGGTAGTCTCTTCCTGGGTACATTATAACCAAATTATCCACCATTAGAAACTGGCCACCACCATATAACATAAAATTGTTAAGTGTGGTGTAAAACAACATTCAAAATTAAAACAACTACCTCAAAGGTATAAATACATTACTTCCGTAAAGTTAATACCAATGTACTGCCGTAAAGTTAATACCAATGTACTGCCGTAAAGTTAATACCAATGTACTGCCGTAAAGTTAATACCAATGCACTGCCACAACCTTAAATACCAATGTACTGCCGTGGCCAAGTTAATGGAACAATGACACTTAAAGTTAATACCAATGAACTGCCTTAATACCAATACTGGTACTGCCGTAAAGTTTACCAAGTACTGCTGGTAAAGTTAATACCAATTTTTGCCGTAAAGTTAATTCAGTTTACTTTCAAAAGGCTAACCAATGTACTTCCTGGTAAAGTTAATACCAATGTACTGCCGTAAAGTTAATACAATGTACTGCCATAAAGTAACATACCAATGTGTTAAGTGAAGTTAATACCAATACCAATACTGCCATAAAGTTAATACCAATGCACTGCCGTCAAAGGTATAAATACCATTACTACTCCGTAAAGTTTAATACCAATGTACTGCCGTAAAGTTAATACCAATACCAATGCACTGCCGTAAAGTTAATACCAATGTACTGCCATAAAGTTAATACCAATGTACTGCCGTAAAGTTAATACCAATGCACTGCCGTAAAGTTAATACCAATGTACTGCCGTAAAGTTAATACCAATGTACTGCCGTAAAGTTAATACCAATGTACTGCCGTAAAGTTAATACCAATGCACTGCCGTAAAGTTAATACCAATGTACTGCCGTAAAGTTAATACCAATGTACTGCCGTAAAGTTAATACCAATGTACTGCCATAAAGTTAATACCAATGTACTGCCGTAAAGTTAATACCAATACCAATGTACTGCCATAAAGTTAATACCAATGTACTGTCATAAAGTTAGTATTACTTTCTACATCAAAGCTTTAAACACATTGTTAATTTCGAATTTACTTGATCAACATCCTATCCTAGAGTCATTCAAGGTGAACTTTCCTGTATGATTTTCAATAAAACTACCTCATAGATATATTTGATCTTTTTCTTATTGACTCATTGTAAACACAAACGTATAAACACACTGTTTATGACCTCAATAAGTGACTCCCTTAAATACTTAATGATAAACTTACCATAAACACCACCCAACTGATGTCCTGGCTGTTAAAACCAACTAAGCAGCTCATTTATTTACACAACTTTTGACAAGCATCTTATTGACTTACTAGTCTGTTGTTACTGAGTTGACTTTTTGGACACATCCTTCTGTACTCACTTTTAACACAAAGTTCTTGTCTTATTTTTGACACCTTGCATCTCCCCTTTAAAACCATTTGAAGTACTATCACAATAATCATGAACTAACTGAAGGCCGATGGTCTTTTCCTGGGTACATTTTAACGGGTTTCTCTCCTCCACCATTAAAAACTGGCTGCCACCATATAACTGAAAAGTTGTTTAGTGTGGCGTAAAACACTTCGGAATTCAAAATGAACTAACTGAAACACAATGTTTTTTCTGTTAGGTTTTATATATTCTGTTTATAGGTGTATTTTTCTGTTAGGTTTTATACATTCTGTTTATAGGTGTATTTTTCTGTTAGGTTTTATATATTCTGTTTATAGGTGTATTTTTCTGTCAAATAGGTGTTGAGGATGCATTCTGTGCCACCAGTAAAGTGATGACGGTTTCTGTTCATAAATACGCTGCAGGATTTTTTCCAGGTACGCATTCCTTTCTTAGGTCACCTAAGTGACCAATTGCTACCTATAACCACCTGTTAACATTTAGGTGTGTCGGGGGAGTGCTGTTATGTGTAACATTACCAACTTCCAACTTTAAAAAAAAATTCTAATTGATTCTGTCAAAATTTGGTATACAATGTATTGCCAAGATAAGGATAATACAAATTGTGAATTTAATGACTCTTGATCTGGGGGTCCAGGCCTTTTTCTGTAGTTTCCACGGGGTAGAAATTCGGCCCCATTCCCATTGCAAAATACATGTGTTATTTCCCAATTTGGACATGATCATAAGGAAAAATAAATTAATGGAAGGGAAATTGCATTTGAAAATGAGATTCCAATACATTAAGCTTTCCATGTGTGCAAACAATTTTTCACCGATATGACACAAGTTTACATTAAAATTCCCAATTGTGTCACCAATGGCATTTTCCCAAAATTGACAGAAAAAGGTCTGAGGTCCATAAATAGAACAGGGACTCAGGTGACAGGTAGGGCTAATTTGGACAGGGACTCAGGTGACAGGTAGGGCTAATTTGGACAGAGACCCAGGTAACAGGTAGGGCTAATTTGGACAGAGACTTGGGTGACAGGTAGGGCTAATTTGGACAGGGACTTGGGTGACAGGTAGTGCTTATTTGGACAGGGACTCGGGTGACAGGTAGGGCTAATTTGGACAGAGACTCAGGTGACAGGTAGGGCTAATTTGGACAGAGACTCAGGTGACAGGTAGGGCTAATTTGGACAGAGACTCAGGTGACAGGTAGGGCTAATCTGGACAGGGATTCGGGTGACAGGTAGGGCTAATTTGGACAGAGACTCGGGTGACATGTAGGGCTAATTTGGACAGGGACTCGGGTGACAGGTAGGGTTAATTTGGACAGAGACTCGGGTGACAGGTAGGGCTAATTTGGACAGAGACGACTTGGGTGACAGGTAGGGCTAATTTGGACAGAGACTTGGGTGACAGGTAGGGCTAATTTGGACAGGGACTTGGGTGACAGGTAGGGCTAATTTGGACAGAGACTTGGGTGACAGATAGGGCTAATTTGGACAGAGACTCGGGTGACAGGTAGGGCCAATTTGGACAGAGACTTGGGTGACAGGTAGGGTTAATTTGGACAGAGACTCAGGTGACAGGTAAGGATAATCGGGACTTACAGTCTCATATTGCACATTACAAATTCAGTTTTGTGCTTTAATTTCTTTTAATTCATTGAATTCTTTGTGTAGATGTTTCATATTTTTCAATAAAAATTATCAATATCAATTTACAACACATTGTGTGTTCATGTATTGCAAAGCATTGTCTCACATTGTTACAAACTGCACACTGAAGATATTTGATTTCCTTTTCTTAGGTACTGGTAGTTTGAATGACAGAGGAATTGGTAGAGCAATGTATCATACAGTCAATATCCCACTAAAAGATGGAGTCAGAGATACAGAGTTTGTTCCCTTAGTTTGCAGGTACATTCATTGCAGTCAAAAGCTGTGTATGAGTTCAGTATTATAACAAAGTATCATTTGTTTAGTTTTAATGAAAAGACGTGTATTTGGTGGTAAGACAGAATCTTAAGTATACTTGTAAAGCTTTCATTTCTTGTGCCTCCAACTATTGTTCTTATGTTATTGATGTATATATTATTATACCTCTTGTGCTGTTAGTCATATTCATTTACAATGAACTCTGTTAATTTGAAAAATCAGTTGGTTTGAAATGACATTTAAATCCCCATTGAATCGTTTTTGATTTGTTTTTAGTACCCACTAACCTTTTTATTGCTTACATTTAAATATCAGATTATCTGTAATGTGTTTAAGGTCAGCTGAACAGAGAATGTGATATTTTTACAAGGGTTATTTTGAAGTCATTATTTACTGGTACCTTTATGTGGGTCTTGTATACGTAAATTTCATTATGTTAAATTGTTAGTGAGTTTCACTGTTTATACATAAAACTTATGATGAATATAAAAAAAACCATTGATGCCATAATAACCATGACAATGTCATTGTCTGAATTTCTCTCATCTGTTTTACATGAATCATACACTTTTGGAATGTCATTAGAATTTTTTTTTATTTTTGTACACTCATTAATGTTTGTGTACCAATTTTACATTGTTAGAGTATTGCAGAAAGTACATGGCGTATTCAAGCCAGAGGCTGTTGTATGCCAGTGTGGAGCTGATGGCCTTGCTGGAGATCCCATGGATTCATTTAATCTGAGTCATTTGGCTCTAGGGAAGGTTGTCTACTTCCTTTTAGGATGGAAACTACCAACTCTGCTCCTTGGAGGAGGTATTGCAATCATTTTCATTTGTACTCATAATGTCCCACTCATTGAGTTGTAGCATAGTTGTTATATTGTTGTTTAATGTCCCACTCAAGAATATTTCACTCATATGGAGACTTCACCAAATACCAGTGAAGGGCTTCAAATTTTGGGAATTGTAGCGTAATAACAACTGTATAAATTATCATAAGTATGATAATTACCCCAATCCCCCACATACCGAGTCATATACAACTAAGTATGGCCTAGTATGCTTATGATAATTCGCTCAGTCTCTCACATGTCATGTCATATACAACTAAGTAAAGCCTAGAATGTCACATATGTCATATACAGCTAAGTATAGCCTAGAATGTCATATGTCATATACAACTAATAATAGCCTGGTATGTCATATCATGTCATATACAACTAAGTATATAGCCTAGTATGTCATATCATGTCATATACAACTAATTATAGCCTGGTATGTCATATAATGTCATATACAACTAATTATAGCCTGGTATGTCATATAATGTCATATACAACTAATTATAGCCTAGTATGTCATATCATGTCATATACAACTGAGTATAGCCTGGTATGTCATATCATGTCATATACAACTAAGTATAGCCTAGTATGTCATATCATGTCATATACAACTAAGTATAGCCTGGTATGTCATATCATGTCATATACAACTAAGTATAGCCTAGTATATCTATGGTAATTCGCTTAGACTTCCACATAATGAGTCATATACAACTCAGTATGAACTAGTTTAACTATCATTATTCACTCAAACTTAATACACAAAATACCTTTGCATATAGTACGTTTTCATTTTCCAGATTATTTGTCATGATTTATATATAAAATATACTTGCTTCAACAGTTTTGACGTAGAGTTTAGACGATTTTTCTTTATTCTACCAGAAATGGATATATCACTACGTTAAATGTGCGTTAGCTGTATTTACCAAAATAATTGTTTCAATTTTCTACTTTTACTACTTGTACTTGATGTACAATAACAAATACGAGATATACACAGACATAAAAAATCTTATATTCCTATAAATTTTGTGATATTCATATACAATCAATTGGCATTCATATACAAATAGTAAAGTTGAGTTGATCATTTGCAATTGAAAAAGTGCAAAACCTGGGTTTCTCAAGTAAATTTCACAAAATATATAGGAATTTAGGAATTTTTATGCCTGTGTATATCTCTTTTTTATCTAAGTAGTAAAAAAGGAAAATAAAATTTTGAAAAAAAACAAGCTAATGCCCCTTTTAAAATGAAGTGCTGCAAATTTTTACATGTGTTATGGACTGATGCCAATACAGTGAGGGTTCATTTATTTGCCCTGCCAGCAATGACACAATACCTCAGCTTTAAGTCTCATTTAGAAGACCTGTAACTTTACTTCTCTCTTCGTGATGAAGGAACGGTCACTACTTTTTAAGCCTTAGCTATGATTCGGGCCCAAAGTCACCAAATTTACGCAGTGCTTGAGCTCAACTAACTTTTCATGATTTTAAGGCAAATACATGCAAGATTTATTCTGTAACTGAACGTGTTTGTATATTGATGGCATATGGTGAAAGTTATTGCTCATTTGAAGAAAACTTCAGAAATATTAAATGATTGCGGACGCACTCAAATGTTGAGTATCATACTTAAAGTATTTATTCATTTTTTTACGAGAAAATCATAAGTGTGATGCAAAAATTTATGAATGATGTAAAATGGTAAATAATATGCTTCTTACTCACTCAAATTTGGAAATGTTACTAACAATTATAAGCCGGCCTGGCTCAGTCGGTAGGGCGCTCGACTCTTGATCGTGAGGACTTGAGATTGAGTCCAGCCAGCAGCAGGTTGGTTTCCTCTCCTTCGGATGAGACAGTAAAAACTGAGGTCACAGTAGGTGCCGGCACTTTAAAGAACCTTCACTGCTCAATGGTCGTAAGTGCTGAGCATAGGCCAAAATTTGAAGCCCTTCTTCTGCATTTGGTGATGTCTCCATATGAGTGAAATATTCTTGGGTGGGACGTTAAACAATGATAAACAAACAAACAAATGATTTTATAGTCAAAATAATGAAAAAAAAGTTAAGTGTGAGTATAGAATAAATTTGGTGACTTTGGGCCAGGATATATGTGATTCAAATTCAAATTGAAGTACAATTAATTATTTTTAAGTTAATATTGTTTTCATTCTGTACTTGTCTAATTTATAGGTGGATACAATAATCCAAATACATCAAGGTGTTGGACATATCTGACTGCAATAGCAGTAAACAAGAAACTGCCAACTGATATTCCAGACAACACGGTATGATAACTTTTCTACATACAGTCAAACTTGCACTAAAGGCCACCTATGTATAAAGGGCACCTGTCTATAAAGGCCATTTAAATATAAACTTTAACCTTTTTATAATGAATAGACCTCTTTATAAAGGCCACCTGTCTATAATGGCTTCTTTTGCCTGCTCCTTTAATTAGCCCTTATTGACAAGTTTGACTATCAGAGTATGGATTCTTTATGACCACACTCTTATATTTGTTGATTGAGGTACACACATCTCCTTTCCAATCATTCACAGTCCAAGTCCAAGTCATCTCTGATAAACACAGGCTTGCTTTGTAAATTCTGCTAAGGATGCAACCTTAGTTTATTTCATATGCTGAAATGATTTAAACAACTTTCTACTGAACAAAGAAAGTTAACCATGACAAAGATTTGTGGCCGGGCTGTAACAATAGGGAACTTTCAAGTTAGCCCACATTACCGTTATAATCCAGCATTTATTCACACAAGTCATGTGAATTGTGAAAAATATTTCTCAACATTATTTCTGATTATAAAAGTTTTAAAATCTGAATTAAATGTAGGTGAATGATAAATGTAAAATTAGTTACTGTAAATAAAAGTTTTAATGAAATAAATAAAAATGGATAACTATTCAAAAATGAAACTTTTGGAATTTGCATTGATTTTTAGACACATAGTAGTTACTTTTTGTACAGCTTTGTAAAATAGTAATGATAATGATTGATGATAATTATAATGATGCATTTACAATTAATTCTCTTGTAGTTTCAAAACACTTTTATGTTTTGATAGATATATAATCTTTAAGCTATTTTATATTTTTGTTGATATTTCAGTTTTAAAACTAAGTGAACAAGACAATCACACAACTTTTTGTTACAGTTTATTGAAGGTCTCAATAAACAACATTTTTGTTATATAAAGTCTTCTTATTTTCTTGCCTTCAAGGTTAGTAAACAATAATTTGGAAATAAGAAATAAAAATAAAATACCTACCTACCTTGCCCATTTTGGAAGGCTAATTGTCTGAGAACCAGAATATTTTTTTTACATGGCCTAATTTATAAAAGTCATGGTAACTAGATAAAGTTCAGCAATGTAATTAGCAAAACAGCAGTGGAACACATGGCTCTTATCTCCCATATTTAGGTCTTTTTTGTTCTTACTTAAACAAGTATTCAGTATATGTGTTTTGACACATGGTTAAGTCTAGAAGCATTTTTGTTATCTGGATTCTCTTGGTATTGTTTTCGATAGTATTTCATGGAGTATGGACCAGATTATGAGCTACATGTAACCCCAGGGAACAGAAAAGATCACAACTCCAAAGATGACTTTAGATCTGTATATCACAAGGTGATAGGTGAGTGTAGTAAAATGTTTAAGTTTAAAAGACTTATATTTTACTTACCATAAACATTTCAAGTAAAGAGCAAGTCAACTGTGACTTTTTTGGCTGAATGTGAGAGCATCATGCTTTAAGCATGGGTTTGAGTTGATCTGAGACCTGAGCTGGTTGTATGAGAATGTTTGCCAGTTGTAACATTGTCGTGTGCTAAGTTCAGTATATAATTTTTACGAACAATTAAAATTTGTGACATTGCTTCACTGGGTTGATTGTTATAGTATAGGATATATTAGGTTTAAAAAGTCATAAAGATCAGACATTTGATACACCATTTACTCTTTTTATTAGTGTATCATTAAAAATGCACACAGTTTATATATGAAATTTCTATTCCAGAAAATCTTGGACAAATATCTTGACACTAAAGATATTACATAATTGGAGGCAAAGAAAGTGCATTAAAACTGATATTAAAGGTTTCCATGAGTAAAACTGTATCAGGGACTTTATTGCTCTAGTGCTTGACTCCCTTTTGTTGGCCTGAGGAAAATCCCACCCCAAAAACTTAACTTCGCAGAGAGAAAGTTTTGATTTAGATCAATTTGATGCTGAAGATAATTTACTGAATGGAATATAGCGCACAATATCAGAGGTCGAAGCAAGTCAGGTCATTTTAGTGCTGAGATATACAGGTACATATTTTAACAGAATGAATTGATTTTTATATATCATATAAATGTAATCTATTAAAGAATTAAAAAGAAATTGATATATAAAGCTTATCTTGTGATTTTACAGACTATAATCTCATCTTTGTGAAGACCTTAGATCACCTAGTCATCTAACCTTATGTGTGTAAAGTTACGAATGTTTTCAAGTTTTTTGGGGGGCCCGTTGTCTCTTCTTGGCTCCTGTGTAAGCAGGTTGTCTCCTTCACCAATAAAAATCTGCCGCCAATATATCTGATAAAAAAATGTTGAATGTGCTGTTAAAAAACCCCAGTAAAACAACAAGTTTTTTGTTAGATATCATTGTTTCAGTTTTCATTTGTAATGTACTTGTAGGGCAAAGAAAACAAATAACAGTTGAACATGAACACTGATGTAAATGTGCTTATAAAACCAAGAGTCAAGTTTAGAGGAACAATAATTCGATAGTTCCAAATGAGCAGTTGACAAAGTATAAGAGATGCTTTATAGCACAAAATTACACATGTACATAAAAACAACACAATACACTAGACCTGACAGAAGACAAGGTTTACTTGCTCTCTTATCCATTTGAACACAGCTATATATCTATTTTATTGACTATGAACCTGCACAATAAGACCAGCAATTGTAGACACTTTCACAAATTGCGACAAATTGTATTTGACATATACATGTACTTTAATTATTTGTATAATAAAGATGTAGTATTTTAATAGGTATATCAGGGGCCTCTGTGGCCAATTGGTCAGAGCATCGTGCTTTAAATCATGGAGTCTCCCCCTTCCTGTCAGCACAGGTTCGAGTCCCACTGGGATCTAAGTTGATTTTTGATAGAAAGTTTGCCAGATTACTTGTGGATGGATGGTGGTCTCTTTCAGGGTACATTGTAACCAGGTTCTCTCCTCCAGCAGTATAAATTGGCTGCCACCACAACTGAAAAATTGTTGTGGCATAAAACAACATTCAAATTCAAATTTATATAAATGTATGAATAAAGGTATCATTTGAAATCTTGGTGTATAGGTCATTGTAATGTAGTTTGTCCATTGCAGACTTACTCTTGCTGTAATTACCACATGAACACTTTATAGAAATATTACCATCTTGTTTGATAGCTGACCGATATCAAACTGTAATTTGAAGTCTCTGCATTTGTCATTCAATTGTGAGCAAGTTGTAAATTTAGCTAGATAAAAGTGACCACACATAATGATCAAGCATACAAATGATCATGAATAAATGAAAATAATTTACCGAGTGATTATTCTAAAGTGAAAACCTGTGGCAGAAAATGTTATCAACCTCAAAGTATTTCATTTATGCATTACAACTTTAAAAGGTGGGGATTTAATGATAATGTTAAATCAAGGATTATTTTCCTTGGTCAAATGATAACCATGCTGACCACTGTTTAGATGCAAAGAAGAAATCTGAGTAAGGTAAAGTAAAATTCATATAACCTGGCTTGGTGGAGTCTAATGAATCCTTTCTTGACTTTGACAAGTTTAACTTTTAGGTAATAAAGCATAGCGGAATCAATATTACATGGGCTAGAGTTATCGTTCCTACTTGTCATCAAGTGTCCAGTAAGGAATAAAATGTTTTTCCCTGTGTAGTTTGTCATAACTGAAAAGTTACTAGCATCATCCGTATGATAATCAAAAGGTTACTCCGCCCCGCCAAGTTATGATTCAGACAACAAACTTAATTTACATGTGAAATTGATTTCCATGACGTCAACAATATAAAGTATTAGACATACCCAACTGGTAATTTTAACAGCTGGTCATTTATTTACAAAAGAGAAATGGATACGTGTGTAGTGTACTGGTCGGGGACCAGTAGCTGGCTGTTGCATGATTTCGACTATTTAGAACATGATTTTTGAGATTTTATTAGATAGTTCACAAGATTATGATCAATTTTCTCAAACAGAAGAAAAAAATATTGTTGAGGTACATACTAAAGATGAAATAACACCATAGTCAAGTATGTCTTCTTACGAGGCATTTCATTTAACCTCCATTAATTTATAGTAAATTAATTAGTCATGATAAATATTTCGATTTATTTTCATCATTTCAAAAATCTTTCTAAATTTTGAAACGGAATTTGTTTTAAGTCTAATTCAAATATCTTTAACTTTAAAATGACAAAACTGATATTTTAATTTAGAAAAAAACTTCCCCCATTGTATTGATTAAATGAAAAGGGCTTTTAAAGTAGTAAAGTAGGGATGTGGTATTCATAAGAAAGAAAAAATAAGATTTGAACATTCAGTCTCTTTGAAATAAAGTTGAATAAAATTCTAATTTGATCTTCATATTTTTGACATTCAGAATATAGTATTATCATTTAAATCTCAGAATACAGAGAAGTCATTTAAATTTCAAAGTATTTCCTTTCAGAAACTGACATACATTTTTAGAAATGATTTCCTCATAGATTTGATCAATTTATCCGATAAAGTCTGCAGTAGTAGGTCAAAAGTGTTTCCCCATTAATGATTTAACTATATAACCATATTAATTTTGTTTTTTAATTTCTTCTCTGAATTTAGTAGACATCCAAAATTGAAAGAAAAAAATGGCACGTTTAACCCTGGAAATCTGGGCCTAATTTTGATAAATTTTTTGTTAGTTTACATCCATAGATTATTTGGGTATCGATAGTTTTATTTTGGTGTTTATGAATTACGTCACATATCCGTTCATTATTTTTGTAATAAACATCTACAAATGTAAATGATCTCGCTAGAATTTTACTCTCATGAAGAATAATGTATTTCTCTTGAAATAATGAATAGATTGCAATGGAATTTCTACTAATTGAGAAGCAAAACCTCAACGTTCTGAGGATGAAAGTTTGTTAAAATTAGATAACTGACAAATTATGTACGAGTTATTGAAAAAACTGCAAATTTATTAAGGTTATATAGGTAAATTAATTTTTGGGGAATAACTTTTGACCTGAGTCTAGGCCCGACCAAATTTACTCAGTACTCAAGCTTAACTAACTTTTAATGATTTAAAGATAAAAAACACGCAGCCGTTATACTGCAGTAGGACATGTTTGTATATTGATGGCATACGATTGAAAATAATGAAAATAATTGCCCATATGAAGAGAACTTCAGAAATATTACAAATGTTTGAGAACATACTCGATTTTTAGTACCATACTCGACGTATCTATTCATTTCTGTACAGGAATGTCATTAATGTGACCCAAATTGTTTTATGAATGATGAAAGATAATTATATGTTTCCGTTTCAGTCAGATCCAGAAGTTTTACAAACAAATATATAGTAAAATAATAAAACGAAAGTTGAGTTTTGAGTAAACTTGGGCCCTGGTGTTAGACGACTTGCTTGTAAAACTTTCTGGTGTAAATATGATATAATGTATTACGATTTCTTTCTTCAGCATTGCTTAATCAGTGATGTATAAGAATATCATAAATTATAGAGCAAAGGTAGATATAAATGATAATGTCATCTGTAATCTCTTTGCTTTTCGTTAAAATAACAATTTATACTAAACTGTGACTTTGGTATTGTTAAATAATATTTATAACCACTGGGTCGTTGCCACTGCTGGATGACTTTGAGTCCGCAAGTGTATACATAAACCCAGTACCTAGTATTTCGATACCAGTCGATATTTTTATGCTTAAGTGTTATTTCGCTCAGATAACACCATTTAACTTTTCAAAACTAAGCTATTCATTTTAGCAGTGTTTTCTCCTTCAACGGATTTGGCAATGCATTTAAATGTTTATTTTGGCTTTGTATGATAATACTTATTCTTACGGCTATATACATTTTCATCAAATTGGAGCACTGATGAAGTTTTCTTGACAATAACGATCGTCATGAGCATTTATTTTATTATAACATTGGAATTTTTAACAGTATTTATATCATTATTAGACATTATAGAAACGGGATCAAAAGAACAAGTAAAATAAAAGAAAAGTCAAGGGAGCAAATAGAATAGGAACAATAGTGAATTAAAGACAATAGGGTGTGGAGTTTGGTAGTTTAAACAAAAGATGGGCCCAAACTCATCTATGATTTTAGAAAAATGTGAGAATAATGTGTATTCAAAATAAATTAATAAAAATGAAAACAAAAGCAGAATTTGATGTGCCCTTAATTTGCACCAGAGTTCATGGTTTAAATACAATTTCGTAGAATGAATGTTCCATCGCGATTTCATGATGTGTTCAATACGTTGTAGAACCAGAGTGGTAGTGGTAGTCCGATGGCTATTGATTCATCCCCTGGGTCTCAGGTGCAGAAATTAGCAGCAAAAACAAGTTCTTTTCTAGCCACATTTTCCTACAAACCTTTTATTTCTTATCTTTGCATTTTTTGTTAATTAGTTTTGGCATATCTACAAGAACAGTTAATTTGTCTGTGTTGGACAAATTCAGCCTGTTATGATTTCCCTTTGCTTGACGTATGGGGCGCCGTTTTGGTATTCATTCAATATTTTCTGATATCAAAAATTCATTTTTTTATATAAAAAATTGAATTTCTGATATCAAATTCACTTTAATCAAATTCACAAGTTTTAATATCAAAAATATTTTTTGATATCAAAAAATGAATTTTTTATTTTAAAAAATATTTTCTGATATCAGAAATTCTATTATTAGATATTAAAACTGAATTTTTTATATCAGAAAATAATAGTGAATAAATACTTAAATGATGCCCCATATTGACGTGTTGTTACAATTTCAATGCATTTAAAATCCAATCCAATTTCATTTTAATTGTTCTGACATATTTGCAATGTTGAATTGTTCATTCTTGTTATTACAACATTCTATGTCATGAATATTGTAGGCATGCATTGAAAACCTCAAGTGCTTAAGCTTATACATATCAAATGTTTCAGTGTCAATGTATTGCCTTTTCATCTCACAACTTACACGTTATGCCAGGGCTTACGCCTCTTATGAATGTATTATTCTAATTGCCAAACGATTCGCCAGTAAACTACTCACACAGGATCCATACGTTGTTGAATGTTTGGAATCGTCACTATGGAAGTTTTATGGTCGATAAGGGGATCTTGTTAAATAATATGAAGTCCTTCTCCCCCTCTCAAGAATGTTAGATAGTACCCTGAGCACGACCATATACAATAACCCATTCAGATCTAAAACTCACTGATGTCCTTTTCAAAGAACACGAGAGGTTTCTATGGAACATTTTCGACGGGTGCGGAGGGCTAACAGGAGACGCGGATAACTTGGTTCGATTCCCGTTTTGGATTCACAATGTTCTTCATGGTGATACTATTTGTACACCCAATACACCCAATGTGTCGCATTCCGATGGACTTAGGATTTCGAATATCCTTCTTCATTTTTTACTTTGCTAAAGATGACGGCATTTATCTTCTTGTATTTAGTCACCTAAACTCTGACTATGTATCTAGAATACTAAATATCACAGCTTCTGCAAGCATCACCACGACAACCATACAATGGTTCCTGCAGTTAATACTCTGCTAATAATTACCATTTTGTATTGGCAAATTTCACATATAACACTGTTGCTCTAGTGTCCTATGACATGTGTTTTTTTGGTAAGAAATTACTATATTAGTCATGATGCATATAGTAATTACACGTATGTCATAAGACATTAGCATTCTATATACGAATGACGTCAGTTTGGTGCAAATCATTTTATACATTTGTTTTTGCACAATCTGATGCAAAGCATTTTGCTTTGATTGCAAATTTCCATATCGATTTTTGCGATGTATCTTGAACTAAAAGATAACGCAATTTTAAGTCTTAAAAACCTTTCTCATGTCTGTTAATCCTGTTACCGTCCTGTATAAAGAAATCTCGGATACCTAAGTATAAATCTTTAGGGTGTCAACAATACGGACCTCTGGAAATCAAGAGGTGAGATCAGGTGCCATGGAGGAGTAAGCATCCCCTGTTGACCGATCACACCCTCCGTGAGTCCACAGTCAAATCCAAATGAAGTTAGTGAGGAACAAATCCTCGTCATAATTGGTACGGACGTCTGAATAACTCTGTTGGGTGACTTTTATTTACCTTTCCTTTAGACAATTGCATATATCCAGGTAGAATACACTCTTTCCATGACAATTTTGTTTTAAAGTATTAAGAATGTTAAAATAATAAATAAGATTAGTGGACATGTGTAAAGAAAAACATGGTATTGTGGGCAATATTCATAGCAACCTCACATCGGAAAGTCGTAAACATGACTAGTCGTTTGCTTTTATCCTAATGGGATACAATGTATTTCAAGTGAATTCAGTATACCTAAATTGAGTAATTCTATATTTTATAACAATCAAATTATAAAGGTTTTTTATATTTACGATCTACTAGAGTACCAGACGTCATCTTGAAACAACGATTCTAGAAAAAGACAAGTATAAAAACGGCTGATGTAAGGTGTCAATGAATAGTGATAATAAAAAAGAATCAATTCAACAATAAATAATAATTGGATAAAATGTTTAAGATTAATTCAGAACAAGAGTTTGGCCTAAATAATGAAAACGCAATGGGAAAGAGTGTCTATGAATAACGTAACTCAAGTTATATTATTTCACAAATTTGCATTATTAAATAAACTTACATTCCATAGTTTTTTTTAAGGTTAACCTCATGTGTTATCGCTATCAAAACATATTTTTTGCCAAGCGAGCGTTCAATTACAGAAATTAAAGGAGAGCTAAAGGAAAGACTGTTGGTTTGGTTTTTATAGTGCAGCTATCACTAGGTGTGAATATGCATAATCTCAGAGGTGTCAGTGTAGCTCAATTCGAGAATAGGAATGCCTTACTTAAACTTTGAATCATTGGGCTGAAAAAATGTTGAATATCGTAATAGAGTTGTTGAATATTTTTAAAAAAATAATATTTCATTAATTCCATGATTGACGAGTGCAATGCTAATAATGTCACTGGGTTTTGTCCTGTGTTTACTATGACGTCATTAATCAGCGGTTCCAAATCAAATATGGTAATCGAAAAAAGTCACAGGAAAGAGTAACAATTTATGTAGGATAAAAGTCTCAGGGAAAATGTCACAAGAAAAAAATGACAGTTGATGTAGAGAAAAGTCACAAAGAATACTGAAAATCGCAGCTTTATTTGGCAGTGCATTGGCTTCTCCATTTTTTCGGTTTTAAGAGACAATAGATTTGCACTTTGTAAATCCTTTTTTATTCAATCTGAGATTATCATGTACCAAATTGAAAACTGCCGAAGAAAGGCCAAACCAAATACTCGAGACGGTCGTTTTGTGTCATTAATTTATAGACTTCATTAGTTCGACAGTTGGGCTCAAGTTCAATGGAAAATGCATATTTCAAAAAGAAAATAGTGGTATCATACAAGGCAAAATAATAAACCTAAATGTATTGCCAAATCCATCTAAGAGTACACACTCTGAAAAGATGACTATCTTAGTTTTTGAGAAATTTAGAATATAATAAGAACAATCCCAACGAAATATTACTATAGTATAAAATTACTAAATATGACGCAAGGACATTCTTATTTGTATACATTTTATAACTGCTGCATACAGGTCCGTCACATTTTTATCACTGAATGCCACCAATAGTATGACGTCGTAATTTAAAAACATGAACGATAGTATCTTGACATAGGTATGCTTTTATATATAATTGTAATACAAAAAATCTGTGAATTGTTGAATAAGGTTTGTCACTCAGTCGGTGATGCTTCATGATTTAGCCCCTAGTTCTTTAAAAGATATTGTTTCGCCATTTTGGAGAAATGCTGAAAGTAATCTACGTAATAACAAAGATTATGTATTACCCCGTTTCAGACTTAATAGTACAATAGATTCTTTCTTTCCGTCTACAATAAAAAATGGCATTCTCTTAATATTCAGTTAAGACGTGATTCTACATTTAGTCAATTTAAACATACCTTCATCAATAGTAGAAATGTAAATAAGGTTCCACTATATTTTCATGTAGGAGATAAAAAAGGTAATATTTACTTAACTAGGTTAAGGCATAAATGTAGTATATTGAAAGAAGATCTTTTCCATGTCAATTTAGGCAACAGTAAAGTTTGCCTTTGTGGTCATCCATGTGAAGACGTATCCCACTTTCTGCTGAGTTGTCCCCGCTATGAAGTTCAAAGAAATGATTTATTTGTAACTTTAAATCAATACCAGCCTTTAACTACTCGTAAGTTATTATTTGGTGAGTCTTCATTATGTTTTGAAGATAATGAAAAAAAATTATTATCTGTACAAAAATATTTGACAACCACAAAAGATTAAATTCCACTTAATAGGGTCTGATGTGCATCATCATCATCATCATCAGCATCATTTCTTTTTGTTGTTGTTGTTGTTGTTGTTGTTGAAAGTTTACTTGAAAATTGTTAAACAAGCATTGTATATACCGCCATTGTAACACTTTTGTTTGTTATCATACTAGGGAGAGGGCAAAATGATGTTGGAAAAACCTATGCCCAATCCCATTTCTATTAATGTAATAAAATGTGTTAAACTAAACTCAGTCGGTCTGGGTCTTTGTCTTGGTAAGACTCGTCTTGGGTGCGAGTTCTCCTTGTAACTTCACTCAACCAGCAAATCTCGTATACATCTACGAAGATGATCGGAAAGTAATCAGACGCCATGTTTTGTCTCAGTTTTCATCTTGGCGAAAAAATATTGATGATGCACTCTGTTTAACATTAAAACGTATTGTCGGGTGATTTTTATGGCATACCATTGCTTCATGTTTATTACACACTCTCCGAAAAAACTAAAAAAAAAAAAAAAAAAAAATTCCTAACTTAGCTAGTGCTGCTTGAAGTCTGAGTTATAGGCCTAACCATGCATGCGTGCAGAGTTGGTGTTTAAAAGCATAGACGGTTAATGTGTTCCGCGGGGATATCAATGAGCAGTCACGATACGGACTTAACCTTTAGCTAGCACAATTGTATTTCTGTTTTGGTAAGTGATGCAATATACTATGGTTTAATGCACATCGATAACTCGTGTAGATATTATAATTAGTATAATTTATATGTAAACAAAGTTAAACTAATAAATTGTTTCATGCTTCAGAGTAGGTGTATATATACATTTAAAGCATCAGTAGAGTAATCAAAACATATGTTAATATGGCTGACTTTCTGAATGCAAATCAATGTATTGTGCAAAACTCGGAAATAAGTAATACCCTGAATACTTAGAAGACCTCAATTTTGAACCTATATTTGACTTGCAAATTAGTTGTTAGTAGTAGTTAATGACCTACTTAAACATGGGGATAAATATCTTAAAAGGAAATGCGAGAACAGTAAAGCTACTCAGTGAAGCAAATTTAATGTGAGGAAAACGGATGATAGCTGATGACTAAGGGAGTAACCATTTGATTTTATGAGAGGGTGGGGTGGCTAGGATCAAATTGTAGATCCTGAATTTTTTTTTCGTTGTAATTTCCATCCTAACGTTTTATTTTTTACTCAATCCAGTCCTGGATTATTTTTGATTACCCACTATGACGAAGTTAACTATGGCTGTATAAAACTGCTTTGGACCATGTATTGTTATAGGCTGCTGGTTGATAATTAGCAGATATTATAATTATATTATATTTGTTCTTTCTTATGCAGTGGCGAATCTACATTTTTTTTCAGAAAGGGGTGAGGTGGTATTGAGGCTGATAACATAAAATGAAATTGCATTTGTACATGTATTTAAAAGTTTATACAATAGCCTACATAACTCACTGCACATATTTCAATATGTAATTACACCTGTTTACCAGTATGAAATACGGATACCAAAGTATTAATAATAAGAAGGTTCATGAGACAAAATACAAATCAGGAGAATATTTGATATGAACAGACTTCCGAAAATACAGAGGTGGGATCAGGTGCCATGGAGGAGGAAGTATCCCCTGTTGCCTGGTCTCAAATGCCGAGACCCCACAGATGAATTCAAATGAACTAATATATCACGCTAATTTCCTACTCGAAAGAAGGTTCAAGACACTAAATTATGACCTCTTTACCCTTCTAAAAATAATCCATTGTCAGACTGATTAACTCTGAAAATTAAAAGAAATTTGACAAACAGTTTGGGTTTATGCTGGAAATTTACAATAGACAAACTTTATGCTAGTGGGTTTAGGTCATATAGTTCATTATTTAGGTTTCAGACATCAAAATGGAAGCTGTTTATATCTCAAATGCACTAAATTGACAGACTAATTAGTTCAGCAAACATAACATGAAACAGCACTGTACATGTATGAGGCTCTGAAAAATTTCCACACACTAGGTCTAACCATCCTCTCTATTAAAGCACATGACTTATTTTGAATACATTCCATATTAAACATGTTAAAGGAATTCAACCAGGGTGGTTGTAATCCTCCACACCTCCTCCAGATCCACCTATGTAATGCATAATGAAATTGCATATGAATAGTTCAGTACCTCATACTAGGACTCATAACTTTTGACAGTGGAATGGAACAAAAAGTATGACACCATGAAATATAATAACAAATTTACCAAACCTTAAATATCAACACTTTATTCTACACTACATTTTGTTATAAAATGCAGCCAGAACAGCTTCAGTTAATAAACATGGAATCGCTATTTCACCAGATATAATATTTAAGACTGGACATCATTTAAAAGCACAAAATAATTCATGTCAGATGACACTTTACAATTAAAATAGATATTAGCAAACCATTTTCAGAATATGAAATTTTCTGACCCTATAGTTACTAATGTTAAATCCTATTAAAGTTTATAAATGTTCGAGATGATATAATTAGTTTGAATCGGTGCAATAAACAATTGACTTAAAAGATACAGAAGTAATAATGAATTCAAACTTCCAATGCCCTAATTTGTGACTTTGTTTTTCTACCGTTTTGAATTGTGGTTTTATTATTTTTTGTTGTTGACTTTTTTATTTATTTTTCCTATCTATTATTAAGTGGAGGTAAAAATGACCAATCTTAATTCATATTGATTGTGACAACAAAAATACATTTAATTTGTTTTTTATTTTTGCATATTTGTTGAATATAACAGTTGATTTATTAAGTTCAGCTATTATATGTTTCCCGAAACTGAACCTGATGTTTTCATCAGTTGCACCCTGTCTTTTTATTTTGACATATTGATAATCCTGGATTTTTTTACCATAAATTCTGGTCCTGCCTTTTTATTTCAAAATTGATCGGAGCCCCCTAAAAACCAAATGGTTGTCCCCTAATAATCATACAGAAGTGCTTAAGAAACCCTTCTTATTTGTCGTTACTTAGTTTTTAAAGTGCGAACTCTTTGTGATACAAGTAATGAAATGATGTTTTCCAATGCGGTCACTCCGAGAGTAGGTGTAAACTAAAACGAACATCCTAATAGTCAGCAATTACTGATAGAATTCTGCGATGGACCAGACGACATTTTATCTATGAGAAATAATGGGATTTGAGATTACAGTAAAATATTCTTTGGAACATTCCTCTACCAAAACACTGTTCATAAGATTTTGGCCATTTAAATACCTAAGACAATTTTAGTCGTTTTTTTCCTTTATGAACCATAGTGATGGCGATTTGAAAGCCGAATCCAAGTTTGCAAATAAAGACACCACAACGTCAACTGATACAAGTTTTTTATGTTGCAGGAAATTTTGTCTTTTTGTTTTTTGTTTTTTTTTTCAGTTAACCCACGTCTATAAAACTATTGTCTTTCAGACCATAACAACACGGATAACTTCAAATGTATTAATTTATTTGGTCTTGTATGACAGCACTTTATTTCTAGGAAATATACATTCATATTAAATTGGAGTCTTATCGACAGAAACGATCGCCTTGAGCACTTGTTTTTGGTCTCTTTTTGTACAACTATAACTTTGGAATTGTTAATAATTATATGTGACACCGGTTGTGTAACAATAAATATATTGGAAGGGGCAAATCAATGTCATGTGTCAAGTTTTTAATTAGATTGAAAATGTTAAAAATCAATCATTGTATCTTAAACACCAATTTCCAATAATTTCATTTTAACTTGAAACTCATTTTTCTTCATGACAAGAGCCTAATTACTCAGATGAAAGTGATCCAAAAATAAATTCTAACTTAATCTTTCATCAAAGTTTTAGAACAAGTATACTGCCTCCACACATTTCACACGCACTTGACAAATTGCTGTTAGTCACCCGAAATGCTTAAATGTACTCAAAAGTCATGTGAATGAAGTCACATGGTATACCTCAAAGTATTTATTAATCTAAGCCGTGTCATATCGAGACTTTATATCCTGTATTGGGCCATTGCAATAGACTTTATTTGGAACTGTGGAGATGAACATATAAATTTTGTCATACATCAAATTAATGCTTTAAAACTATGTTGTATATCTGTCATCGTTTATATCTGGTGTTTTATAACAGAGCAACTAATGTAAAAAATCTCAGATACCAAAGTATAAATCTTTAGGGTGCCCAGGATATATATACAAATCTGGTAAAAATGGATAAACACGGACTTCTGGAAACCAAGAGGTGACATCAGGTGTCATGGAGGAGTAAGCATCCCCCTGTTGACCGGTCACACCCGCCGTGAATCCACAGTAATATCCAAATAAAATGCGTGAGGAACGAATCCTGTCACAATAGGTACAGACGTCTCAACAACCGTCAACGAAAAGGCTTTCACTTGGCGAAACAGAGTAATCGCAAACCAACTTACTTGCAAGATCATAGTTATTACGCTCAAATGAATAATGAAATAGCCACAATAAATCATAGCATAGCCACAATTGATCATAGCAGTTTTGTTCAACTAGAAAAGTTATTGACAAATATTTCAACCATTCTAATATATTAGAATAACCAACCAAATATCGTCAGGAATAACTTAGACAAAATGAAATCTGCCTCTGGAAGCTCGGTTGGGGCAAATTATCTCCCCGTTTATACCAAAGATTAAGCTTAATTCTTGGAATTCCAAATAACGTTTAGTATTTTATCTAATTCACTCTAATTCTACTTACTATTATTGATATGCAAACTTTTTATACGCAAAACAACTTGGTCACATTTATATATTTAATTCCTATAACTCATCTCACAGATTGCGTTTTACACCATTATTGTTATAAAATAAAAGTATCGTCAACCGCAGTCCAGATTTATAAAACAATTAAACTAACATTTCATTGTCCTAAAAGTATTTTTTCTGGTTGTTAATTTTGTACCATGCGTGTTGCCTGTAAATTGTCTTCGTCTACAAACAATCTGTATTTGCCACCAAGTTTAATCAACTGTTACAGGTCAACAAATAATTTTATCAAACTTGACCCATTAAATCTTACAATGTTACAGACGATAAGTTATTATAACGATATATGACGATAAATTAGGGAATTTATCAGGTAATGAAAAAAATTCCTTACATGTGCCATCATTCAAAATTTTCAATTATCGACACAAATTTTAATTTTAGTCGACGATCATAGGTGCCACTTGAGATTAAAAAATGGCAATAACACCAAGGAAAATTTAACCAATATTCAAACACTTGACTAAATCTTTAATTGATGACAGAATTAAAATACCTCGGACCTGGTCTGATACTTACGCTATATTTTTATATTTAGATTTAGTACTAGGTATGGTACTGGGTTTGTTTTTGTTATATGTTATTTATTGTTATGTAAAATCAGAAAACTTCAGTCATAGTATTACAAAGCACTGCTTATGACAAATCACGAATATACCTGTATCAAATGCACCCGTATTGTATTGTATTGTTGTTTAACGTCCCACTCAAAAATATTTCACTCATATGGAAACGTCATCAAATGCCGGTGAAGAGAGTCTTTTGTGCGTACTCTGGTGTGATCATATGTTTTACCATTGTTGTTACTTTCTGTTTCATTCTATATCGCTTTTCGAAATCCAAACAATCAAACAACTACTTACTTGGAGTTAAGGAGGAGAATGTACCGTGTACACATCATTAATCTATTATGACATTTTTCCTGAGGAAACCGTTCTCCTATCGAGTTGTCTGAAAAATCTTTGACAATATCACTTCAGACAACGGTTTAGAGCATTATATATCAAACGATTGCTTTACTGATTATTTAATTTTATTATTATTATTATTATTATTATTATTATTATATATATATATATATATATAGAGAGAGAGAGAGAGAGAGAGAGAGAGAGAGAGAGAGAGAGAGAGAGAGAGAGAGAGAGAGAGAGAGAGAGAGAGAGAGAGAGAGAGAGAGAGACTGCAGCAGGTTATTTGTTTTAATGAAAAAGATGCAACATTGAATCCAGCATCAGTGCTATAAAAAGAAACATGATATTTACAACGAAATTTGTTATACTGTTATAGTAGTTGATATTAACACATCATGTTATAGTAGTAGATACAAAAACAGAATCTTGATCGTGAGTTCGAGTCCAGCCGGCGGCAGGTTGGTTTCCTTTCCTTCGGATAAGACAGTAAAAACCGAGGTCCCGAGGTCACAGTTGGTGTCGGCACGTTAAAGAACCCTCACTGCTCAATGGTCGTAATTGCCGAGCCAAAATTTCAAGCCCTCAACCGGATTTTGGTGACGTTTCCATATGAGTGAAATATTCTTGAGTGGGACGTTAAACAAAAATAAATAAACAAACAAACGAAAACAGAATGCTGTAGTAGGAGATACAAACACAATGTTATAGTATGATATACAAACACAGAATGTTGTAGTATGAAATACAAACACAAAATGTTATAGCAGGTGATACAAACACAATGTTATAGCAAGAGATACAAACACGGAATATTATAGTAGGAGATATAAATACAGAATGTTATAGTAAGAGATACAAACACAAAATGTTGTAGGAGTTACAAACACAGAATGTTATATTAAGAGATACAACACAATATTGTAGGAGATACAAACACAGAATGTTATAGTAGGGGATACAACACAATGTTGTTGTAGGAGATAAAACCCACAGAATGTTAAAGTAGGAAATAAAAACACAATGTTGTAGTGGAGATACAAAGACGAAATTATAGTAGGAGATACAAACAGAATATTATAGGAGATACAAATACAGAATGTCATAGTATGAGATACAAACACAGAATGTTTTAGTAGGAGATACAAACACAAAAATAAAAAAGAATTAGAATTGTTTTTGTAGTCATATATATATATTTTATCAATACACACCTTTTTACCAAAATTATAGTTTTATGAAAGAGTCCAAAGTGAAAATGAAGAAAAACCAGTGCATAATCGAGACTTCAAGTCTATTAGAATACGATAATTTGGATCAACAGGAAATGCTTACTCCTCCATGACATCTGATCCCACTTCTTGATTTCCATAGGTCAGTGTTTCTCCACATTTTACCAGATTTTTATATATATCCTTGACATCCTGAAGATTCACACTTTGGTATCTCAGATTTCAATATTAAACATACACAAATGCTTACGACGATGGCTTCTGTCAATTTGTTTCATATTTGATAAAGAGAATCCGTATCTAAATTATAGTTAGTTAACTGAATTGAATTGCAGTTTATTAGATTTGTTTTTATTTTACCGTATTCGGTTTACAATCACATTGACAAATATTTTACTTACTATTTAAAAGGATACGAACAGTAAGATATGACGTTATACTGCACTTATTTTGTTCACGTCTCCTTCTCTTATATTCAGCAATTTCTTTGGAATATTCACTGCTGTATCGGGTGTCGGTAATGATGTAGTTTGGTCATTATTTAGTACATAGAACTATGTATTTGATTGATTTTCATTTACAGTCAAACTTGTCTATAAAGGTCACTCAAAGGAACAGGCAAAAGTAGCTGCTATAGGCAGGTGACCTTTATACAGAGGTTTATTCATTATAAAAAGTTAACAAAAGTTATGTTTGAATGGCCTTTATAGGCAGGTGAGCTTTATACAATTTAATGCATGTTTGACTTTGTATGTACATGTATATGTAACTTCAGCTAAATAAATCAAATGACTATAAACATGGGGGAATTGACACTTGGTTTTGACATAGATTAGAATACATGTATGTTTCACTATAGTTGTTTAAGAGATACCATGACACGGTTGTTCAACTTAGATCTTTGATCTTATAAATATTAATGATAAGACCAACTTTACAGGGACACAAATTCGATAAGACGTATTCAGTTCAACGCAGGCGAAAAATGGCTACTTCATTAAAAGTTGAAGAAAACAGAATTGTGGCAGTAGTTGGCAGGTAGGAATGTAGAGATACTGGCCCAATTGTGATGGATCATTTAATCTTTAGAAATTATGCAATACATGTTTTTTTCCACGATTTTCTCTACAGGCAATCATTCCATTAAGATGAAGAAAACAATAACTGTAACAATATTTAAACCTATTATGGATTTTAATTATTTAAAGAATTACATTGTATCCACACTTGCTAGCTATTTTAAAATAGGTTTAATATACGACTTACTTTTTATAGAAATGGCTTTACTATTAATAACCTATAACAAGTGACGTTGTTAAAATATGTAGTTGTGAAGTCTAACTTTACGAAATCTTGACAAAAACCATGAAAGCAATGTAAGAATTATATTCCAAGATAATATCACTTACCAGCTCTCTCTAGTTTTATTTGCCAAATTGAATTTTTAAACTGATATATAATTTTTCATTGTTGTATTAAGCGGTCTAATTGGAAGGAGTTTTGCAATGCTCTTTGCGGCCAGTGATTATCGTGTTCGACTTATTGACCAAGACCCTAATCAAGTAACCAATGCAATAAAAGACATCACCCAGCAGCTACATCATTTAAAAAGTATTGGCTTATTGAGAGGTAAACTGAGTATTTCAGAACAGTTAGATCGAATAGAGGGCTCCGCAGATTTAGAGAAATGCGTAAAAGAAGCTTTCTTCGTAATGGTAAGGACATTGAATACGACTTAAGATTAAGCAAACATTTCATAGCACTTGAACTTCATTTATATTATCAGTTGTCAAGATCCAAGAGTAGAGAAATTATTTTTTTAATAATATTTACATAATATTCTTCTGTTGTGTAATTAGATTATCAGAATATTATTTACTTTAGCCAACTTTAATCGAAGTACACTAGACCCCTAATAACGAAAGTATTAGCAAAATAAAGAAAGAAAGTGAAGTGCTTTTCAAATCTACTGTTTCACAGTTGCAATTGCAATTATAAGGACCGATATATATATATATATGTGTGTGTGTGTGTGTGTGTATTTGTTTGTGTATAAGCATATATGTATATATATATACTTATATATATATATATATATATATATACTGAGAGAGAGAGAGGAATCTCATCAACTCAAAATTCACTTCACCGCTCCATTTACTGAAATTTTTCTAATCTATTGGACAACGAATAGACCTATTCAAACTACTTTATAATTTAAAGCTATATAAGCTGTCACAATGATTATTTTTGTCCCCTGACATATAGTCGAGAATATGATAAAATGTGTGTTCAAATACATTATCAAACACGTAAAAAGTTGTAAAAGATCCTCTTTACGAAGTTATATGTTTGATTAGAATTTAAGTTTTCCTGTACATTAAAAAATCCAACTGTATTTCCGTATGCAATGACATTTCAGATAAACTCTCTCGCCATATCAAATGTACTTCGTAATTCGGTCAGGGGATCTCGGTCCTTTACGAACTCGGACTATGTTAAAGTCGGCCGATTTTTATGTGTTCTATATTTATTTTTAAAATACAGGACGTGATTGTGATTGGAAAGTGCTTGCATTATTGAAAATATATGCTTTTCAATGCTATTTTAAATACCTGAAGAAAATAGGATGAAGATATGAAAAAATATATCAGGTCACTAAAAGAACTTTTTCCGATCTTTGATGTTACCCTGAATGCTGACGTTGACAAAATCAAAACAATATAACTATGAAAAGTATGTGTACCTCATGTTTTACAATCGTGCCGCCGTGTCCGGTGGAGTTGGGCAGTTCATGATCATATGTGTCAAGAATGATAAAGCCGAAAATATAAAATGGGTCGAGATCACCCGAAATACCCGGCACGAGGACAGTTTCAGAAACGAACGTTTTGAAACGACGAAAAAGACCAACTTTGCTGATTTAGGTATGAAATGATGATGTAAGAAAATAAAACCAAAGGGTAAGAAGAATAGAATGTATATTAACTGCAAATAGCATGTGTTTATTGGTCACTCGGTAATTTTCGTAAAAAATTACCGAAAGTTAATTTGGAATGCTCAAAATAAGGCGGGCAAAAAATAACTGGTGTTACGGGTTACGTTTGGCAACATTGTTGCATATTTACACCTGCATTTGTTATTCTAACCACCAGATGGTCTATTTGGAATATATATGAGATAGAATATCACATAAAATTGGCAAGTAAATTTTTTCACCCACGACAGCTCATATCGCTTTAAATTGGATTTAAGCAATTGTTAGTTACCCGTTTACCTTGACAAGTTAACAGGAGTTGATTGCCCCATGTTTTGAAGGTAAACAAGCTATTGATAGCAATTCTATTTACGAAAAAAGTAAATCTTCAATTGCTGAAGGTAATTTCGCGACAATTCTATAGTATTTTGATACTTAGGACCAGAAATATACTTCAACATAAACGAAACTTCAACATAAAAACTTCAAAATATCCGCAATAAAAGTGATACAAATATATATTTAAATAATCTTGACATAACCGTTATTTCTACTCATCGGATTTCGACATTTATGATACGAGTTTTGAATTTTCAATTTTGCGAGCCTCTGACGAGACAGAGAGAAAAATATAGAATTTCATCCCCTGTCATTAGAAAATACCATTTAAATCATGTAATAAAATGAATTTGTCATATATAAAGTTGATTACTCGTATACTTAGAATGTTTTGTGGTACTCTTTGTGCCATTTCATGTATATATTTAATTTGCAATGAATAAAATCCTTACAATACCTTTTTTGACCTAAGAAAGTGTATCTTTTTATATTTAATCATAGGAATGTGTACCTGAAAGACTACACTTAAAGAAAGAAGTACACGGTTCAATTGATAAATTCATCAGTAGCGCTACTATTGTCGCAAGTTCCGCCAGCGCTTTGGTACCATCACTTATATCTGCAGATCTGAAAAACAAGGAACGATTCATTGTTGTGCACCCGGTCAGTGACAAAACTTAAACTGTTGGTGGTTTGACTTTTACTACTTTTTATGTTATAATTCCACCGGATGCCAGTGTTTTAAATAATCAACATATTTCAGATTTTAAGTATGGCCAGTTACATAAAGAGTAAAAATGGGTCAAATTGAATGCTTATCTCCAATCGATATACCTCTTTTTTCCGTTGTAACATTTAACATGCAACAACTTAAATACTTTCACAGACAAATCCACCTTTTTATGCTCCACTAGTAGAGCTTGTACCTGCGCCATGGACACAGCCGGATGTTGTTACTAGGACGAAGGACTTGGTAACAGAAATAGGCCAACGCCCCGTGATATTGAAAAAAGAAATAGAAGGGTTTGTGTTGAATCGACTGCAATACGCTCTAATAGGAGAATGTTTCAGTCTTGTCAAGGTAAAGGAATGAATTAAAAAGTGGAAACATTCTATTATCTATTAGTGAATGAATTGCCACGATATAACTGAAATATTGTTGAAAGTGGCGTTAAACAACAACAAATAAATTAGTGAAATAATGTAATTAATAAAACAGACGTTAAACTACATTTGCTATTGTTTCATTGCTTTGAAACTTATCATTAAGACCTATATAATTTAATATGGCATATTACAATTTAATTTGGATGTAAAAAATATTTCATACAGATATTTATTGTAACAGATGTTATTTTTTCTACTTTTTTCTGATGTGATTTATGTTTGACTTGCAGAATGGAGTCATGAGTGTAGAGGACATTGACAAGGTCATGTCAGAGGGCCTTGGCAGACGATATGCATTTATGGGTCCATTGGAAACTGCATATCTAAATGCTGATGGTAACTAGTCTCCTGAAATAATTCTTTAGAAGTGCTGATACAATGTCTCGTGTGTGTGTGTGTGTGTGTGTGTGCGTGTGTGCGTGCGTGCGTGCGTGCGTGCGTGACCAGGTTTGAATACGTCCAGTGGGAGTCGAATCCATTGCGGAGAATCTCGATGTCTACGTATAAGTGAAAATAATACTGACGAAAAGCAGCATTACGACAACACACACACACACACACACACACACACACACACACACACACACACACTACAGACACACACACACACACACACACACCGCCGATATCTGTACACATATAATTATCACAAATGTACCTATAGGTAAACAACATACGGGTTATATAGCTGTTATATAGCTGTTCCAAATAACAAATATTTTAAATACATTGAATAAAGTTTTTCTTTACCGTGTCCAAATTATAATCTTTATAAACAAAATGCATTACTTTTTCAGGTTTCCATAGTTATGCAGATCGATATCGCGACATGATTTTTGGTGTTCAGTCAACATTTGAGGCACCGATCAAGATGGAAGGGAAAATTCTAGAGACAATTCACGACGAAATAGCTACTCGGATTCCGTTAGATAGACTTACAGAAAGACGGAAGTGGAGAGATACTAGATTGTCTGCCCTTGATAAACTTAAACGTGACATGAATGATTGATAATTGTTTTACTGTATATGTAACAGTATGACAGTACGAAATGCTTGGAATCTAAAAGAATTTGTTGCACTCAGCTTCATATACCTCAGGATGTTTAATAAAAAGCGTCTGGATTCGTTGTCATGTATTGAATTTTAAGATATGCACGATAATCAAAGAATGACTTGAAAATTATCATTACATTATAAATGGAATAAATTAATCGCATTTTCATCGGTAACCTGGCACTGTATTTTGATTGGCTTAATGAACAATATGAATGTAAAGTGTGACATTTTTCATTAAGCCAATCAAAATACAGTGCCAGGTTACTGATGAAAATGCGATTGATTAATCCCATTGATAATGTAATTATAATTTTCAAGTCATTGTTTGATTATAAACTTTGCTAACAAATGCCATTAAATGGTAATGCCGTGGTAAAAAAGTTTGAACACGCACTGTATTAAGAAGGGATTTTCGTATGAGCTATTTATAACGACGTATCGAAGCTAAACAAAATGGCTCCGCACAGACTTGTTCTGTCTCGACTAAAAAGCAAGTGAGATTATGTTTCCATAGAGTGGGTTAGGTGATCGATAGGCAGAGGAAATGTTTAATGTATCCACTATATAGGTCTGTTCAAAAGTTTTTAAAAGATTCAGTGACACTGGAGATACAGTACAGAAAATGAACATCAAAGCAATGATTTTGCTGTCCAGGTCTATCAATAACTTTGGCATGATCTTTGAGGCATCAAGTGATGTATTTCAATCAAAACCAAAGGGGCGCATAAATCTCTTTTAGGGCGTAATATTTTCCTCCAGGCTCCAGTATTCATTGAGCATATTACGCTCTGAAAAGATTTTCGAGCCTCTGTATCAAAACGTGGTTTGTTTACATTTCACAAACCGTAGACTAGCCTACATGTACAGAACTTCGGATAAATCTAGGGTCAAACGAAACGTAACTGGAAAATGTAACAAATAACATATTTGACAATTGTTTTTGAATAACATGTTTATTACATCGAGTGAGGCAGGAGAATACATATTTAACACTCGTGCTCAAAACCAATTGTCAAGTATCCTCTATTTATGTGTGTATAATATGGGTTTATATTGGTGTGCGGACAGTGTGTGAAAAAGGGTGCGGTTACTGAATCAAACTGATAAATACATGTATATGTAAACAAACGGGATTTCAATCAACCCATGTGCGAGAAAAATAATCAAGCACCATATCTGAATTTTAGATAGAGAAATATCAGTCTGGGGTGTGATGAGTCAATACCCCAACCTCCGCTAACTCCCCGGTTGGGACTTATTGATTCATCCCATCCTCGACTGATATTTCTCTATATGGATCTCAAAGTGGAGCTAGATTCTGTTAAGCCCATACAACCTGAACACTGATTTTAACACGTTAAGTAATTGAAAGATAACAAATCCCTAGAAATTACTTTTCGTATAGGGGCCTATGGAGAGTATCCCTTAGTCTGATAAGTTATGACAAATAACAGTATTTTGCATTATCTTATCGTCATTTTATTGAGACATACTCTTTAGTATATATCCGAACTAATCAAACACTACTTTATCCAACGGTATTAAATCTCTGACATATGAGCTGCACGGTAAATGTTGGAAACTGATAATCAATTGTAGCCACCTCCTGGCATGTTTGAGAGAAAATCCCGCTGAGCAAGTCATTTGATGCGTGAATGAGTCGATTATTTTCTCGGTGTACTCACTTTACTTTGTTATTTTTCATAAATAACCTGTATTGATCTCCCTGTAATCTAAAATATACTCCTTAGATCTAACAACAATTATAGGAAATCATTATGTGACAATTCCAAACCACGCTTCTTTTGACAAAGAAATCGCTCTGGTGAATGTCATGACCAAATGGGCCTCTTGTTTCGACAACATTTTCAGGCAGTGTTTCAACTTTGCCAACTTGTCTTTGAAGAACTTCTGTTCTAAGTTTTACAAAAAGGCTTCAATAATACCATGGTGCCATTGTAACTGCCTGGATTTCCATAATGCAGTAAATACGTCAAACCCATCAATGGGCTGTCAATGCATTAAACATGTAAATAACGTAAATATGTATTCTCAAAACACTATATTATTATACAGGTTCTGCATATAATAAAATATAATAATCAGTCCTTGAATGAAACATTCAAAAATATTAAGATTAATAAAGTGTCAGAAAAAGAAAATAAAACAATACAAGGAGAAATAACCAACACTGAAGCATTAAAAGTCCTTAAAAAATATGAAAAATAACAGAAGTCCAGGATCCGATGGTTGTTACACAGTTGAATTTTTTAATTTGTTTTGGGATGAGATTGGCGATTTTACCATTAGGTCTATAAACGAGAGCTATAAAACAACAATTATGTCAATAGCAACAGAGACAAGGTATAATTACTTGCATTCCTAAAGGCAATAAACCTAAACAGTACTTAAAAAATTGGCGAACGATTACATTATTGAATATAACCTATAAAATTGCCTCAGGATGTATAGCTCAAAGAATCAAATCAGTATTAGATAATTTAATAGATGAAGATCAAAACTGTTGCTTTCTCTCAGGAAGATTTTTAGGTGAAAACATTAGAACTGTATATGATATTATTGAATTTCAATGAACACTACAATATACCTGGAATGATATTTTTTTAATAGACTTTGAAAAAGCATTTGATTCAATTTCATGGAATTTATTTTTGTAGTGTTAAAATTCTTTAATATTAATAACTCAATAATACAATGGGTAAAAATTTTTACAAATGACATTTTTTCAAATATAAACATGGGTGGCAATCTATCTCAACCAATAAGAATATCTAGGGCATGTCGACAAGGTGATCCTGTTTCAAGTTATTTATTTCTTTTATGTGCAGAAGTATTATCATTAAAACTTAAAAACAATAAAGATATTAAAGGTATAAAAAATTAAAGATACTGAATATATTTTAAGTCAGTTTGCAGATGACACAACAATTATTTTTAGATGGTTCAAAACAATCTTTAAAAACAACCTTGGATGAAATTATATGGTGGTTTGGGCAAATATACAGGTCTTAAAATAAATCTGACAAAATCACATGTAATTTGGATAGCTCTCTAAAGCATTTAGTCAAGATAAAATATTTAATTTGTGAAAAAGACTGTCATGGAACAAAACAAAAATTTGAATTATTGGGCATTGACTTTGATGTTAATATAGAAAACATACCCAAATATCAACTTTTCAAAAAATTTCAAAGAAATTGAACAAATACTTAGACAATGGAAAAAGCGATTCATAACTCCGATTGGAAAATAACCATTATAAAATCTCTCCTATTACCTAAACTAGTACATTTATTTCAGTCACTGCCAAATCCATCAGATCAATTTTATACAACCCTAAATAAACTATTATATAATTTTATTTGGGATGGTCGAACAGATAGAATTAAAAGAGAAATACTAATCAAACAATATTCAGAAGGAGGTTTAAAAATGATACATTTTGCATCAGCTATCAAACTTACATGGGTTAGGAGAATACTGACTGACAAAAAATGGAAAATATAATACTACGTGAAACAAATACAACCATAAAACAAATTACCTTATATGGAAAATTTTTTTTACATGACATAATTAAAAAAACAAAAAATAAGTTTTGGAAAGATTTTTTTTAGCCCTTTTCTGCTCAATCAGCAAAGTCATATACATAATCTCATTGATTTTACAAAATATCCTATATGGCACTCAGATATCCAAATAGACAATAAACCAATTATTTTTAAAAATGGATTGAAAGAAATATATTTACTATCAAAGATTTAATTAAATCAGAAAATAATACACTAAAAACATTAACTTATACTGAATTACAAGAAAAATACAAATTTAGACCAATTTTTTTAAGAATATCTTGCAATAAAAAATAACATTAAAAAATTACAAGTACATTTAAATGTAAATGAACTAAGAAACAAATTGATCACAGGACCCGTTATACCATATAATTTAACAATTATCATGTCAAATGCAAGAGGCACTAAAGACATATATAATATAAAAAATAAAATAAATATATCAAATAGTCAGTCAAAATGGGAGAAACAATTAAACAGAAATGATTTAGAATGGAAAAAAATTATGATCTGCCTTTTCGACTGTCAATAAATTCAAACATAAAATGGTTACAATACAGAATTAATCACTGTATACTAGCAACAAAAAGTAAACATAATAAACAATGATTTATGCGACCTATGCCAAACATCAACAGAGACATTGAAACACTTATTCTGGAGCTGTCCAAAAACTAAAATTTTAATATCAGAAATTGAACATTAGCTCAATGCATCCTTAAACTGTGTAACATTATGTTCACAGAATTAAATATTAATATTTTGTATTACAGATAAAACACAATACTCTGAGATAAGTAATCTTATAATTTAAACAATAAAATATATATATATATATATAACACAAAATACAAAAAGAAAACACTATCTGTAAATCAAGCTAAAGCTGCAATTAAAAATTTGATAAAATTAGGAATAAATCAAAATAGATCTCCAAAGAATATACAACTTTTTGAAAAATTAATACAGGAAAACTAGTATATCATTTATAATTATTATGCATGTGTGTTAATTCATCTGTGTGAGCCCTTCTACTCCCTTTTTGTTGGCTGAGGGCAATATTATATTTGTAATTATGTTCTTTATCATTGACATGATTAATGTTATTAGTATTTGTTCCTTGTGCATTTGCGTAGCTCTATAATGTGTGTTTGATGTTTTTGACTCTCTCTCTCTCTCTCTCTCTCTCTCTCTGGTATTTGGTCACTCAGACATATGAGATCCTCGTACTCCCTAGCCAGGTGGAGTTGTAGGGGTTGATGTCAAAACCCTGGCCATGTACCATAATAAAATTTATTTAAAAAAATATATATATAATAATCAGGTTCACAAGGGAACAAGGAAATTATGGACAAATCACCCGAAGTATCAACACTTCAGATGTCGGTAAATAGTAATATATATGATTCTAAATTTGAAAATGGATGCTCTGCAAATAAAACATCCTTATGCCAGATGAGAGATTAACTACAGTTACACGAAATTTAACTTAACTTCACACACAAAAAATGAATTTATCAGTTCCAATATTTCAAAATATACTGTATACCAAAATTACTTCAACAAATCACACAAGCTTTTCTCAAATTTATATAGATTTGTTACTGTACAGCCACAACACCGTTCCAATTCACAGACAAATCTAGGTCACCATATGTATCTTTTATATTCAATTGGCGGAAGTCAAACAAAAAACAAACATCATATCAAATTAAAAAAGGTACTGTGGCGGCACCGAGGAATTTTTACCAAGAAATTCTGGCATTTGTGCAAGACTTAGGTATTGATTTTTATACATAAGCATTGTTTAAAAACAGGATTAGAAAGACTCGACAGTGATGGAAGACACATCGGAAAAAATCTAGACAGGTCAATAATGGAATGATATTAATCTTGCGGCTTATGGGAATAACAAGTACTGATTAGTTATCGCGACATATAATCATCACCTAACTCAGCCCTTTGTTGATTAAATTACGGTCCATAATTCCATGGAAATATTCAGTTTTTGTTTAACCCTCTACCATTTTAAAGAAAGTAACCAAAAACATGACCTCGCGCTGTAACTGTTGAGCATTACTGATAACATTCAGGATGCATTTCCGTCTAGGGGTACTGCATGCTCAACAACCGTATGACAAACATCCACCTATCAAAACTTTAATTTACATACTAAGGAATGCAATTGTGGTATGCAGACATTATTATAAAGATCTGTTTTCTTCCTGTTTATATATCATCGCGCAGTTAATATACGAAATGTTATGAAATAAGTTGAAAATATACGATGATGTGAATTGATCTATGCAATTGATATAACTAATGTATGAATATCTAAATAGGTCGTGCTCATGTTCATATTTTTAACAGAACTAAACGAGGATAAATTTCATAAAAATATACTATCAAATGATATTGGAATGTCTTACGATTCATAACGAAATATATGTTACAAGTTTAAATTATAAATGATTCCTATATCAATAATAATTTTTTTTTTTTTTTCAAGACCAGTTCTCTAACTAGCTGGATACAAATGCTTCTGAAGGAAAACATTTACACCATTCTCTTTCCAGGAATGATTTTGAAACGCATTCCAATTGTCATTCTTTTTTCCCGTTGTTGTTTGGGCGCTGTATTTAGCAATTCAGGTAATATCCAATGGTTTAAGGTATTGTAAATCACTTCTCTTTCCAAATGGTTAAAGTCGTCCTTTCGGAAATGTTTTAAGTTTCTGTATTAGTATTCAGTGTTCATTTTCTTTCTGGTGGATGTTTTATTCGTGTTTTTTTATCATTCATTTTTTATTCTCTTCCCGGACGTAGTTTCCGATGTTGCATTAATAATTTCTACTTTGTCTTTGTTTTCTGGTGTTACCAGTTGTTCCCCATCTGTATAAAAAGATAGAATACGAGATATATAAAGTATCTTGCACTAACATCTTTGGTATCAATAAAAATGTAGTTTTAACAGAGTCACTTCATTAAACCTGCTTCATTTTGATTTCCGTCCCGACACTTATATTTGGTTAAATATGAACTGATAGATTTTGTAATTATCCATGTTTACTCTGTGTGTCCATATATTTATCACCGAGACTTATATTTTCTTAAATAAGGCGATTTTAATGAACGTATAGATAATATAAATTTTCACGTTTACTCTATATGCATTGATTTTTTGTCCCATGTATTTGGTTAAATACTGTGGTTTTAATTATCTCATAGATTTTATAATCTTTTTTTTTTTGTTTACTTTGTGTTCTATTTTTTTCTTTCGATCTTTATCCTAAATTATTGTGATAAAAAGAAATAAAAAAAGCTGCTGTCAAATAGGACTTAATCTAAAAAAGCTTTTCATGAATATATAGATGTAAATTAAATTTCTTCGTACATTAAAAAGTTTTTTTTCTACTAATTAATTATATTCATATCCATTGATATCTTTCCAGGTCATGCAAAAAGTTCATAATAAATTGTCATATTTATCCTAAAAAACTTAAAAACTTTGCAAACATTGATCAGTTGAAGATAATAAGAACATTTTTATTTCTTGAATATGTATGAATTCTTATTCATCACACTGAAATGCCCATACGCTATTTTCTGTTGGAACTTTTTAGGAAAGCGACTTTTGTAAAGCATTTATAATCCTCATAAATGATCTTCATTTCGTTTAATTTCTACTAAAGACAGCTTTTACATAAACTCTAGGAGACAAAATAAAATGCATCTGAAAACTATCTCATTTATTCTTTCATATACACTTTTGTGCATTTTACTGTTTGATATCATGTGACACAGCTGAGCATTCAAACGGTGAAATTACTAAAACTATAATCTTTAAATCTATATTACCATCGATAGAATGCTGCCTTTTTAACATTGATCTCTTTCGAGTATTGTTCTTCTTCTGACTGCTCTTATTACTGTTTTGGGTCATTTCTATTAATGACAATCTTTTTCTCATCATCTATGCTTGACTCTCTGGTGAATGAAAAAAGTGATGTCCTTCTAGATGACGAAGGTGAAAAATACTTCCTCAAAAGAACTTGAATACTGTGCCATATAGAGTCTAGGATTTGGTTTCTTTCTTGGTGTTCTCTGATGATTCACTTATGCTACCTAGCGAACCACCACACAGGTACTAACAGAAAAGTACCTTGACCACTGTCCCTGCTCTCTTGTTGTTTATATTTGTTAGTGAAGTGATCATTTTCATTATCAATCTTTGATATCGTGTTGTTAGTCTTCAGATTTGCATTTGCAATGTCTTCTCCAATTGTGGTTTTATCAGAGGGCATAATCACTTTCCATTCGCTCATGTTCAGTGTCACTTGTAGACGCGACCTTCACTGTCATTCTGTATCGGACGACGTTGGGAAGACGATGATCTCGGTGATGTGTTTGTGGGAGAGGATAACGATGAACTTTCATCACTTGAGTTTCTGTCATCTGTTACCCCTAGCGATTTATCTACAACTAGTTTTCATCATTTGGGTCGATGCTCGACATTTTTCCGTACTCTTTTGTCGAACTTTCCACTCTCGAAATCCTGGAAAATAAAAAAGTTGATGTCACAAAGATATTGAAATAGACAAAAATTGAGCGTCATTAGATATAATCCATCATGCCTTTGAATTCTCGTGAAACTGTTCAGTCATGGAACTTTATCATAATATTAATTTACAAGAATACATGGCATAAAATATTGAATGGTAAGTTACATAATTCAAAATGTCTGATATTATCTTGTGAAACATTTCAAATAGGCAAAATATTTTGAAAATAGACTTTTAATGAATCGATTTTTTATTTTATCAGTGTGGTGAAATATATTCTAAAGTGAATGTTTTGAGTAAAATATGCATATTTAGTGGTGATACTTGCCATTAATGATTCACTATTAAATAGCATATTTTTATTTTATTGTAGCAATAGAAGATGCTAATACGTACACTATAAAACCTTTCCATCTCCTGTATTTTACAACGCTGAAAACGAACGTTTCAGCAGCACTTTATGGGATTGTATAATGTCACGGTAGATCTCTTCATCGCAAGTTCGGAGTCCGCCATTTCTTACCATCTTCATAATCTTTTCATAGTATTCTACACCGTCAGAGCTACACTTTTTGCATTTATCTGAAAATATTCGACAATAATATTCATCAATTCCATATTTTCTTATTTAGCCTATCAGTTTTTAGGATATGTCGACGTTGAGATACATTATCAGTCTTGAGTAAAATAGGAAATATTATGGTGCGTGATTTTACACAAATTGACAAAAATATCACGAAGTATTTTGCCTTTGTTTATGAACAGTCGTGCCTGACATATCGTGTCATTTTCGAGATTTAAAAATCCATGTTGGTATCGAATGTACTACTTCTTGTATATAGGTCACTTGCATCTAAAACAACACTGACTAACCTTTTTCATCCTTCCTAAGATGTATTGTCCCTATACGTCTCATTAAATCTCCGAGATCGTGAAGAGCAAGGATAATGTCTCTATGAGGCGGTATCAGAACATTCTCTTTAATACATACACTCTCTTTTAATTTTTGGATTGCTTTATCATACTCTTCCATAGAAAAGTACAGCTTCCCAAGGTTTGTCAGGATTTTAGCTTCATCCTCTCTACTCCCTGTATGTAAATCCAGTGTCTTTTTGTAGAATAACTCTGCTTTCTTCAGTAGCCTCATACATGTTTTAGAGTCACCAGATGAATCATTTCTGACGCCCAACTGATAATAGCATGTGGCAATATTTGTTAGTGTATATCCTAGCTTTATTATCTATCTGATGTTGACTGTTTAAAGCTTTCTCATGAAATTTGAGTGCACTGTCAAATTTCTTGTTTTTGAAGAGAATACATCCCTTCATGTTATATATATCCGGAAGGAAATACCTACAATCTTCTTTTAGTTTTTGGTCTTCGAGCAAATCAATAGCTTTATCTATATCAGTAATACTTTCATGAAGTGGCTTGTTTTCTTTGTTAGCTAATCGTGTTTTCATGAAGTAGTAAAGTGCGCTAAAATAACAGTTTTTTGTGGTCGGCATCTTGTGGGATGTTTAAACTGTCCGTTTTCTTCCATAAGCGTTTGGACATGGATTAATGTTTCGTGACAATTCATGACTTTTGTCTATATCAAGGTAAAACTTTTGCCTTTTCCGTGAGCCAAATACATCTTTTTCAAGACACAAGTTGTGTTATTAATTCACATTATTGTATAGGTTATTCCTTCCCTCAAGACTCAAGGCTTGTCTATAAATTTCTCCAGTCAAAAGCATTTCAGTTGTTTTTTCATTTTCTTGAAACTTTGGGATCTTCTCGCTATATGTTGCTCATAAAACTCTGAACTTGTCTATGTGAGGCGTTAAATTTATTCAGCTTCCCTCCCTACCAATATCAGACTTATCGGTATCTTTCAACATCTTTGCAATTTTAGTAATACATCCTCTGATATGGTCTATAAAATTTTCATCAGCTTTTTTCATATCGACTTTGAAAGCATCCTCTTTTTCTCTCAGAAACCTAAACACAAGAGGATGAAGAGAATATGATTTCCTTGTTGTTTTTCCATGTGACTTATCATCTTCCAGAAAGTCGTCAGAAATTTCAATGAAATGACGACTCTTTAAATATACCAAATCTAGTTTTGATTTAACCTCAGAAAGAGAATTCGGATTTCCCCCACAATGCAACAGCGTCTTCCACACTAAACTCAGCCGTTTGATATGCTGACAGCTGCATAAGTTTAGTTTGGTATATTTTGTTTTTAGCCTATCGAATGACTCTTTCAAACAATTATCCACTCGAAGTATATGTGTCATTTGCATGTTTTTTCCGCTAGCATTGAGATTCAAAATGATTGTCTTAGCGGTTAGAAATCCCGTCTGCAATGAACTGCACACAGTTCTGATTACCAGAGGACAATATCCACAATGCTCCAAAATAGTTTGTCGATCAGACGGTGATATGTGATTGTCCATCTAAAAAGAGACAAAATATTCACAATGATACAGTTTCTCATAAATTGTCGGACTGTCTAGATACTGTAAAGTATTCCATTTTAATAAAAACAGTATGGTCCAGTGTATTTTTCAAGATGGTTTGTTATATTTATGTGTGATTAAACTTTATTTCGTAGTAAATTTGATAATTCAATTAGAACTGGAATCTGCAGCGATTCATTAGGGGATAAATTTTTTGAAATATTTCCCCATTGTTATCCAACACAATCACATCGCTATTATTAACAGACATTAATATGTTATAAACGTAACATTTAACTGATTTTACCTTTTCCATTTTCCGGGTACACTTTAAAAAGAGATCATGCGCATTCTCTTTGCTTAGCTTTTTAACTTCATGTTCCTGCAGGACATTTTTCAGTCTAGCTACCCAGTTCTCTAGGGCTTTTGGTCATGTCCTCCAGAAGCTGCTGTCGCGATGTTATTATGATTTTCACCTGCATGAATTATCACCTTGTGTGAAAAATACTGACGTCGGAGTTTGTGTGTAGAAGCATGTTTTATATGATATGAATATTTGTTTTTCAATTTACGATATAAAACTGTTGAAAAAAATTAGATACAAAATAGTTACCATAAAGAATTTAGACAATATAAAAATTCGGTCTGAGATTAGGGTATAATGGGTCTCTTGAAAATACAGAAAAGGGATCAGGTCTCAAGGATGAATAGGCAGCTCTTGTCGACAAAGTCATACCCACCGTCAATCCGCAGTTAAGTATATATACACCTTTATACCATATTCTTGTTCATGAACGTTTTTCGTATTTTAAAAGTTACTTTCATCTTAAAATAAGATATTGAACGTGAAAATTAAACGTATCAAATGTTTCTAGATATACATTAAAGTGACCTTCACCTTACAACGGGGTCTAGAAATTCGCTCTAACAACTCTATGAAGAATTTATAAAGTTCCTCCAAGTCTGATTTCCAAAATATCATCAATATTGTCAAAATAACAATACAGTACCTGTAAAGACATCACCAACCAGTCATGTATTCAGGAAAAATATTCATAAAATTGTCTAACAAAAGGCATAAAAAAGTCAGGGAAACCAGTTTAAACGACTGTGGTTCTAATACGCAACTTTTAAAATACAAAGAAAAGTTCTTTTTTAAAAAAAAAAAAAAAAAATTTTCTTTTTTTTTTCATATTATTGCATTGTGAATGAAATAATCCAATTAGACCACATTGGAGTCTTGTTAAGTCACGATTCGTTCATAATAGAAGTGCGGTTTCAAAGAGCAAAAGTAGGTCATCATTATATTGCGGATAAGCAGTTTATGGCCTGCTTGACCAGGAATATTTAAAAGTCATTTGAAGTAATAGGTGCCAATTTGAAAGTTAGATTACAGGAAAGTGATGACAATATTCCAAATTTACAACCAAGGGATAATTAAACTAAAATTTAATTTCTCGCAGATGAAGTGAAATAAGATATCGCCGAATATCGTCAATGAAAATATATCATAACCTGAATCGACCTTGCTCAACTTTCAGATGACGTCTCGTAGTCTTAGTACAAACTATAGTGGACGAAACGGAACGGGAATCGGAACAACTCGAAAATGGTCTATTCTGTTTTGAAATTGACAATATAATTTATTACACAAAGGAAAATATAAGCTATGGACTGGACTGTATTGTATGAAAAGTGATACAGATCACAATCATTTGTGATTTTGTAAACGTTTCATTTGAATTAAATGTGGACTCACGGCGGATGCGACAGGTCGACAAGAAATGCTTACTCCTTCATGACCTGATCCCACTTTAGATTTTCAGAGGTCCTTGTGTGGCAATATCTCTTTATCACATGTTTTCAATGTATTCATATCAACTGATCCAATATGCTAGCACATTTCATTTACAGTTTTAACTTTCTAAGTGATAAGTAGGGCCTAGGGCCATTAAAACTAATCCTCAGACAAATTATTTACTCAACTTCATGGTTTTACTCAAGAATAGGCTGGTTATTATATAATATATCATCGTCCTATGGTTAAAATGATGTTCAAATCGAAGACACTTGTGAAAATTCAAACATTTTTGGCTAAAACTGTATCTAATGACTTTTCAGCATATAATATTCGTACTTCGCTTTCCTTTTACAAATTTTGGGGCCGTCGATCAGGAATGCGTTTGCGTTTGCTAAAATAATCTATGTCTATCGGGTCGTGACGAGTTGTCTGTCTCAGATTCGAATGAATTATGGCTGTAGGTTCATACAAGCCATAGTTCCATATATTAATTCGGTTCTTTAACAGACCTTTGCTCTCTGAAATGATGAACGTAGAAAAATATAGAAGTGTGATGTTAGGTTAAAGAATGTGTTGTACTTACAACACACATCATCGGTAACAGTATCCATAGAAAACAATTGGCATCATGTTCGAGTGTTTTCTTTTCATTTTTTTCGTTATAATGGTAACTTTTGGTTTCTAAGCTATTAGATGAATGCCGTTGACAAAACATTTTCCTCCCTCGAGGGGCTTAAAAGAATAATGGAGGTAATTTTCGCAACTCTAAAGGGACAAACTTGATTTTTACGAGATCTCAACCTTCTGTAGATTATGTGTCTAAACGTGACCGAGTCTGTTCTAAATAGAAATGTTTTCCTAGAAACAAATGGAAGGTACACTTAATTGTTAGTTATCCCTCCGATATTTTGATTTATTATCGTATGAATAATAATAATAATAATAATAATAATAAATAATAATAGTGATCGTCATCGTCGTCATCAGATTGATAAATGAAAGATGATTAATAAATAACATTTGTGTTTTAAATCACAAATGTTTAGCTTTTACTTACGAAAGTAAATTTACCTCAAATTTATTTTCAGTGGTGTCCAAGATGGCCTGTTGTTCCAGACGTTTATACAAATCTGATTGGCTAGACTTGTTTTCCCCATTCCACCCATACCACAAATAGAAACACCTGTAAAGTGTACATGTATATAGTGTACAAACTAAAATTCATATTTAGAATCGTAATATAAACATTGGTTAAGAATTAAAATACTTGCAATTAATCATTTATTTAACATTTTTAATATTACAAGATAAATGTGTACAAACGTTTTTTCATTTGTAAACTTCCACTACTCCATTTAAGTATAAAAATGGTTTGAAGGAGTCAATGGGCATGATAAGATACCTTTGAACTGGCAATCAAGGTCATGTATCCATTTGATGAGGTCACTTATCACTTGTTCTCTTCCAACAAAGTTGTGGTCATCATGGGCTATTCTTCCCATCTGTTTCGGAGGTACATTCTTCTCCGCTCGCTCGTTTTTCCAATTCCCCCACCCATAATGTTTGCAGTTACCAATCATTTTGGGTAGACGTTTATGGAAACCATGTTTGACGTGAAGCTCCATATAATCGGTCAAATTAATGAGGAACTCCAGCAGGTCATCTTCCTCAAAGTTATTATTCATCACCTCAAAATAGCACTTTGCATCCTAAAATTTTACAGCAAAATTTATTAGACCTAAGTCCAGTCCTAATATTACTGGTATTAATTGTATCTATTAATTTGTTTAATCATTCCTTTTAAATGTACCAACAACAGAAAAACAAATACCATGTACATGTAATTTCATAGAGACCCAAATCCACGTGTCCAATTTGTCGGAATCATTACCAATCATCAGAGGTACACTTATATTTATAGCATCAGTTCTGATTCTAGCCCAGAAAGACATTAGAGTTCTAGAGTCAATTGAGTTGTCTTTTCTACCATTCAGATGCAAAATAACAGTCATAGCAGTTATCAAAGGTTATACCGGCAGTTCACTTTCTAAACCAACCAATTGAATATCAATGGTTATAACGAAAGTTGTGATTCTAATTACAATTTAGATGCATTAAATATCAGATACAGCTCCAATACTGTTTTCTAAACCAAATAAAATGTCTATCAATGTTTATAAACAAAAGTTGTTGTTATGTACCAAAAAGACGCAAAATAACACGTATAGCACCAATTCTGATTCAAAAACCAATCAAATGTATATAACGATAGGGTGTTTTGTTTGTTGGCTATGTGTATTAGTATCTAAGTCCTGTTATGGTTGGGGCCTTCGATTCAGACCCCTTACAACAATATTCAGTAGTGATAATGATATACAATCAACAATGTTTCAAACATATCTACATACATGTGTATACATTACATGATAATAGAATCAGAGGGTGAGAGGTTTGTTGTTCTCTAACCAAGAATCTTGAAGTAACAATTGAAGATTATTATGAGAAATTATTGTACATTGGGTGATACAAAACCATTGGAATCACTAATATATTTTGTTTTATTTCTCACCTTAACATCATTGTAGTGTTCAGCTAGCTTTGAACGAGAAAGGTTCCTGACTTCGTCCAAAAGAAACTCATCAGAATCCAACAAGTCTATCAGCTGAGTTCTAATCTTATCAAAGGGATAAATGTCGGTGTTGTGCCGATCCATTTTCATCTGGCTGTTCTTATTAGGTCATCGTCTGCCAGTTCACGTGCAATGTATATTCTGTGAATCCAAATGTTACAAAGACAACATGGGTTAGGAGAAAACTGCATTCGTTTAATATGTGACTAAGATGTTTCATATTAATACGCCCTCTAATTCCTCTTTGGTTCTAACTTGATTTTGTTTCACGAGCGGCCTCAGACATGCTAAGTCATACAAATTTATGGGAAATGTCACACAGTAATCTATTAACTCAAACTAACAAATGCTCGAACACAAAATCTTGGTCGTGAATAAATATACATGGACCATACAAATAAATAAAATATTTACAAAAAAAAAAACAACATTCTTTAAACCATATCATCCTCTATGGCCTTGGACAATTTGTCTTTTTTTCAAACACCACTTTGAAATGTAAAATTACACGCCATGAAAGCTACCAAGATTATTGCCGGACTATTATTTGAATCTTTGCAAGAACTATCTCAGCCGTAACATCAAATTACAACATGCGTGATATAGTAAAAAGGGTTGAGTTGTAGAATGTATTTTACAACATAGATAACGACCCCTCTGACTATACCTATCACTCAGAAAAAGCTCCGTGTCTCGGACGGACTCGTTGAATAGAAATGATAATTAACTTATCACTTGATCAATGTCCAGATAATTTTACATGTAGGCCATACTGTTGTAATTTCAAAATAAAACTACAAAATCACACAATTGCATTGGTTCTACTTCGAAAACATTAATAATTCTGTTTTACCTTCTGTCATGGTCGTGTGCGTTTTTCATCTAAAACATGTCGTGTCTATTTCACTATACAGTTCAAGTAAAGACGTTATTCAATTATATTGATTTCCCGCTAACTAAATGCAGGGTGAAAAATGAGGTTTCTAATCGATTTCTGTAAATGTTATGCAATACATTGCTACTTTTGATATCTATAATGGTTTTTGTACTTACGTGTCGCAATTGATAACAACCAATATTTAAAAAAGTATCGTGTCGTGCATTACTGCAAACTACTGTCTGAGAATAATTTACTTCCCACTCAGTTTACAACTGATCGGACAAAAGTTCACTTCCTCTAACCTAGTTATTTTCCTTGTAAACATTAAACTCGTAACAATGAAAATGAATATTTTGATAGGGGATCTTTTATCTCCAGATACGAGACATTTACACTGCACGCCACTGGTAATACTTAGCTAGAAGAAACAAACTAGCATACATGAATAACAACTGATAACAAACAAGAAGTAGTGATTCTCGTTAATCTTATAGCTTAGTTCAGGCTTTTTTATCTTTTAATTTTGAATAGTGCCTTATGTCACAATCAATATTTTTTCAGTTATATAGTTTTTAATGACGGAGGAGAAAACCCATAATATAAGTGACCAACGGCCTTCTGCAAGTAAACTGAAAAACTTTCTCACAGAAATAAACTAATTTATTAGGTTCCTGTCGGGCTCGAACCTTTGCAGGCCAAAAGTAAGCTACCTGATGTTTACAAAGCGCGACGATCTCGCCACTCGGCCACGGAGTTTAGTTAAAGAAGTAGATAATGTATCACCTGTAAAACATGATGCCGAGTTCCATACAATACACACAATTGTGTGTTTATAAACAGCAACATAATATGTATCATATTTCCTTGACGAATATTATACAATGGTGACTCCACCTTAAGTATGGTAAATTACTTATCTAAGTAATCCGTCGTAGAAATAATTATTATCATTTATCTCTTACCTTTATAGTTTTCCAAGTATTTCCTAAATCAAGTCGTTACGCTATCAGGACGCGTACGAATGCGCCATAATGATTGTTGCATGTTCAATACACAGTTCCAATGTATGCATTTCAATTCAACAATTAACTACTATTTTTGGATGTTATGCTTGAATAGAAATATTGAATATCTATTCGGAAATAAAACGGATTGGTAGATGCATTTGTTCCGAATCGATGCATTTGTTCCGAATCGATTGTACAAGGACTTTTATGAAAATAAAAACAGACACATCTTTGAAATATTTAGTAAAAGATATATAAGGCTATCTAGTGATCTGTGCAAATCAGAATTTTTATTTCATGAATGAATATTTATGTAATTATTTTTTCTCTTTTTTGAGTAATGATTTAACAAACAAATGTGTTGGACATATGAACAAGGACTTTTATGAAAATAAAAACAGACACATATTTGTACCCTATCCTGGACATCCTATTGATTTATACATTGGTGTCTGAGATTTTTTATATCATGCCCACAAGATTGTTAAAAAGATGGAGGTTAGCATATGTTTAAAGATTATTCTATTCAGTATAAAAAATTGAATTGTGATATTGGTAAAGGAGATCTTTTTTGCAATATAATGTTATTGGAGCTCACCATTTGTGATATGTTTATTGTTAAAAAAATAATGCTTTGAAATATTCATGTACAATTTCCATCAAAGAAAAAAGGTCCATTTTAAAATTGTGGATTTTAGTAGAATGGATGTTTTTTAATTCATTGTAATACATAACAACTGTAACAACAACAACTTATGTAGAAACAATATATCCTGGGGAGCTGCAAATAAACTCGTCGAAAAATCAAAGATATTTCATTTTAGTTTGGACACAAACTATACCATAAACGTGATGACATCGACTTTTCGTTGGTCTGCTATCAATCCAAATAGCAAAAACGTTTTTCACCTGCATAGGATTCTCTTGTAAATAATATGATATGCTTGGGCCTGTAAAACGTCCGAATATTACATACACAAACAAGCTTGTGGTAAGTTGTTGTCAAAAGGGTGTAAAGCGTTTAAGGTTTACATTTTAAAATTTTAAAATCGACAAAACAACATGTTTGTCACCTTCGTGTTTCTGTTTGAAATGTCGAATTAATTGTTCGATAGTGGCCATCTGTACCAAGTTTGACCAGGGATCATACGTAATGTATTGATCTGACTAAAATAGACTCTTGGTGGGCGTGATATGATGGGAGAGATGATTTTGCAAATGTCCACGTTTATCACATGTTCACTATGTTAGTATATTATTTATGGACTTCCTTGCTGTGATGGACGTACTAGCTGTGATGGACATTCATGCTTTGATGGGAGGTCCTTGCGGTGGTGGACTTCCTTGTTGTGATGTACTTCCTTGCTGAGGTGGACTTCCTTGTTGTGTTAACTTCCGTGTTGTCATGGACTTCCTTGATTGGTGGACATCCTCATTGTGATGGACTTCCTCACTGTGGCGGGCATCCTCGCTGTGATGGACTTACTTCCTAAGGTGGGTTTCCTTGATTGGTGGACTTCCTTACTATGATGGAGTTCCTTCGTGTGGTGAACTTCCTTGCTGTGATGGACATCCTTGCTTTGATGGACGTTCTTGCTGTTGTGGACATCCTTGCTGTGATAATCTTCCTTTCTGAAGTGGACCTTTTTGTTGTGATGGACTTCCTTGCTGAGGTGAAGTTCGTTTCTATGATGGACTTCCTTCCTGTGATTGACTTCCTTGCTTTGATGGACTTCCTTGTTGTCATGGACTTCCTTGCTTGGTGGACATCCTTATTGTGATGAACTTCCTTACTGTGATTGACTTCCTTGCTGTGATGGACTTCCTTCCTGTGGTATGCTTCCTTGATCGGTTTACTTTCTTACTGTGATGGAGTTCCTTCCTGTGGCGATCTTCCTTGCTGTGGTGGATTTCCTTGCTGTGATGGACTTTCTTATTGTGATGGACTTCCTTGCTGAGGTGAACCTCCTAGCTGTGGAATATATATATATATATATATATATATATATATATATATATATATATATATATATATATGTGTGTGTGTGTGTGTGTGTGTGTGTGTGTGTGTACATATGTATAGATATGTATATGTTTAGATATATGTATATGTTATTTGTTTTATTAGAATTTAAGTTTTCCCGTACCTTAAAAAATCCAGCTGTATTTCCGTATGCAATGACATTACAGATAAACTCTTTCGCCATACCAAATGTACTTCGTAATTCGGTAAGGGGATATCGGTCCTTTACGCACTCGAAGTATGTTAAAGTCGGCCGATTTTTATGTGTTCTAAATTTATTTTTAAAATACAGGACGTAATTGTTATTGGAAAGTGCTTGTATTATATAAAATATATGCTTCTCAATGCTATTTTAAATACCTGAAGAAAATCGGATGAATGTAAAAATAAATATATCAGGTCACTAAAAGAAAATTTTCCGATCTTTAATGTTACCCTGAATGCTGACGTTGACAAAATCAAAACAATATAACTGTGAAAAGTATGCGTACCTCATGTTTTACAATCGTGCCGCCGTGTCCGGTGGAGTTGGGCAGTTCATGATCATATGTGTCAAGAATGATAAACCCGAAAATGCGATGGAACGAGTTAAAAATGGGTCGAGATCACCCGATATACTCGGCACGTGGACAATTTCAAAAACGAATGTTTTGAAACGACGAAAAAGACCAACTTTGCCTGATTTAGGTATGAAATGATGATGTGCGAAAATAAAAGCAGAGGGTAATGTATATTAATTGCAAATAGCATGTGTTTATTGGTCACTCGGTTATCTTCGTAAAAAATTACCGAAAGTTTATTTGCAATGCTCAAAGTATGGCGGACAAAAATTACTGATATTACGGGTTACGTTTGGCAAGATTGTTGCATATTTACACATGCATTTGTTATTCTAACCATCAGATGGTCGTATTGGAATATATTTGAGATAGTATATGACATAAAATTGGCATGTAAATTTTTCACCCACGACAGCTCATATCGCTTTAAAATGGATTTAAGCAATTATTAGTTACCCGTTTACCTTGACAAGTTAAAAGGAGTTGATTGTCCCGTGTTTTGAAGGTAAACAAGCAATTGATAGCAATTCTATTTACGTAAAAAAAGAAAATCTTCAATTGCTGAAGGTAATTTCGCGACAAATCTATAGTATTTTGATACTTAGGACCAGAAATATACTTCAACATAAGCGAAATTTCGAGATAAAAACTTCGAAATATCCGGAATAAAAATGATACAAATATATATTTAAAAAATCTGGACCGGCCGTTGGACTTCGACACAACCGTTATTTCGACTCATCCAATTTCGACATAACAAGTTTCAATTCATATCACATTTATGATACGAGTTTGGAATTTTCAATTTTGCGAGCCTCTGACGAGACAGAAAGAATAATATAGAATTTCATCCCCAGTCATTAGAAAATACCATTTAAATTGCATATATTAAATCATATGATAAAATGAATCTGACATATATAAAGTTGATTACTAGTATACTTAAATAGTAAAAAATTGGTCAAATTGTATGCTTATCTCCAATTGATATACCTCTTTTTTCCGTTGTAACATTAAACATGCAGCAACTTAAATATTTTCACAGACAAATCCACCTTTTTATGCTCCAATAGTAGAGCTTGTACCTGCGCCATGGACACAACCGCATGTTGTTACAAGGACGAAGGACATGGTAACAGAAATAGGCCAACGCCCCGTGATATTGAAAAAAGAAATAGAAGGGTTTGTGTTGAATCGACTGCAATATGCTCTAATAGGAGAATGTTTCAGTCTTGTCGAGGTAAAGGAATACATTAAAAAGTGGAAACAATCTATTATCTATTAGTGAAAGAATGTGATTAATAAAACAGACGTTAAACTACATTTGCCATCGTTTCATTGCTTTGAAGCTTATCATAAAGACTTATATAATTGAATATGGCATATTACAATTTAATTTGGATGTAGAATATATTTCACAATGATATTTATTGTAACAGATGTCATTTTTTCTACTTCTATGTTTGACTTGCAGAATGGAGTCATGAGTGTAGAGGACATTGACAAGGTCATGTCAGAGGGCCTTGGCAGACGATATGCATTTATGGGTCCATTGGAAACTACATATCTAAATGCTGATGGTAACTAGTCTCCTGAAATAATTCTTTAGAAGTGCTGATACTATGTCTCGCGCGCGCGCGCGTGTGTGTGTGTGTGTGTGTGTGTGTGTGTGTGTGTGTGTGTGTGTGTGTGTGTGTGTGTGTGTGTGTGTGTGTGTGTGTGTGTGTGTGTGTGTGTGTGTGTGACCAGTTTGAATACGTCCAGTGGGAGTCGAATCCACGATAGGGGTGAGGGACTCCATGGCGGAGAATCTCGATGTCTACGTATAAGTGATAATAATGTTGACGAAAACCAGCATTACGACAACACACACACACACACACACACACACACACACACACACACACACACACACACACACAGAGACACACCGCCGATATCTGTACACAGATAATTATCACAAATGTACCTATAGGTAAACTACATACGGGTTATATAGCTGTTGACAATAACAAATATTATAAATACATTGAATAAAGTTTTTCTTTACCGTATCCAAAGTATAATCCCTATAAACAAAAAACATGCATTACTTTTTCAGGTTTCCATAGTTATGCAGATCGATATCGCGACATGATTTTTGATGTTCAGTCAACATTTGAGGCACCGATCAAGATGGAAAGGAAAATTCTAGAGACAATTCACGACGACATAGCCACTCGGATTCCGTTAGATAAACTTACAGAAAGACGGAAGTGGAGAGATACTAGATTGTCTGCCCTTGATAAACTTAAACGTGACATGAATGATTGATAATTGTTTTACTGTATATGTAACAGTATGACAGTACGAAATGCTTGGAGTCTAAAAGAATTTGTTGCACTCAGCTTCATATACCTCAGGATGTTTGGATTCGTTGTCATGTATTGAATTTTAAGATATGCACGAATATTATAAACATAATACCAAAGTTATAATACTCAAGACGATCGTTTCTGTCAATTAGACTTCATCAGTTGAGCTCCAATTTAAACAGATTTTCTTCTAAAGAAAAAGTGGTATCAGACAAGGCAAATAATAAATCTAAATGTATAATCAAAATCCGTCTAAGAGTAACCACTGTAAAAAGATGGCTAACCTAGCTTTATAAGTGTGATATTACTACAACAACTTCACACCAAAGATTCCACATCTGAATCACGTCACCAGACTTTCATTATTACGTCACAATAAAATGACCCGCCAAACTCTGTGATAATCGTCATTTAGAGACATTTGGCGCTAGGTCAATTACACAATATCTCGCACATGAGATGGACTGATCTGGTTGTTCACCAATACTGCAAAAATTTATCCGAAACTGCTGATCTAGAACACTTTGTATCTCTACACAAAATATTAAATAAATATTACACAAAATTTTCCAAAATGTATTTGAAAGGAAATTAAGATTTTTATTACATTTTTTGTTAAATTTATCAATCAAATATGAGCTTTATTTTTCACTGTTATTTTTCATTGATTTTACTGTATTTTGATTGGCTTAATGAACAATATGAATGTAAAGTGTGACAGTTTTCATTAAGCCAATCAAATACAGTGCCAGGTTACTGATGAAAATGTGATTAATTTATCCCATTTATAATGTAATGATAATTTTCAAGTCATTGTTTGATAATAAACTTTGCTAACAAATTCCAATAAATGGTAATGCCGTGGTAAAAAAGTTTGAACACTTACTGTATTAAGAAGGGATTTTCGTATGAGCTATTTATAACGACGTATCGAAGCTAAACACAATGGCTCCGCACAGACTTGTTCTGTCTCGACTAAAAATCAAGTGAGATTATGTTTTCATAGAGTGGGTTAGGTGATCGATAGGCAGTGGAAATATTTAATGTATCCACTATCTAGGTTTGTTCCAAAGTTTTTAAAATATTCAGTGACACTGGAGATACATTACAGAAAATGCACATCAAATTAGGCGAATTCGCAATGAGTTTGTTGTCCAGGTCTATCAATAACTTTGGCATGATCTTTGAGGCATCAAGTGATGTATTTCAATCAAAACCAAAGGGGCGCAGAGATCTCTTTTAGGGCGTAATATTTTTCCCCAGGCTCCAGTATTCATTGACCATATTACGCTCTGAAAAGATTTTCGAGCATCTGTATCAAAACGTGGTTTGTTTACATTTCACAAGCCGTAGACTAGCCTACATATACAGAACTTCGGATAAATCTAGGGTCAAACGAAACTTAACTGGAAAATGTAACAAATAGCATATTTGACAATTGTTTTGAATAACATGTTTATTACATCGAGAGAGGCAGGGGAATACATGTTTAACACTCGTGCTACGCGTTATTCAAAAACAATTGTCAAGTATCCTCTATATATGTGTGTATAATATGGGTTTATTTTGGAGTGCGGACAGTGTGTGAAAAAGGGTGCGGTCACTAAATCAAACTGATGAATACATGTATATGTAAACAAACGGGATTTCAATCAATCCATGTGCGAGAAAAATAATCAAGCACCATATCTGAATTCCAGATAGAGAAATATCAGTCTGGGGTGTGATGAGTCAATATCCCAACCTCCGCTAAGTTGGGACTTATTGATTCATCGCATCCTCGATTGATATTTCTGTATATGGATCTCAAAGTGGAGCTAGAGTCTGTTAATCTCATCCAACCTGAACACTGATTTGAACACGTTAAGTAATTGAAAGATAACAAATCGCTAGAAATTACTTTTCGTACAGGGACCAATGGAGAGTATCCCTTAGTCTGATAAGTTATGACAAATAACAGTATTTTGCATTATCCTATAGTCATTTTATTGAGACATAATTCTCTTTAGTATATATCCGAACTAATCAAACACTATTTTATGCAACTATATCAAATCTCTGACATATGAGCTGCACGGTAAATGTTGGAAACTGATAATCACTTGTAGCCACCTCCTGGCATGTTTGAGAGAAAACCCCGCTGAGCAAGTCATTTGATGTGTGAATATTGCCAGTTACCTGACCAGAGTCGATTATTTTCTCTTTGTACTCACTTTACTTTTGTCATTTTTCATAAATAACCTGTATTGATCTCCCTGAAATCTGTAATCTACTCCTTAGATCTAACAACAATTATAGGAAATCTTTATGCAACAATTCCAAACCACGCTTCTTTTGACCAAAAAATCGCTCTGGTGAATGTCATGACCAAATGGGCCTCTTGTTTCGACAACATTTTCAGGCAGTGTTTCAACTTTGCAAACTTGTCTTTGAAGAACTGCTCTTCTAAGTTTTACAAAAAGGCTTCAATAATACCATGATGCCATTGTAACTGCCTGGATTTCCATAATGCAGTAAATACGTCAAACCCATCAATTGGTTGTCAATGCATTAAACATGTAAATAACGTAAATATGTATTCTCAAAACACTATATTATTATACGGGTTCTGCATATAATAAAATGTAATAATCAGGTTCACAACTATTTACAACAATTTATAAGGGAACATGGAAATTATGGACAAATCATCCGAAGTATCAAGTATCAACTTCAGATGTCGGTAAATGGTAATATATATATGATTCTAAACTTGAACATGGATGCTCTGCAAATAAAATACCCTTATGCCAGATGAGAGATCAACAAATTTACTAACTACAGTTACACGAAATTTAACTTAACTTCACACACAAAAAATGAATTTATCAGTTCCAATATTTCAAAATATACTGTATACCAAAATTACTTCAACAAATCACACAAGCTTTTCTCAAATTTATATAGATTTGTTACTGTACAGCCACAACACCGTTACAATTCACAGACAAATCTAGGTCACCATATGTATCTTTTATATTCAATTGGCGGACGTCAAACAAAAAACAAACATCATATCAAATAAAATAGGTACTGTGGCGGCATCGAGGAATTTTTTCCAAGAAAATCTGGCATATGTGCAAGACTGAGGTATTGATTTTTATACATAAGCATTGTTTAAAAAAAGGATTAGAAAGACTCAATAGTGATGGAAGACACATCGGAAAAAATCTAGACAGGTCAATAATGGAATGAATTAATCTTGCGGCTTATGGGAATAACAAGTACTGATTAGTTATCGCGACATATAATCATCACCTAACTCAGCCCTTTGTTGATAAAATTACGGTCCATAATTCCATGGAAATATTCAGTTTTTGTTTAACCCTCTACCATATTTAAAGAAAGTAACCAAAAAACATGACCTCGCGCTGTAACTGATAACATTCAGGATGTATTTCCGTCCAGGGTACTGCATGCTCAACAACTGTATGACAAACATCCACCTATCAAAACTTTAATTTACATACTAAGGAATGCAATTGTGGTATGCAGACATTATTATAAAGATCTGTTTTCTTCCTGTTTATATATCATCGCGCAGTTAATATACGAAATGTTATGAAATCAGTTGAACATATACGATGAAGTGAATTGATCTATGTAATTGATATCACTAATGTATGAATATCTAAATAGGACGTGCTCATGTTCATATTTTTAACATGATCTATGTAATTGATATCATTAATGAATGAATATCTAAATAGGACGTGCTCATGTTAATATTTTTAACAGAACTAAACGAGGATCAATTTCATAAAAAATATACTATCAAATGATATTGGAATGTCTTACGATTCGTACAGAAACATATGTTACAAGTTTAAATTATAAATGATTCCTATATCAATAATTCAAGACCAGTTCTCTAACTAGCTGGATACAAATGCTTCTGAAGGAAAACATACACCATTCTCTTTCCAGGAATGATTTTGAACGCATTCCAATTGTCATTCTTTTTCCCGTTGTTGTTTTGGGCGCTGTATTAGCAATTCAGGTAATATCCAATGGTTTAAGGTATTGTAAATCACTTCTCTTTCCAAATGGTTAAAGTCGTCCTTTCGGAAATGTTTTAAGTTTCTGTATTAGTACTTCAGTGTTCATTTTCTTTCTGGTGGATGTTTTATTCGTGTTTTTTCATTCATTTTTTATTCTCTTCCCGGACGTAGTTTCCGATGTTGCATTAATAATTTCTACTTTGTCTTTGTTTTCTGGTGTTACCAGTTGTTCCCCATCTGTATAAAAAGATAGAATACGAGATATATAAAGTATCTTGCACTAACATCTTTGGTATCAATAAAAATGTAGTTTTAACAGAGTCACTTCATTAAACCTGCTTCATTTTGATTTCCGTCCCGACACTTATATTTGGTTAAATATGAACTGATAGATTTTGTAATTATCCATGTTTACTCTGTGTGTCCATATATTTATCCCGAGACTTATATTTTCTTAAATAAGGCGATTTTAATGAACGTATAGATAATATAATTTTCACGTTTACTCTATATGCATTGATTTTTGTCCCATGTATTTGGTTAAATACTGTGGTTTTAATTATCTCATAGATTTTATAATCTTTTTTTTTTGTTTACTTTGTGTTCTATTTTTTCTTTCGATCTTTATCCTAAATTATTGTGATAAAAAGAAATAAAAAAAGCTGCTGTCAAATATTTAATCTAAAAAAGCTTATCATGAATATATAGATGTAAATTAAATTTCTTCGTACATTAAAAAGTTTTTTTTCTACTAATTAAATATATTCATATCCATTGATATCTTTCCAGGTCATGCAAAAAGTTCATAATAAATTGTCATATTTATCCTAAAAAACTTAAAAACTTTGCAAACATTGATCAGTTGAAGATAATAAGAACATTTTTATCTCTTGAATATGTATGAATTCTTATTCATCACACTGAAATGCCCATACGCTATTTTCTGTTGGAACTTTTTAGGAAAGCGACTTTTGTAAAGCATTTATAATCCTCATAAATGATCTTCATTTCGTTTAATTTCTACTAAAGGCGGCTTTTACATAAAGTCTAGGAGACAAAATAAAATGCATCTGAAAACTATCTCATTTATTCTTTCATATACACTTTTGTGCATTTTACTGTTTGATATCATGTGACACAGCTGAGCATTCAAACGGTGAAATTACTAAAACTATAATCTTTAAATCTATATTACCATCGATAGAATGCTGCCTTTTTAACATTGATCTCTTTCGAGTATTGTTCTTCTTCTGACTGCTCTTATTACTGTTTTGGGTCATTTCTATTAATGACATCTTTTTCTCATCATCTATGCTTGACTCTTGTGAAGAAAAAAGTGATGTCCTTCTAGATGACGAAGGTGAAAATACTTCCTCAAAAGAACTTGAATACTGTGCCATATAGAGTCTAGGATTTGGTTCTTTCTTGGTGTTCTCTGATGATTCACTTATGCTACCTAGCGAACCACCACAGGTACTAACAGAAGTACCTTGACCACTGTCCCTGCTCTCTTGTTGTTTATATTTGTTAGTGAAGTGATCATTTTCATTATCAATCTTTGATATCGTGTTGTTAGTCTTCAGATTTGCATTTGCAATGTCTTCTCCAATTGTGGTTTTATCAGAGGCATAATCACTTTCCATTCGCTCATGTTCAGTGTCACTTGTAGACGCGACCTCACTGTCATCTGTATCGGACGACGTTGGGGAAGTCGATGATCTCGGTGATGAGTTTGTGGGAGAGGATAACGATGATTCATCACTTGAGTTTCTGTCATCTGTTACCCCTAGCGATTTATCTACACTAGTTTTCATCATTTGGTCGATGCTCGACATTTTTCGTACTCTTTTGTCGAACTTTCCACTCTCGAAATCCTGGAAAATAAAAAAGTTGATGTCACAAAGATATTGAAAAGACAAAAATTGAGCGTCATTAGATATAATCCATCATGCCTTTGAATTCTCGTGAAACTGTTCAGTCATGGAACTTTATCATAATATTAATTTACAAGAATACATGGCATAAAATATTGAATGGTAAGTTACATAATTCAAAATGTCTGATATTATCTTGTGAAACATTTCAAATAGGCAAAATATTTTGAAAACAGACTTTTAATGAATCGATTTTTTATTTTATCAGTGTGGTGAAATATATTCTAAAGTGAATGTTTTGAGTAAAATATGCATATTTAGTGGTGATACTTGCCATTAATGATCACTATTAAATAGCATATTTTTATTTTATTGTAGCAATAGAAGATGCTAATACGTACACTATAAAACCTTTCCATCTCCTGTATTTTACAACGCTGAAACGAACGTTTCAGCAGCACTTTATGGGATTGTATAATGTCACGGTAGATCTCATCGCAAGTTCGGAGTCCGCCATTTCTTACCATCTTCATAATCTTTTCATAGTATTCTACACCGTCAGAGCTACACTTTTTGCATTTATCTGAAAATATTCGACAATAATATTCATCAATTCCATATTTTCTTATTTAGCCTATCAGTTTTTAGGATATGTCGACGTTGAGATACATTATCAGTCTTGAGTAAAATAGGAAATATTATGGTGCGTGATTTTACACAAATTGACAAAAATATCACGAAGTATTTTGCCTTTGTTTATGAACAGTCGTGCCTGACATATCGTGTCATTTTCGAGATTTAAAAATCCATGTTGGTATCGAATGTACTACTTCTTGTATATAGGTCACTGCATCTAAAACAACACTGACTAACCTTTTTCATCCTTCCTAAGATGTATTTTCCCTATACGTCTCATTAAATCTCCGAGATCGTGAAGAGCAAGGATAATGTCTCTATGAGGCGGTATCAGAACATTCTCTTTAATACATAAGCTCTCTTTTAATTTTTGGATTGCTTTATCATACTCTTCCATAGAAAAGTACAGCTTCCCAAGGTTTGTCAGGATTTTAGCTTCATCCTCTCTACTCCCTGTATGTAAATCCAGTGTCTTTTTGTAGAATAACTCTGCTTTCTTCAGTAGCCTCATACATGTTTTAGAGTCACCAGATGAATCATTTCTGACGCCCAACTGATAATAGCATGTGGCAATATTTGTTGTGTATATCCTAGCTTTATTATCTATCTGATGTTGACTGTTTAAAGCTTTGTCATGAAATTTGAGTGCACTGTCAAATTTCTTGTTTTTGAAGAGAATACATCCCTTCATGTTATATATATCCGGAAGGAAATACCTACAATCTTCTTTTAGTTTTTGGTCTTCGAGCAAATCAATAGCTTTATCTATATCAGTAATACTTTCATGAAGTGGCTTGTTTTCTTTGTTAGCTAATCGTGTTTTCATGAAGTAGTAATGCGCTAAAACAGTTTTGTGGTCGGCATCTTGTGGATTGTTAAACTGTCCGTTTTCTTCCATAAGCGTTTGGACTTGGATTAATGTTTCGTGACATTCATGACTTTTGTCTATATCAAGGTAAAACTTTGCCTTTTCCGTGAGCCAATACATCTTTTTCAAGACACAAGTTGTGTTATTAATCACATTATTGTATAGGTTATTCCTTCCCTCAAGACTCAAGGCTTGTCTATAAATTTCTCCAGTCAAAAGCATTTCAGTTGTTTTTTCATTTTCTTGAAACTTTGGGATCTTCTCGCTATATGTGCTCAATAAAACTCTGAACTTGTCTATGTGAGGCGTTAATTTATTCAGCTTCCTCCTACCAATATCAGACTTATCGGTATCTTTCAACATCTTTGCAATTTTAGTAATACATCCTCTGATATGGTCTATAAAATTTTCATCAGCTTTTTTCATATCGACTTTGAAAGCATCCTCTTTTTCTCTCAGAAACCTAAACACAAGAGGATGAAGAGAATATGATTTCCTTGTTGTTTTTCCATGTGACTTATCATCTTCCAGAAAGTCGTCAGAAATTTCAATGAAATGACGACTCTTTAAATATACCAAATCTAGTTTTGATTTAACCTCAGAAAGAGAATCGGATTTCCCCCACAATGCAACAGCGTCTTCCACACTAAACTCAGCCGTTTGATATGCTGACAGCTGCATAAGTTTAGTTTGGTATATTTTGTTTAGCCTATCGAATGACTCTTTCAAACAATTATCCACTCGAAGTATATGTGTCATTTGCATGTTTTTTCCGCTAGCATTGAGATTCAAAATGATTGTCTTAGCGGTTAGAAATCCCGTCTGCAAAGTACTGCACACAGTTCTGATTACCAGAGGACAATATCCACAATGCTCCAAAATAGTTTGTCGATCAGACGGTGATATGTGATTGTCCATCTAAAAAGAGACAAAATATTCACAATGATACAGTTTCTCATAAATTGTCGGACTGTCTAGATACTGTAAAGTATTCCATTTTAATAAAAACAGTATGGTCCAGTGTATTTTTCAAGATGGTTTGTTATATTTATGTGTGATTAAACTTTATTTCGTAGTAAATTTGATAATTCAATTAGAACTGGAATCTGCAGCGATTCATTAGGGGATAAATTTTGAAATATTTCCCCATTGTTATCCAACAATCACATCGCTATTATTAACAGACATTAATATGTTATAAACGTACATTTATACTGATTTACCTTTTCCATTTTCCGGGTACACTTTAAAAAGAGATCATGCGCATTCTCTTTGCTTAGCTTTTTAACTTCATGTTCCTGCAGGACATTTTTCAGTCTAGCTACCAGTTCTCTAGGGCTTTTGTCATGGTCCTCCAGAAGCTGCTGTCGCGATGTTATTATGATTTTCACCTGCATGAATTATCACCTTGTGTGAAAATACTGACGTCGGAGTTTGTGTGAGAAGCATGTTTTATATGATATGAATATTTGTTTTTCAATTTACGATATAAAACTGTTGAAAAATTAGATACAAAATAGTTACCATAAAGAATTAGACAATATAAAATCGGAGATTAGGGTATAATGGGTCTCTTGAAAATACAGAAAAGGGATCAGGTCTCAAGGATGAATAGGCAGCTCTTGTCGACAAAGTCATACCCACCGTCAATCCGCAGTTAAGTATATATACACCTTTATACCATATTCTTGTTCATGAACGTTTTTCGTATTTTAAAAGTTACTTTCATCTTAAATAAGATATTGAACGTGAAAATTAAACGTATCAAATGTTTCTAGATATACATTAAAGTGACCTTACCTTACAACGGGGTCTAGAAATTCGCTCTAACAACTCTATGAAGAATTTATAAAGTTCCTCCAAGTCTGATTCCAAAATATCATCAATATTGTCAAATAACAATACAGTACCTGTAAAGACAACCAACAGTCATGTATTCAGGAAATATTCATAAAATGTCTAACAAAAGGCATAAAGTCAGGAAACCAGTTTAAACGACTGTGGTTCTAACGCAACTTTAAAATACAAAGAAAAGTTCTTTTTTAAAAAAAAAAAAAAAAAATTTCTTTTTTTTTTCATATTATTGCATGTGAATGAAATAATCCAATAGACCACATTGGAGTCTTGTTAAGTCACGATTCGTCATAATAGAGTGCGGTTTCAAAGAGCAAAGTAGGTCATCATTATATTGCGGATAAGCAGTTTATGGCCTGCTTGACCAGGAATATTAAAGTCATGAAGTAATAGGTGCCAAATTTGAAAGTTAGATTACAGGAAAGTGATGACAATTTCCAAATTTACAAAAGGGATAATTAAACTAAAATTAATTTCTCGCAGATGAAGTGAAATAAGATATCGCCGAATATCGTCAATGAAAATATATCATAACCTGAATCGACCTTGCTCAACTTTCAGATGACGTCTCGTAGTCTTAGTACAAACTATAGTGACGAAACGGAACGGAATCGGACAACTCGAAAATGGTCTATTCTGTTTTGAAATTGACAATATATTTATTACAAAGGAAAATATAAGCTATGGACTGACTGTATTGTATGAAAAGTGATACAGATCACAATCATTTGTGATTTTGTAAACGTTTCATTTGAATTAAATGTGGACTCACGGCGGATGTGACAGGTCGACAAGAAATGCTTACTCCTTCATGACCTGATCCCACTTTAGATTTTCAGAGTGTGGCAATATCTCTTTATCACATGTTTTCAATGTATTCATATCAACTGATCCAATATGCTAGCACATTTCATTTACAGTTTTAACTTCTAAGTGATAAGTAGGGCCTAGGGCCATAAAACTATCCTCAGACAAATTATTTACTCAACTTCAAGGTTTTACTCAAGAATGGCTGGTTATTATATAATTAATCATCGTCTATGGTTAAAATGATGTTCAAATCGAAGACACTTGTGAAAATTCAAACATTTTGGCTAAAACTGTATCTAATGACATTCAGATATAATAATTCGTACTTCGCTTCCTTTTACAAATTTCGTCGATCAGGAATCGTTTGCGTTTGCTAAAATAATCTATGTCTTCGTGTGACGAGTTGTCTGTCTCAGATTCGAATGAATTATGCTGTAGGTTCATACAAGCCATAGTTCCATATATTAATTCTTTAACAGACCTTTGCTCTCTGAAATGATGAACGTAGAAAAATGAAGTGTGATTTAAAGAATGTGTTGTACTTACAACACACATCATCGGAACAGTATCCATAGAAAATTGGCATCATGTTCGAGTGTTTTCTTTTCAATTTTTTCGTTTTATGGTAACTTTGTTCTAAGCTATTAGATGAATGCCGTTACAAAACAATTGTCCTCCTCGAGGCTTAAAGAATAAATGGAGGTAATCGCAACTCTAAAGGACAAACTTGATTTTTACGATCTCAACCTTCTGTAGATATGTGTCTAGAACGTGACCGAGTCTGTTCTAAATAGAAATGTTTTCCTAGAAACAAATGGAAGGTACACATAATTGTTAGTTATCCCTCCGATATTTTGATTTATTATCGTATGAATTAATAATAATAATAATAATAATAATAATAATAATAGTGATCGTCATCGTCGTCATCAGATTGATAAATGAAAGATGATTAATAAATAACATTTGTGTTTAAATCACAAATGTTTAGCTTTTACTTACGAAAGTAAATTTACCTCAAATTTATTTTCAGTGGTGTCCAAGATGGCCTGTTGTTCCAGACGTTTATACAAATCTGATTGGCTAGACTTGTTTTTCCCCATTCCACCCATACCACAAATAGAAACACCTGTAAAGTGTACATGTATATAGTGTACAAACTAAAATTCATATTTAGAATCGTAATATAAACATTGGTTAAGAATTAAAATACTTGCAATTAATCATTTAAAACATTTTAATATTACAAGATAATGTACAAACGTTTTTCATTTGTAAACTTCCACTACTCCATTTAAGTATAAAAATGGTTGAAGGAGTCAATGGGCATGATAGATACCTTTGAACTGGCAATCAAGGTCATGTATCCATTTGATGAGGTCACTTATCACTTGTTCTCTTCCAACAAAGTTCTCATCATGGGCTATTCCCATCTGTTGGAGGTACATTCTTCGTTTTTCCAATTCCTGTTTGCAGTTACCAATCATTTTGGAGACGTTTATGGAACCATGTTTGACGTGAAGCTCCATATAATCGGTCAAATTAATGAGGAACTCCAGCAGGTCATCTTCCTCAAAGTTATTATTCATCACCTCAAAATAGCACTTTGCATCCTAAAATTTTACAGCAAAATTTATTAGACCTAAGTCCAGTCCTAATATTACTGGTATTAATTTATCTATTAATTTGTTTAATCATTCCTTTTAAATTGTACCAACAACAGAAAAACAAATACATGTACATGTATTTCATAGAGACCCAAATCACGTGTCCAATTTGTCGGAATCATTACCAATCAGAGGTACACTTATATTTATAGCATCAGTTCTGATTCTAGCCCAGTAAGACATTAGAGTTCTAGAGTCAATTGAGTTGTCTTTTCTACCATTCAGATGCAAAATAACAGTCATAGCAGTTATCAAAGGTTATACCGGCAGTTCACTTTCTAAACCAACCAATTGAATATCAATGGTTATAACGAAAGTTGTGATTCTATTACAATTAGATGCATTATATCAGATACAGCTCCAATACTGTTTCTAAACCAAATAAATGTCTATCAATGGTTATAACAAAAGTTGTTGTTATGTACCAAAAAGACGCAAAATAACACGTATAGCACCAATTCTGATTCAAAAACCAATCAAATGTATATAACGATAGGTGTTTTGTTTTGTTGGCTATGTGTATTAGTATCTAAGTCTGTTATGGTTGGGGCCTTCGATTCAGACCCCTTACAACAATATTCAGTTAGTGATAATGATATACAATCAACAATGTTCAAACATATCTACATACATGTGTATACATTACATGATAATAGAATCAGAGGGTGAGAGGTTTGTTGTTCTCTAACCAAGAATCTTGAAGTAACAATTGAAGATTATTATGAGAAATTATTGTACATTGGGTGATACAAAACCATTGGAATCACTAATATATTTTGTTTTATTTCTCACCTTAACATCATTGTAGTGTTCAGCTAGCTTTGAACGAGAAAGGTTCCTGACTTCGTCCAAAAGAAACTCATCAGAATCCAACAAGTCTATCAGCTGAGTTCTAATCTTATCAAAGGGATAAATGTCGGTGTTGTGCCGATCCATTTTCATCTGGCTGTTCTTATTAGGTCATCGTCTGCCAGTCACGTGCAATGTATATTCTGTGAATCCAAATGTTACAAAGACAACATGGTTAGGAGAAAACTGCATTCGTTAATATGTGACTAAGATGTTTCATATATAATACGCCCTCTAATTCCTCTTTGGTTCTAACTTGATTTTGTTTCACGAGCGTCCTCAGACATGCTAAGTCATACAAACTTATGGGAAATGTCACACAGTAATCTATTAATCAAACTAACAAATGCTCGAACACAAACTTGGTCGTGAATAAATATACATGGACATACAAATAAATAAAATATTTACAAAAAAAAAAAAACAACTTTAAACCATATCATCCTCTATGGCCTTGGACATTTGTCTTTTTTTCAACACCACTTTGAAATGTAAATTACACGCCATGAAAGCTACCAAGATTATTGCCGGACTATTATTTGAATTTGCAAGAACTACTCAGCCGTAACATAAATTACAACATGCGTGTATAGTAAAAGGGTTGAGTTGTAGAATGTATTTTACAACATAGATAACGACCCCTCTGACTATACCTATCACTCAGAAAAAGCTCCGTGTCTCGGACGGACTCGTTGAATAGAAATGATAATTAACTTATCACTTGATCAATGTCCAGATAATTTACATGTAGGCCTACTGTTGTAATTTTCAAAATAAAACTACAAATCACACAATTGCATTGGTTCTACTTCGAAACATTAATAATTCTGTTTTACCTTCTGTCATGGTCGGTGCGTTTTCATCTAAAACATGTCGTGTCTATTTCACTATACAGTTCAAGTAAAGACGTTATTCAATTATATTGATTTCCCGCTAACTAAATGCAGTAAAAATGAGGTTTCTAATCGATTTCTGTAAATGTTATGCAATACATTGCTACTTTGATATTTATAATGGTGTACTTACGTGTCGCAATTGATAACAACCAATATTTAAAAAAGTATCGTGTCGTGCATACTGCAACTACTGTTGAGAATAATTTACTTCCCGCTCAGTTGCACTGATCGGACAAAAGTTCACTTCCTCTAACCTAGTTATTGTCCTTGTAAACATTTAACTCGTAACAATGAAAATGAATATGTTGATAGGGGATCTTTTATCTCCAGATACGAGACATTTATACTGCACGCCACTGGTAATACTTAGCTAGAAGAAACAAACTAGCATACATGAATAACAACTGATAACAAAGAAGAAGTAGTGATTTAGAGTTAATTATTCTCGTTAATCTTATAGCTTAGTTCAGGCTTTTTTATCTTTTAATTTTGAATAGTGCCTTATGTCACAATCAATATTTTTTCAGTTATATAGTTTTTAATGACGGAGGAGAAAACCCATAATATAAGTGACCACCGGCCTTCTGCAAGTAAACTGAAAAACTTTCTCACAGAAATAAACTAATTTATTAGGTTCCTGTGGGGCTCGAACCTTTGCAGACCAAAAGTAAGATACCTCATGGTTCAAAGCGCGACGATCTCGCCACTCGGCCACGGAGTTTAGTTAAAGAAGCAGATAATATATCACCTGTAAAACATGATGCCGAGTTCCATATAAAACAACATCAAAGTCCGGTAAAGTATTATCCAACTTCAGGGAAAACAATACACACAATTGTGTGTTTATAAATAGCAACATAATATGTATCATATTTCCTGACGACCATTATACAATGGTGACTCCACCTTAAGTATGGTAAATTACTTATCTAACTAATCCGTCGTAGAAATCATTATTATCATTTATCTCTTACCTTTATAGTATTCCAAGAATTTCCTAAATCAAGTCGTTACGCTATCAGGACGCGTCCGAATGCGCCATTATATTTGTTGCATGTTCAATACACAGTTCCAATGTATGCATTTCAATACAACAATTATCTACTATTTTTTGAAGTTATGCTTGAATAGAAATATTGAATATCTATTCGGAAATAATACGGATTGGTAGATGCATTTGTTCCGAATCGATTGTACAAGGACTTTTATGAAAATAAAAACAGACACATCTTTGAAATATTTAGTAAAAGATATATAAGGCTATCTAGTAATCTGTGCAAATCAGAATTTTTATTTCATGAATGAATATTTATGTAATTATTTTTTCTCTTTTTTGAGTAATGATTTAACAAATAAATGTGCTGGACATATGAACATTTCATATACATAGGTAAACTATTCACTGACAAATTATTGATATAGGGATATCGAAACCCGCGTTTGATGTCATCATTCCGCAAATTGTATGGTCAGTATAATAGTTTTGTTTGCGATTACTCTGTTTCACTAAGTGAAATGTTGAATTACCTGTTCGATAGCGGTTGTTGAGACGTCTGTACCAATTGTAACGAGGATTCGTTCCTCACGTATTTCATTTTGATTTGACTGTGGACTCACGGTGGGTGTGACCGCTCGACATTGGATGCTTACTTCTCCATGGCACCTGATCCCACCTCTTGATTTCCAGGGGTCCGTGTTTGTCCATTTTTTACCAGATTTGTACCCTATCGATTTATACTTTGGTGTCTGAGATTTTTTATATCATGCCCACAAGATTGCTAAAAAACATGGAGGTTAGCATATGTTTAAAAATTATTCTATTCAGTATGAAAATGTTTAAAACATTGAATTGTGATATTGGTAAAGGAGATCTTTTTGTAATATAATATCATTGGAGCTCACCATTTGGGATATGTTTATTGATAACAAGAATAATGCTTTGAAATATTCATGTGCAATTTCCATCAAAGACGAAAGGTCCATTTTAAAATTGTGGATTCTAGTAGAATGGATGGTTTTTAATTTATCGTAATACAAAACAAACTGTAACCACAACAACTTATGTAGAAACAATATATCCTGGGGAGCTGCAAATAAACTCGTCCAAAAATCAAAGATATTTCACTTAGTTTGGACACAAACTATACCATAAACGTGATGACATCGACTTTTCGTTGGTCTGCTATCAATCCAAATAGCAAAAACGTTTTTCACCTGCATAGGATTCTCTTGTAAATAATATGATATGCTAGGGCCTGTAAAACGTCCGAATATTACATACACAAACAAGCTTGTGGTAAGTTGTTGTCAAAAGGGTGTAAAGCGTTTAAGGTTTACATTATAAAATTTTACAATCGACATAATAACATGTTTGTCCTCTTCGTGTTTCTGTTTGAAATGTCGAAATAATTGTTCGATAGTGGTCTTGGACTTGGGATCATACCTAATGCATTGATCTGACTAAAATAGACTCTTGGTGGGCGTGATATGATGGGAGGGATGATTTTGCAAATGTCCACGATTATCACATGTTCACTATGTTACTTGATGATGGACTTCCTTGCTGTGGTGGACGTACTTGCAGTGGTGGATTTCCTTCTACTATGTATGAGCATTCGCTTACAAACGGAACGTCCCGGACTCGATGGCCGTTAACGGATCATACCTTTGAGTTTTAAATAAGTTAAATATTGTACCTTCGACAATCAATCGGCTCGAAAAGTGAAAGTGATTTGTCTCTCAGATAAGACTATAAATGTATATACCGAGTTCTCGTGTCAAGACAGACGTGACACAGAAAAAAACTGCATTTCCATCACAGTCTATAGCACAGGTAATAACCTACAGGTAGCGCCGACTTCACATAAGTGCAGAATTTTCGACAGGACATAAAGCAACAATAACACAAAACTTGGTCTCCATTTTGCTCTGCATTCCTTATTCTCACCTTCAGAATAGGTACTTGCTGAATCTTATACATAGGCGTAGGCTAAGCCCCCACCCCCCGGTTCCGACGCCTATGTATAAGATTGAGCCAATCAGTTCCGTGTGATAAAAAGTCAATCCGGCAACGGTTTTAAAAGTTAACAACACTTGTAGAATATCCGATTTGTTCGTCCTTGATCATTGCGACCGCAGTGAACAGAAACAGAAATAACAATGGCCAAACCGGCGGTGTGGGACCCAGATTTTTATAATATTTCGACAGAAGAAAGGAATTTAATTCAGAAAAGAGCTGAAAGAAGAAGGGAACTAAAAGCAGAATGGATGAAAAAGTCAACTGATCCTCGACAAGTTGGAGTTATTGTAAGGACAAAGAAAATGAAAGTTAAACGGGCAGCACGGTGTAACCCAAAAGACATAAATATACCCCAAAAGACATAAAAAAAAACCCACACAAAAACATTTAAAATAATAATACATAGGTAAAACTATGGAGAGGGCGAAAGCATTCATCAACAGTTTTATATTTTCAGTTAATCCCGTTGGTGATTCTGTCGTGTTGCTCTTTGCCGTGGGCAATACGACATAATTCCCAAACGGCCAAAGGGATTAATGCTCAGTGTTTTGTTAATGTCCTAGAAATTCACTCATTGTTTTAAATAAAATATTGAGTTGCTGATTGATTCCTTTGCGTCAAAACTTAAAGTCACAATCTGGGGACGTTATTGTAATTTTCTGGACGTTATTGTAATTTTTGACATTTTCATTAGAAAATCACTCCTAAGCGACGAAAATGAAAAAATATTTCAAAAATTTGATGTATCAATGAAGTTATATGGGGAATTCCGTAGGAATTCTTAGATTTTCCCAGGTGAACTAGTGATATAAAGGATGTGCTCTATTCACCTTGAGAGTACTGTTCCGGCACAGTCTCACAACATTTTAAAATCGAATGTACCAGGAAAAGAAGTTGTTATTTCATAGATTTCGATAAAATTTACATAATTCTGTAAGTTTATGGCTAAACTGCTTGCCCAGGACAGTGTTCCAGAGCATTTGATTGGTGTTCTACTTGTCTGGATTGTCCTGGGCAGTGAAATGAACATGCTTAGCAGAGCATTACCACGTGACCGGCAACACCTTACCGTTTATACATAGATCAATGTGTTAGGTGTTTTCCACAATTAATTAACTAATTAGATGAAATTGGACTTTGGAAATATGATGAAAGTTCATGCATTAAGACAGTGTTCTAGGATTCCCATCTCCCATCACCAGTGGCAAGTCAATATTCGAAATGGGAAAGTCAATTTTCAACCTCATATTACCCGTGGGCAAGTTAAACAAATAATTAAATAAATACATGCATGAATTTTTTTCATAACTGACTGTAAATTTGTTTTTGTAATATGAAATAAGTTGGCATTTCAGTACGAATGCGGTCAATACCTCATGTTTCTCTACTTCGTGGCACCGGGAAATCCCATCACTGCATTTTTAGAACTAAAATAGATATGATCCCTATGTCATAAAAAATAATTTTATCATCCAATGAAAATTTAGATTTTAATTTTGCCCATATTGCTCTTCTTTTTCTGATTTTCGTCTTGAACAAGGTAAACTATCAAAAGGAAAACTTTTGCGACTTGGAAATAGAGGATGATTTTGAAAGCTAAAGAATAGAAAATGAACACTTGTATTTAAAACAAGTATATTTTCTTCATTCAAAATTTCATATCATTATTCAGCCGGAAACATGTATCCATTTGAAACAAAAAACACGATGACTTGAACTTGGGAGAAAGTCGCTCATTTTGACATGAACATCTAGGCAACAGAATCATCGCACCAGTTCGCTTTCTAAATGTATATTAGGCTTACTTTACACTGTAAATTATAATTTTCTTTAATTAAACATTGAAAGATCTATTGAAATCTTTCAAAGTATTTAGAAAAACGTATACATGTAAAATTTAATCCATTTCAGTTTATTGCTATAAATCATTACATCTGGGTGTAATGTATGTAAACAAGTTTCTGGGTGAAAATTTGAACATAAACATCAGCTGTTTTACAGCTCTGTCGTATAGTTGTTCTCAAGCATATTGTTTTTAGGTCTATTGTTTTACTTTTCAGCATGTCGTGAGAATCAAAGTAGATACATGTACATCACTTGCTTCATCAATTCATATTTAGAATTCATTTGATATTAATACAGCTTTTGAGCAACTCAAAAAAGTTAATATAATTTGGGAAAAAGAGTGCTAGATTAACTAGTCGTTTAGGCTGTTCAGTTTGACTGCTGTTGATGCCACTGGGCCCCTGTTGCTGTTAAAAATCAGCCTGCTTGGCAATTAATTACGCTTTTTTTGGGAAGGGCATTAAAATTCAGAAAATGACAAGCATCAGCTTACAGTATTTTATGATCAGTAGATGTTATACACAGTCAAGCATTGAATTCTAAATATACACAATCTGAGGATGAAGACACAGACAAAAATCATAAAGTATGTACACGGAAACCTTGGCTTTTTTCCATTTGAATTCTTGTAAACGGGTGTTCAATTGTGGTGCGACAATCACAGTCAAGGAAGACAAACATTAAACAACACTATAAATATTTTTTAAAGAAGTGCAAGTTTTGACATGCATTTCCTTTATATTTTTTCATTTTAAAAGGATTATATGAAATTTGTTACCTATGACTTTTAATCATTACAAGTTATAACACAAATATATGAATTAAAAGAGCAATTATGCAAAATTTCATGTACAAAATAAGTCAGGGAAAGTTAAGTTGGGATGTGGGAAAGTCATTTTCAAATATGAACTTTCCCTTGTAAAGTTGAAAATGCAGGAAAATCCTAGAAAACTGTAAGAGAGTACAGAAAAGTTTATTTATGGGTTTTCTCTCCGGAATGTTGCTTTAAAATAGAATCTATGTGTTATTTATTACTCATGAATTAAATACAAAATTATGTTTTTATGCTATATGTTTTACTCTTTCCCAGCAAATCCATTATGCAGTTCCCATTACCCGAATAATGGATGCGCTTTGTGATTGGGTTCAATGTACAACACTAGTCGTTATGGCCTAGTTGTAATCTGCAAAACGTTTGCTAGTATGGTAGTTTATTACCACATTTGCAATGCGCTTTTAAGTAATGACTTTGCAATTCCGACATATTGTTTATGCCTCGCCCAAATTCACAATGTGAGCAGAATTGTTACCATTAGTAGTACAGGTTCCCGGATGTAAGAATAAAAATGTGAGCTTCTCTACATATAATGATATATGAGGGCTTTGCCCTCAATAAAATAACAGTTTTGGCAATCTTATTATGATATGATGAATAATTTTCATGACTGTAGATTTATTTGATTTTGATAATACTGTTTTATCCAATTTCACGATGTATTTCTGAAACCATATTATGTAGTCAGCATTACATTTTAAAATGTACCATACCCGAATGTTACTTATATGGCATGGTAAAGATGTTTAATACATATGTATTCATTATTTTCTACAATATGGCACGGTAAAGATGTTTAATACATATGTAATCATTATTTTCTACAATACGAAGAATTTGTATAATATAAATTTGACATAATATATGAAGAATATCTCAGGAATTGTGAAAACAAATAATTGAAAGAGACCAATTTGGCTCTTCATTTTACTAAATGATAGTGTCTGTAAGTTCTGTGAGACACTGAGAGTTGATAAATGTTGATTTTTTAATTTTGGGTCATGCAGAATTTTCTTAAAACCAGAGACGTACATGTATATAACAATGTTTATACATCTCTGTTAAAACTAAACCAGGGATAGAAATTAGCAGGGGCCCAGTAGCCCATGGCTAGTAAAAACTGAGCTAGTAGATTTCACAGTAGAGGTTAATACCGAAATGTACAGGAATGTACAGAAATGAACATGAAATACTGAATATACCACAAAAAGGTCGAAATGGAGGGTAAAACTACCAAAATGTATGCTAATTTGAGACTTTTATTTAGCTGAATTAATATCATATTCAAATATTTCAGTATAATAGCAGAAATATACCAAAATGTGCATGTATATTTCTGAAACTCTGTAGAGTACTCTAGCGTACTCTAATTAGTCTGACCATAGCCCATATGGTTACTGAAAATTTGGGGGTATACATGTATCTTGCACTTTCACAAATTTCAACTGATATTTTTGTAAACTGAGTATACTTTGCTACATGTAGCAAGTGTATGACTACTTTGATATATGTTTTCTTTGTAAGATTTTTTTAAACAGCATGTTATAGGAACTCCTGAAGAGCAAGTTTCTGGGCTTCCAGACACAGTCAGACTAATCAGAGTATGTTACAGATTTTCAGTGTATTATCGAGTTGTAAGACTATATTTAGTAAATAAACTGGTAATACATAGCACAAACATTCATATCAGGGGTGGAAATTAAGAAAAAAATCCTCAGGAGCCAAACAGGATCCTAAGTTTTAAAGTCTGGGAGCCCAGATTTAAACTTAAGGGCCCGTCATATTTACTTGAAAAAATTTTAACCAGTTTGTGACCTTATCATTTTTAACAACTTGCTCAGCAAGTGCTATACTGATATTGTGCTTGACTGCCATGAAAATTTGGTTGTTTGCAAAGACAAAAATATTTGAGTCAATTTTGTGTTTTATTAATTTATTGTTATTTTAATAAATATATACATTTTAAGTATCTCATTAAAACTTTTATTCACAACAACTAATTTTCCTTTTACCATTCACCTACATTTAATCAAGATTTAATAACTTTTATACAATGTATACTATTACATGTACATTATCTACATGTATCGTCATTTTAACACATCCTGAAATTCAGTTCCGTTCGGTATCGGTTCTTTTATTACACACACCCAACTTCTATTTCATCCATAAACTGCAAGCAACAACCGTCAACACACGATGTGTTGTGACATTTTTGGCGCCGGGGTAAAGACTAACGTATTTATTTGTCAATAAAATAATTATTTTAATTTCTAACTGGTTTTTAGCAATCCATTAATTTTAAGTACAAATAGAAGGAAATGGATCACTTTCGAAACTTAAGCTTATTGAAATGACGAATGCAGAATGGCTGTACTTTTACTTTTATTCTTATAAAAGCGAACATTCGAACTTAACATGTCAAAATGGAATTTTAAGGACCAAAAATGGGGGAAAAGATACTATTTAGGACTGGAAATGGACCAAATAACGGCCCCAAAAGTGGCAAAAAAAACCCAGAAATCAATTCGCCAAACGGGCGACTTCGTACGTAAATTCAGTCTCCTCGGGCGAATGGGCACCCGTTAATTTCCACCCCTCATATACATATACGATGTTTTATTTTCGATAAAATATTATTTAAGTGAAACAATGTACCAGAAAAGATTCCAGTCTTGAGTTCGGATCTACGATACGGAACCTGGTATGCATTTGTCCCGCATAAATTTGTTTCATTTTTATCTATATCTATTTATTTGACTTGTTTTATGGATTTAGTTAAATGATAAAATAAAATATGATAAATAATTAAATAGAAAACTAAATAAATAAATAAAGGATCCTGTCATAGAACCGCGTCCGTGTCGTAGGATCCGGAAAGATGGCTGACATTTTTAGTCCCTTTAAAAATAATTATCTAATTTTAGATCATAAATCATTTTAAAATCACTAAAACAGATTTGAAATAGTATAAAAATACAATAAAATTGTTTACTTAATAGTGTATATATTTCCTAAAAATTGTAGAGTACTCTAGGGTAATCTAATTAGTCAGAACCCTTCCAGACATGCAACTGGGCTCCAAAAAATCTTGACATACGAGCTCAGATGACTCCTTGATTGCAGAGTTTTATTTCAATCCCTGTAAACTGTGTAGATATGCATTTCTGGCATTTTCTGCACACACTGAATTTTTTTTTTGTTTAATATAACATGAATAGATATTCCCTCAAAAAACTCATTCCTGAAGCAAAATCGGAATAGCAAAATGCCTTCTTCTTTGCCACTGTAACTACCATAAAGGCAAAGGTGACAATTAATTGGCATACTGGTACTAACGCTGAAATTCTGCCCTGATTTTAAGTTACTTCTTTGGGGCAGGTGTAAAATCAGGGGCAGAAGTCCACCCTGTTGCATCATCCCTCTGCAGGTCCGATAATTCATTGTATGTGTAATCTCACAATACACATTTCTCCCATCAGCACAAATTATCACTGACAATAATATGTGCCAAGATTATCCCTTTTTAATGCCAGCCATTTAGGCAACAAAATATGCAGTGAAACTTTGTCACAAATTGTAGTCAGCATTTTCACGATATGGAATGTCACATTCTTTGATACCTTACCATCAGCCAACCAGCAAGCAAGTATTGAAGATTATGACATGGTTTAATTTGGTTCAATTGTAAAATTAATCAAACCAGCAGCTCTTGAGAAGTAAAATATATGTATGTTAATACTTTAAACAGTCATTTAAAAATTTAAAGCATGATAACAGACAAACAGAAAAAAAATCCTGTAGTTGGGGTTTTTTTTTTGGGGGGGGGGTGTCACTGTTGGGCATTGGTTTTGAATAAATTATGTAAGGAATTCACAAAATATCTTACGTACTTCAACTCTTAATAACCTTGTGCATACCAACAGGGGATTAATGTTTTTTTATTTTTGAGAATCAATGAACAGACAGAGAATCATGTTATGATGGAAATATAATAGAAAAAATGGACTTCAACAAAAGAGAATCTTTAAGAGGGACACTTTATAAATTGATATGGTTCTTAATATACATGTAGGCTACATGTATTTCATATTAATTTTTTTTTCTCAAGTGTCCACATGCCATTAGCTAGTGGTTAGAATACATGTATATGTGACTGTGAGGCCAACTCCTGATCTGGGTTATACCAGGGTTCAACAATCCCATTTGTCCGATTATCTGGGACAAGTCTACCGTACATGTATTTTGCATCAGACAAGTAAATTTACTTCTCACTTGTCAGACTGGACAAGTGAAATTGTTGGAGACAAAAATTAATTTAATAAAAATGCTTGTTCAAACAGAAAACTAATTTTACACATGATTTTTAAGACATGCAAGTTGTTTTTGCATTCGGACAAGTAGATATCAATACAACTTGCACTTATATACATGTTATTACTTCATGATATTCATATTCTACGTCACATTTGCCATAAACTGCTTATCAGGAATATAATGATGCCATACTTTTCTCTTGGAAATTTCACACTATAATGACGAACCATATAAATGGGACAGTTCCAAAAATGGTCTATTAAAAGTATTGTTGTCAGTCTAACTCCTACAGGGGTACAGGTTTAGGTAAAATTTATTAAAATTACAAAATGATTTCACATTTAAGAACTGATGTACATGTATATTTTGTACAGATTCATTTTATTGTACAAATGTAGATTTACAATGTATGTTGAGGATTTTTTTCTCAAGTTCTAGGTGTTGAAGAGGAGTAGATGCAATATTAATCTTGAGGTATACTGACCGTGAAGTTTTCTATGAAATACTCAATAGTTCGTCTTATTTTTGCATATTTTGTAGAATGATCCTGCCTTGGCCAGAAATTATGCACTTAAATTTACAAGAATAAAGGAGATGAATATGACTGGTATGAGAATGGTATATGGTGTTGCCCTGGCTTTACCGATAGTGTGCTACAGTCTTTATTTATCAAGTGTAAAGGTAAGACTCAGATTTTTTGTGATATTTGTTTTTGTTAGTTTTTAATGGATAGAAAGACCAGGAATGATTTCATTAATCATAATTTTACATTCACTGGTACTGTTTATTATTCTTATGATCTGTATTCAGCACACTAAAGAAATATTTCATTTGTTGTTTTGTTTTAATAAATTTGTGTGATTCACATTTTCAAAAAATATTATTTTTAATAATATATACCAAAGTGTTAACAGTCTTTAGGATAAAAAATTAAGTGTAGTGCTGAAAATCGAAAGGTGAGATCTGGTGCTGGAGGGGTTGTAACTTTCTGCTGATCAATCTCATCAGGCATAAGTCCCAAGACACATCCAATATCCAGACCATAGGGGTGGGGGTATTTTAACTTGTTGCTTGACAAACGTCACAATATTTCCCTTGTGTCATTTCTACAGTAAGAGTGACAATAATTTGTATGCCTCTATCCTGAAAGGTTCGCTGGGGGCATCTAGTGTTTGGATGATCCGTCAGTGTGTCGGTCTGTTATTCCAATCTGCTTACATGTTGCAATATTTCAAGTTTGGATTGTGATACAGTAACCAAATTTAAACTGGAAGTTCATCTAAGGGTTGCCCACACTTAGGTGATATCACATGCCCTAGGGGTGGGGTCAAAATGTAGAACATTGCAAAAATTTGGGACCTGAGGCATTTGTGTTTCACAAACACATCTTGTTAATTACAATAAATCCAAGTTTTGAGGTTTTGTTGATAGTACAGGAAACCAGATGACTCATAATCAAATTGTCCTTCTATATCTTACTAAACAAAAACCTGATAACTCGAGATCGGAAAAGTAAATAAAATGCTAATGTTGACGTTAACACATGGTCACGATGTTTAATTTCAATGTGAAAGTGACCAGTTATCTCAAAGTTTATTTTTTGTACATCATCATTAAATCCTTGTGATTATATGACTAGTGCTGTACAAGTATGCTCTCTGTATCATTTTTAGTACATACAATGAATAAAAATCTTCACCAAAAAACTGACATTTTGCTCTCCGATCTTAAATTTATATTGCTATTGTTACTTTCTATAATTCGTTTTTTGGACTTTCCGTTCTTAAATGTGTAATGATAGTGTCACTTCCGTGATCTAGTGTGTATTAAGAAACAAAGACTTGTTTGACAGAACACATGGTTTTTGTAGCCGTCAGCTTGCACATATACTGACGATAAGAGACAAACGATAAACATAAAGACTTACAAGTATTGTGACTCATACTGAGATGCTGACAAGAGGAATCAGGATTGTATTCAATGACAACCTTTTAACTGGAGGACCTGTTTATCTGGAATATTTTGCTTGGTCCCCACGACTTAGAGATAACGAGGTTTGACTGTACATATGTTTATATCTGATCCTTTTAATACTACACATGAATTTGTACACATTCTGAGGGCTTACCAGCATTTGTGTATGATGATATTCTTTATCATTTCAGAATGAATTGGAACGTAAGATTAAGAGCGGTGAATTAACAGCAAAAGAAAGATCCAAGTCATTTTATATGTAAAAAAGAACTTTAGTAGAATTGAAATCTTATTTCTTTTTGTGTACAGTCATTATTAAAATATATCTACATGTATACTATTGTTTCTTTGTTCTCATTCAGGGATTTTCCTAAGCCATTTTGGGTCCGGTTACAGGACCCATCCCAATGCAAAAATGGCTTGTATTTCCCACCAAAATATACAGAAATTCCCAATTCAGAATTTCAAAATAAAGAATACAGTATTTTCAAACAACTGCTATATGGAGTCAATTTGTATATGTTTATAGATATATAGCAGTTGTTATCATTAAACAATTATCCTTGTCTATCTTCAAAATATCGATTCAACCAAGAAAAAACTCTAAATAACAAAACTGACCTAAAAAGATCTATGGTTATAAAGAAAACATGACCGAGATCAGCACATCAGCACTTACCTATGTAATTTGTAAGAGTTACTTCACTTGATTTATTTCTTTAATTCATCAGCCCCTGAAAAACATTGGATTCTTCTGAAAATCAATGACCTAGACCAGCTCAGATGTGTCTCTAGGGGTGAATGGGTTTACAACTGACAAAATCTGAGAACTATGGTGAAAAGGTAAGTAAAACTGATTATAGGTGGTCCAACCCTATGATTGTTCTCACCATAAAATATCAAATTTCACCCATTTCGACTTATCACCAAGATAAGTTCTATCAAATAAATGTCAGTAGATGACCAGAATCATCATTGGACTTATTATTCAGGTTATTGTCCTTGATTAATTAATTATTCATAGTCAAATAATGATTCTCCGTTTGAAAGAAAATGGCTATGTATCTGCTTTATGATCCATATACCTTAATTATAATTCTTATACATGTACAGTATGTGCAAAAACACTGTTACAACAGTTGCAGCGACAAGCTTTTAGTTCTTTACTTGTCATGAATATAAAAAATAATTATACTTGTACAACATACAAGTGAAGGGTGTTTGCATGATGATTGGCATTTGACTCTCCATTATTCCTTACAAACAAAACATCCACTTCCTGTATATTCATGAGGATAAATCTGATAGGATCAGCAAAATATTGTGAAGTTAATTTGATGAGTATTGAAATAATATACTATGAATATTGTGAAATTAGTATTGACAATAAACAAAATATTGTGTAGTTTGACGAAGAACGAAATATTATGATGTTAGTTTGATGATTGACTAAATTTTGTGCCATCTTGTCCAGAAAGTCCTCCACTGCATTCTTATATCATCATCTGTCTGGCAATGGGTACCGGAAATGTCATTTTCAATTTTGGAAGTCTGATGGAGTGAGATCAGGCAAGTAAGGGGGAAGTTTAATCAATTGAAAGCCACAATCATTAATGACAGCCATAGCAATGACAGACTTGCGAGCAGGTGCACTGTGATGCATAATGTATCCCATTGATTGTTTGTCTCTTTTGGAGATAATCCAACATAAGAGTACGATTAGAAAACAGACCATATCCTTCACACCTGATGAAACACTATTTGACTCCAGTAAACCAAGGTGCTTGACTGCAGTAAGGTGCTTTCATCGTTTATATTGTTGTTTGGCTGCTGGGTGACTTGATGGACCCATATTTCATCCATAGTCACAAAAAACTCCACAGAAAGTTTGCAGGATCTGCATCCAGAAGGTTCAGATTAGCATGCCGCACGTTCCGTCTTGTGTGCTTCTGATCAATTGTCAGCAGATTACGTACCCAACGTACCGGGGAATTTCTCATCTCAAGATCTTCCGTAAGAACGGAATGATTTATTTCCTGAGAATCTCCAATAGTACTGGCTCTATATCTCTCTATAACTCACCTGTCACCCATAACAATGTTATGGACTTTGTTACTGTTTCAGGAGTTAACACAGTGATAGGAGTCATCCTGAAGGCTTTGTCTGCCATGCTTAACTTCTTCCACCCACCTTTTAATGGTAGTATACAAAGGGAAATTCTCTCTTACTGTTGCTACCATGTCATCATGATTTGCCTTAAGTGCTAGACCTTTCTTGAATATATCTTGAATCACTGCGCTCTTAACAATTTCGTCCATTTTGCTAAAGTCATTCACCTGTTTACTTTAGAATGTCTTCTTCGACAAAAATTACCAATGACACCGTTTGTTGGTTATACAGCCTTAAATAGTCTGAGAACAGTTGAACTGGATGTAGTCAACCCTGTTTGACTCCATCAATACAATGCTCAAAACTTATAAATCAATCTTCGTATTGAAAAGTTCTTCTTTTTCTTTTTCCAATACATTGCATACCGCCTCTGGCATATTGTCACATTGTAGCTGCATGCCACACTGGAAACAGATCCAATTAAAAAAGTGGGAGATATTTACAGTTAAAACACCGTCGTTTTTAGGCAACTACAAGTGACAAGTTGTACTTGAAGGCATTGTTGGTTGATGCCTGGACAGCTGCTGTCCGATTGTTGTCTCACGGTCTAATGACGAAAGGGAAGAAAGACTGCAGCTTTGAGAATGGTGTCTGAAATCGGTGATTATCTGGGGTTAGATGAGGCTCCTCTGGGTATGAGACGATGCTTAGCTGGAATAGCAACAGAATGATTGACTATTCTGTGGAGCATGATGCATTTGCTCATTTCATCCTCTCCTCTAGAGTATTCCAGTTTAGTTCTTGTAGCATGCTGTTAACACTGCTAGTTGTCCCCAATTGCAAACATCATTGGTGCTCTCCTTTGTACCATTTACAGTGCGCAAATGTGTGACTGAGTCCCAAGCAATGCATGCATACTCCAGTACAGTTCCTATCAATGTTGTGTAGCACTGGACCTGAATCTTTTTAGTGCACAAGCTGATGTTTCTCCTAAAACAGACTAGGATGTCGTTCGCCTATACAGTTGTATTGTCAATGTGGGTGTTCCAGGAGAGGCTGTTACTGATATTGAGGCCCGGGTACTTTGCACTCTTCATTGATGTTAGTATGCTTCCATGGATGGTTTGGTTTGATTCTGAATTTTTGTTTTTTGCATATACTCCATGATCTTGCAGGTGATCAAGGTCAATGACACTGGTCTATAACTGAGGGTTTTCCCTTTGTCTCCCTTCTTGAATAAAGGTACCACAGTAGCCTTACTCTACTGATGAGATATCTTGCCTTTGTGTTATTAGGCAATGCATGTAAGAGTAAGTGCAGGTGCTACCGACATCTCATTTGCTAGGTCTTTCAGCAACTTCCCTGGGATTGAGTCAGGGCCTGTCACCCTATCACCAGGAGCAGTGGTTGTGATATGAGGCACTCTTGAATACATATATGTCTCCCTTTGTTGTTATCTCCTCAGTTGTTTCCTGGGAGAAGCAAAATTGAATTAGTCATTCTGGGTGTTGTGTTTCGAGTTGCTGTCACTGAACAGTACTCCATGCTTCCTAAGGGGTGCCACTCCAGATCTTTCAGCACTCTGACTCTCTATTAAGCTTCAAACGTTTCTCGGGCTTGTAGCACTGTCCTTTTCTAAGAATATACTCGTTGCATGTTTCCTTACATGCCTTTAAAAGACAAATTTGATCCTTCTTTTTGGTGCTCTTGAATAATTCCAGTCCTTTTATTTACCTCTCATTCATGCTGGTTTATATGACTGCTTTTTACGTCGGGGAAGTCTTTAGTGTTAATCCACAATATTGATTGCTGTCTAAAGATTAACAAGTATACTGTTCATTAGTGCGGACGGATTCTCTAGAACAAAGGTCCACGAGTCCAAAGATGCGCCAGTCTTAAGGTTCACATGTCTAATGCTGACTAACTCTAGCCAGTCAAGGGATTTTTTAATGACTACTGAGTCTTCGGACCAGTGGTTCAGTCAATTTTTGATCAACTGACATTCGGACTAGTGAGCTTACAGATCAATGAACCTTCCATTCTTCAGACCGTGGTCACGTACAATGTACTTTCGGACTAATAAGTCTTATCGGAACCGGTAGACATTCAGATTAATGACCTTTTGAACTAGTGTCACTTCAAACTATGGGTGGTCGTAAGCTAGAATTGTTTGGCATTTTGCATGTATTGACGAAAGGAACAAATACCTTCATTACACGGACCTGAGTCAGTTTTGGTGCCAAAGAATGTGTAAAGCATCAACTGGGTCGATCTCACACAGCATAGAACTCGAATGACAACACCACGAGAAAAAGAAACGCTTGTATCCGTGTTAAATTCATGAATGTTAAAACGTTTGATACGGTGGTATGTATATGTATTTAGGACACTACGGAACGGTCCACCTCTAAAGACGAAATTATACCAAAATAATTACAGAAGACAGAATATATTTCTTTGTGGATTGTGCAGTTTATTAAGACTTAAGATACAGGTGTGGTTAATAGCTTTAGGTATCGGTTGATGAATCTTTCAGACAAATTCATTTTTTAATGAATAAAATAAATAAATAATAAACAAAAAAAGTAACTTAAAATCGGGGACAGAATTTCGGCCTAGGTCATGTATTAATGGATCTACTATTACTTTTATATATATCGGACATTCCGAGACATTGTGTTATATATGTCTCGAATGATATTGATGAATATTTGTAGGCTGTCTTGTAATTATTTGTAGGCTGTCTTGTAATTATTTGTAGGCTATCTTGTAATTATTTGTAGGCTGTCTTGTAATTATTTATAGGCTATCTTGTAATTATTTATAGGCTGTCTTGTAATTATTTGTAGGCTGTCTTGTAATTATTTGTAGGCTGTCTTGTAATTATTTGTAGGCTATCTTGTAATTATTTGTAGGCTATCTTGTAATTATTTGTATTGATACATGACACTGAAATAATGAATGTAGGAAAAACTCAAAGGAAAAAATGTCACAGTTTATACGTTACCTAATAATATATTTGGTAGTTGACTATATTTGAATTTATTACTGAACTTGCATTAATTTAATAAAAAAATAATGTATATAGATCTAATATATATTATTCTTAAATCATAAATAGTTATTTTCACTCAGTTCAAAGGATGTCTCCTGATAAATTTTGGTGTGTGTGTGTGTGTACAGAATCAGAATTATTATCGGTTATATTCACAGTGCAAATTAAGATATATATTTATAAGAATAAAACAAAATATTCAACAATTGGTAGAATGTGGTCATCTTAGATTTATAACAAAATTCATATGTGTATCCAGAAATTCTGAAAGGGACAATGTCCAAGCGCCATAAAAGACAGATTGGACACAAATTTCTGCCAGAAATGAAGGGCTAGATCCTTGAAATTTCTTTAAAAATATATTAAAAAAACTCGAATTTGGGCCAGTTTTCTTGTCTCTTTTATCTGCCAGCGCCAGCGTATGTGATTTATTCTGCCATGTTATAACCTTTGTTCCAACTAAGAGTATATATTTGACAATAAAATGTATGAAGAGGGTCATGACTTTTTTTATGAGTTACTGGAGCATTCAGTGTAAAAAAACACCAAAACAAACAAAACAGTCGATGAACAGACAAAATACATTTTGTAGTTCATCCATCGCCTTAAAATACCTTCTTCAGAATCTTTGTACATACTTTTTTCCCAGATAGAATGACAGAAGACAAGTCCAAATATATTGTCTCAAAACTGAAAAAAGGAAAAGGGAACGCATGGCAAAATAAGTAAAGCTGTGATTTTTATTCTTTGTGACTTTTTTTTCCCCTACATATAAAATTGTGACTTTTTTCTTACATAAATAGTGACTTTTTTCCTATGACTTTACCAAAAATAATTTATTTATTTTTGTTCTCTTTGAACATGTATATAGGCCATCAGAATCGAACTTAGAATAATAAGCTAAGTTTTTCCTCTTCCACTATCAATATGTTAAATTCTAATGCTAGATATGGGCTTTTTCTGCACATTTTCTGTCTTTATTATTTATACTAGCCTAGAGTTCAGTCAATATAACATTAAGTGTTCTAGGTTACATGGTGTTTATTTAAAGCGAATTCACGTTAGGGAATCTAAATCGATTTCTGAACAAAAAAGATTTTTTTCTGTATCAAAAATCCTTTATTTTTGTAATCTGTATAAATTTCGGTCAAAACACATCAATGTAAAAACACTGGACATCACTCCCTAATCCCAAGTTCTCAGGTTTATGTCCATCTGTTAACCTGTATTATGTACTAGTTATAATTTGTATGTTTAAATGTAAAATGTAAATATTCGCATCTCTGGCGTTGATATAACTTGAATTTTTAAGTTCATTACAAAGTTTTGTTTTCCAGGGCAATGTTTATCATTTGGATGTGACGTCACTATCCCGCCATTTTGTATACCACCGGAAATAATCAACGTGGTTCCTTAATCCGTGAGAAGATTCCCATGCATTAGGCCTACACAACAATTTTTTAAAAATGAAGCTAAATTTGTGAGATTTGGTAAGCATTATTTATTCAGTGATTTCATGAGTTTTCTTTGAGTAACATTACACACACGGTATTTGATAGGCTATTTTTTTTTATTTGAACGTTAGGGCCTAAAACTTGCACTTCACTCTTCACTTCACTGTTAGATCACAGGAGCTGGAAATTTCATCTGTAAGTTAAAATCGAGAGTCAAACACCGCGTCGTCGGAAGGTGTTTGACCGACGATCGCGTGCTTGACTCTCGATTTTAACTTACAGTCTATACAGATGGATTTTTTAGCTTATGTGGTTAGTTCTAGGTCGAGTGTGATACGCGATGTACGTTGGAAAACCCCTACATGTACTCTACTATGGATTCTATAAATAAACCGGAAGCACGTGGAACTCCACTACTACTATTTGTGCTCGACAGAACATGTTCGGACTTGTTTGACAACCAGGTAATAAACCACACCTGTCGGGCAAATATTTCTTGGGTTAATTGGCTTGAAATAGAATAAAGAACAATAAAGACTTTCGTTTAAAGCCGTTATCAGACATCTTATGTAAACTTTTATTGTTTTGTGTCTTGTATAGAATTAGATGGCTCAGTTTGTTATCGTCCTATAACCAATGTTAGTGTACTCAGAACGTTCACTTTAAGATGACTGACATGTAAATATAGAAACTGCATAATCAAGACAGTCAGCTTCCTATAGCTAGATCATCACATTTTCTGTTCAAGCAAGCAAGGACATGTTACAGTGGATATGTTCAGATTGGTGATTTTTTGTTGACGATGATGTAATTTCTCTGATGATACATTATATGTTATACATACAAGCCTGTATGTACAATGGTTGAAGTATTCAGACTGATACCAGCCGATTAATATAACTTTGCATCTGGTATTATTTGATACATTTCACTACAGTGTGTGAATTGATAACAGCTGTTTCAAAGTAAATAAGGTCAATATAAAAAGGACTCAGTTTTTATATCACTGTGTACTGAATAAGAAGTATTGATAAAAAAGAAAACATCAGCTGAGAGATTGGATATAAAGTCCTGTATCAGCTGTAGGATAGATAGGCCTGTATCTGAAATGAAAAAAGGTATGATATTACTTTTACTAAAAGTTGTTCAAATTTCATGCACAATTTATCGGAGAATTAATTTGCATTCATTTCAAATAAGTGTGATATGTTTGTTTGTTTGGAATAACAACTTTGAATGAAACAGGAAAAGTTGAAATATTAATTTAGTCAGTGTGTGTGTGTAATGTTTTATTTTAAAATTTATGTTTATTTTATGTGATAGCCCACATTTTGTTTTGTATTTGTTTGCAATTTCAGTGAATAAGTGTTAACTGACATAAAAAAACCAAATGAGTCAAACTTGTACATAAATGTTTGCTGTCGGTGTCATTATATGCCATTTTTTTATTATTGAAATCTGTTGATTACTTTTCAAAACTGTCGAGATAAAAAAAAGCTGTTTTTACAAGCATGTTTTAACATTTCAATCTTAGCTGTTTTTATTGATAAAAAATTATTTCAATTTTTTTGTACTTTTACTACACTTGATTTACAATAACAGATACTAGCTACATGTATACTCGGGCTTAAAAAATAAAATATTTATAGGCCTATATATATATATATATATATATTATATACATTGTGTATTTGTGAAAATAAGATCAAGTCCAATGTGGTATGCTGATGCATACATTATATATATTTAAATAGTATGGTTGAGTTAATCATTTGCAACTGAAAAAGTGCTATACCTGGGTTTCTCAATTGCAAGCAATTTTCACAAAATATAATATTGGAATCTGAGAATTTTATGCTTGTGTATATTTCTTTTTGTTATTGTTTATCAATCTAAGTACCGGTAGTAAAAAAACGGGGGGAGTTTTGAAAAATAAACACAGCTAATGCCCCTTTAAGTTTTTGTCAATACATGTACATATGATTTCCAAGACAGACAAAATGTAATCTCTAGATTTTTTTTTGGAAAATCTAGACTAGAGGGCACATACAACAAACATTAAATGTCCAGCTTAGAAGAAAAAGTGATGTAAATGCTTTATATTAATTCAACCAATGGAATGGACCACCCGATGTGGTAAATCTTTAATTATCCATTCCTGCTGGTCACTGTTAAGGCAAATAAATTGTATATTTGATACTGACTTTAAATATAGTTAAGGATTTACATCTACAGATATACATTGTATGTATTCAGCAAAATAAGTCACATGACACAAAAATATTGAGATATAATACTTCTATGGTGGATCTACTTAAAAGCCTTTTTAGGTGCAGAAAATTAGCTACAGTCAGGTGCAAAACTTAAATATCGTAATATTTCACTGGATATATCAGAGAAAGCAAAATAATATGTACAAATATTATGTTTTCCAACTTTTTTAATATATCATGGTTTTTGAGGAGGCGCCAAAGACTTAAAGTTTGTTGTTTAAAAATATTAATCAAAGGTCAACAAACTAAAGAGAAAATTTCTTTGTACATATGTGTAATGTATTGTTAGTACATTTGAATATATATTTTTTAAAAATGTTTGTATGCTGTGAAATAATACATTGAATATATCTGACTTTTTATTCACCGTAAAGATTCTCAGAAAATCTTGCATGTACAAACTCTATTGCAAATATTGCACAAAAGTTATTTTTAGATGTCTGACATTTCATGACCTTTGACATGGTGTTGTAATTCTATATCACTTAACTTGGGTATCTTAGACCAATACAAATTACAATGGTGTGTTACATTAATATGCACATGTAAGTTAACACCTATAAAAACTAAATGATGATTTAGATTCTGGTTTAGCAAGATTTATTTGTTTTCGTCAAAACAAAGCATGAAATTATTTATTTACTTTCAATGATATTTTATGTGTGGACCAAATAAATCTGTGTTGAACTGGTTTACAGCTGCCACTGTCAATCTTTAATTAATGACCTGCAAACTGAATTCCCCAGCCTCTTCTACAACTACAAGTTAATGTAGCTATGTCAAGTCTAATACAAACTAATTAATATCAATGTAGTGTTTAGTTCTGTTGTAGTTAAAATTTTATACAATGATGATCCACGTCTGTTCAGTGTTGGGGTGTGAAGGGGGGAGGTTTGGGGAGTTCAGGAGGTCACTGTTATTATTATTATTTTTTTTACATGTTATAGAGATTAAAGGTGAAATTATTATTCATAGGTGATTTTCTGTGTTACCATTTTTCGCATGATCATTTTAAATTATTATCAAAGAGTAAAAGAGCTTCGATGCAATTTAAAGGTTGGTCTTTCACAGATTTTTAATAAACTTATTACAATCAAAGTATTATTTATGATTTTTAATAGTGTTACATGAAAAAACTGGTGCTGGTATTGTTTTAAAAATCTCATGTCCATGGCCAGTTAAAGGGATGTCCAGCTGTGTTTACCAAAAAAAAAAAAAAAAAATTTAGATTTTTTTTATACTGTTAATACCCTTATGTACAATATGAAATAAGAGCTATTCACAGGCAGAAAAAATCTTATATTCTTACATATAACCGTAAATAGAGTTTGTAGTAGAGGTACCGAAGTAAAATAACACATGCAAATACACAAACAGAATATTGTTTTCAGGTACATACATGTACATATGATATACATGAACTTACTAAATTAGAAATGCAGGTGTTCCAGATTATATACATTTTTATTTAAAGCCTTTTTATTTTATTTAAATACAATATATATATATATATATATATATATATATATATATATATATATATATATATATATATATATATATATATATATATATATAGTTTGATCTTTTGGCTTTTTTTTTTACTTGCAGGTTATTTTTTCTTGCCTATAATGACAGAAAACCAGGGGTCAACAAGGGACAAGAATGTTAACATATCTGTTCCCCAGGTAATATCTCTTCTTTTGACATGCTTCACTACTTATTTTTAACCTGGAAATATAAATTGTTATCTATTTCTATATTTAGCGATGATGAAATATCTGACATACAAAATTTTGAAGCCTATGGTGGATGGGGCATGCGCTGCCACTGGAATTATGCAAAAATGCGGCACATTTTTAGTCTGTGCGTTATGTCACGTTACAAAATGGCGCTGTATGCACCATCATATTTGGATAATTCACTATTGTATTTTTGCGTAAGTTTTTTTTATTCTTGACATTTTTTACCAATATTATTGTTATGAAAAAATCACTTTTTGGCAAACTTACTTCATACTGTACATTGTACATGTATTTCATTTTATATATGAAGTTCTTTAAGACAGTGTGTTATATGGTGTAGAAATGACATAGTTCTGGAGGTTTGTTGTATTTTGTCTATCTAATAAATGTTCAGAATAGAATTTATAAACAGAAATACTTGTTCGGCCCATGGTGACTCCTCTTAACTCTATTTGGCAAGGATTAAACATAAGGTGATTTTGTGGTAATTTTTTCCAGTTTATTTCTAAGGTTGGTTGATGGTCTTTTCCTATATATTTAGTAGTACAATGTAAGCATAACAAGAATATCTGCACAACCATTAAAAATTGGCCACCATCAAATGATACACATATTGATAAAATTGATAGAACACAGAGTAAACAAAGAACTGGTGTATACTGTAGAATCAAAACATGACAGAAATTTTACATGAATTATACCTAGCAGTACATATATATATATATATATATATATATATATATATATATATATATATATATATATATATATATATATATATATATATATATATATATATATATATATATATACATGTATATGTAATGTGTGTGTGTGTGCAGGAGACAACCAAGTAATGAAACAATGTACATGTACAATGGAATCTGTTATCTTGAAATTCATAGGACCACCCCTAGTGGCTACAATGTATTAATTCCAGATATATACAGAATTCGAGTTAACAGAAATTTTAACTCATATATTTATCTACTTGAATCCATAAGAATCTGGACTGACTGTTCATCTTTGATATAACAGGAATTACATCTCATTTCAACTTGACAAAATTCCATTGTATTTATATACATGTACTAGATTCAGGATATTTTCATTATTTTTTATATATAGTTTTAGGATTTTTGATATAAATGTATATACTTGAGTTTTGAGATACAATGCAATCAACTCTTGTTTTAACAGCATTGGATATTTACAGCATTTTCAGGTAACAGCAGAACTTTCATGGGAATATTTACATCTGTGTTAATTACATCATGTTTGCTTTCTTGCACAGGCAGTGATTTTTTTACAACAAACATGCATTTTACCTGTAAAATTGACTTGATATGACAACAAAGCATCACAAAATGAAAAATTGTTGCCATAATTTATTAAATTTAAAGAATGAAAATAAAACTAAAATTAATTTTATTTGTTGTAGTCATTTGAATGCATGAATGAAATAAAAATCTCTTCATTTGTGACCAGTGACCACATGGTTTATGTGAAGGTATATGACCACTATCAGTTAGAGCATTTGAATTTTCCAGAACATATTGTGGTTATATTAGTTGTACATACTTAGGTCGTCACAAAGCAGTAATACATTTATCTGTTCGTTGTACATACATGTATTTTAACCGTAAGTTAGAAAAGCCTAAAAAGGTGTTTAAACTTTATTTATTTTACAATGATTAACAAAGAAAGTTCTGTCAACTTATATACATGCAAATGTCTCTCGTTGGCTCTGATGTTGGCGTAAGGTGTTCTTGCTGTGAGAGGAAACCATAGTACCTGGAGAAAACCATCGTGGCCGACTTGGTGACTGCCATACCATCTCACATACTCCCTTGTCAAATTCAAGGATTGAACACTGGTCACTTTGGTGATAAGTGGGTGTGCTATAAAAGGTGTTCTAACCTTGTTCCCTAATCATATTTTTAAATTAGAGTGTGATTACAACTCATACTTTTTTCTACCATGAACACATCACCTACATGCAGATGTCTAATTATAGTAATAAATGTTTATAACTCTTAACTTATTTTTTAGCCTGTCAACACAACATCTGGTGCCTCTAATTCATTACCAACTTTCCCAGCACTTACAACATGCGGCAGTCTAACAGGACCTTCACATGTAGTGGTGGCAGAGGAATATACTGTTGGTGTACCATTAGTAAGTTCCTGTACATTTTAAAAATATGATGTGTGTGTACATGTGTGTGCACATGTCAACATATGGGTGTGTCAATTTTTTCAAAGTTTAGCCTTAAATATTTGCATGGATCACTGCTACTAGTCCAAAAAAGTGTAAAAAAAAGTATGTTATCATCCCTCTTGTTTTACTTTATTCTTGACTTTGTGACAGTCACTTTTAGATAGTTACTACCATTATAAGTACATAAACAGTAAAACCTGCTTTAGCGACAACCTGTGTATAAAGACCATCTGAACACAATGACCATTGTTTGCTGTCCCCAATAGTACTGTTTGTGTACAAATCGACCTCTATATAAAGACCACCTCCCTATAAAGACTGATTTTCTTGTGTTCGGACTTCCAAAGGAGGTCATTGTATACAAGTTACACTGTATATTGTAATGCTATAAATACAAAACTACACATGTTTCTATCCATATCATCAGACTGCATGCAATCGTTGTAGCCAATGGATTCAACAAGAGTGTAGCTCGAGTTCAATCCATTCGCTACAACGATCAAATGCAGTGTGATGATACGGATAGAAACATTTGTGTGGCTTTGTGTCCCTTATTTATCTATATGTGTACACAAATTTATAATTCATTCGGGTCTTAACGATGCCATCAAATATTTTGGATGACTTGAATGCCATTTAGAAAAGTAGCTCTGTCGAAATTTGCATATCCAACTATGTGGAATACACATGTACGACATTAAGTATAACTGTATTACACGGGCATAATGAACTCTGTATTGTAACTGTATCATTAGACATACATGTAATAAGTAACAATACATTCTGTTATCATCTGATGTTAAGGAAATTGTACATGTAATAAAGTTTGTGAAAATCATTTCTACAATTCTGAATTTAAGGTGCGGGCCAAACCTGACTTTCTGAAGATTTTGAAATCTGCCGGGGCAACTGGAGAAATATTCACTAAGAAAGAGGTACTGCAACTATCTTTTGAATAGCTACATTTGGTTGCACTTTAAAATTCTCTAGATCAATACGTGTCCATTTAAAACATTTTCCAAACTTCAAAAACTGTCTCAAGATTCTCATCGGTTAATTAAGCTCACATGAACGACACAGCTTCTAATATTCAACTTCACAGAAAGAAGCCAATGTAAAGTAAGAGAATGACACGCAACTCAACCAAAAACTCATTTGCATATTCAACTGCGCAAGAATTGTAAACAGTATGGTCAATTGCTTTTAATGTCAATTTTGTCACAAGTGTATAATGTTAAATAACTATTGAAAAGTATCATTTGAAAGAAAATTTAGAATATCTTAAATCCCACAAAGGATGTCACACCTACTTTTTATAGCATATATTTTGAGAAATCTTGTAAACCTATATTTTTCAGTGAATCGATACTTTTTTTATCAATTCAAAAACTAAATATTTACGAATGAAAGTGTGATTTGGAAATTTCGATCTTAAAGTTGAGTTTATGTTGCTGATGTAATTTCCTGTCAATGTAATGCGCTATTAACACCATGCTGTAAAATGTGCTGTGACCTGATCCCTAGAAATCAACTTATGACAACGTTACTGAGTTGATAACTGGTCAAATTGTTTTCCTTGAATTGTTCTGCAGTGTTTGCTTTAGTATGAGAGTCTGGAAACACTTAGAATTAAGATTTAGAAAAGTAGATATTTTATTACATTTGTCTGTGTTTGACCATCAGTTCTTGAGTCACTAATCTGTCAGTCCATCAAGTTAAGGTTCTGATTAAAGTTTTGTAATTGATCACCATTCATCAGTCGGTAGCGCGCTCGACTCTGGATCGTGAGGTCGTGAGTTCGAGTCTCGCCGGCGACAGGTTGGTTTCCTGTCTTTCGGATGAGACAGTAAAACTGGAGGTCCCGTGTCACAGTAGGTGTCGGCACGTTAAAGAACCCTCACTGCTCAATGGCCGTAAGTGCCGAGCATAGGCCAAAATTTGAAGCCCTTCACCGGCATTTGGTGACGTCTCCATATGAGTGAAATATTCTTGAGTGGGACGTTAAACAACAATAAACAAACAAAAACAAACAAATCACCATTCATTTACAATGATGGTTTTACAGGTAGGAAACATGTATTGATTCATCAATACCCTCAGATAGCTTCTTTTATTTATACAGTGGTAACTTTCCTGTAATGTTTTGCAGTAATAATATTCCTGAATATATGATTTCAGATCTGTCAGTTTTTGAAAGAATACATAGGATCTAGACATTTGTATAATCCTGCTGATCCCCGTGAGGTATTCTGTGGGAATGATTCCTTGGGAAAAGTGTTTGGAGTAAAGAAGTTTACCATAAATGAGGTCTTGTAAGTATATCCAGGTAATGAGGTACTCAGTATTCAGCAGTGTAGGTAGCTTCTAGCTTGTGATGTCCTGTTTTTTCATCATTCAAGTAAAAGATTTCATTATGCATTCAGTTTCCATTTTTCACTTGCAAAAATAACAAAATTAAATGCTCAATGAAAATTTATGATTTTGCAGTATATGATTTTATATGAGGTGTATCAGTCCACTTGTGGATAAGTAAGGCCAATATTTAATATATGTGTGTTTCCTATTACATACCCCAAATAACATAGAGCAAGTAGGAAAAACATTTTATTTTGAAAAATTATTTTCTTGTCTTTCCAAAAAAATGGTAAATGGTGCTTAGAATTTTATGTACTCCACATCTTTAACTCAACAGCATGTATTGAGATAAAACATTTATAGATGTGATTCAAAGGCTAATATAAATAAAAAAAGGTTTCTGAAAAAACCAATAGATTCTTGTTTTATTCCTGATCTGACTTCAATCAAATGTTTGAGATTGCAGTCAAAAATGAGCTTGGTTGGAAATCCAGAAACACACATATTTGATCTTGACCTAAACTATATCACATAATTCTTTTGATAAATTTGATTTGTGGATATTCAGAAGTGGCCAACGTTTGTGTGATTAGTTTATTTGACAATGTAAAAGGAACAAGATGAAGTAAATATGTTTGACTTGTGAATGGAAATTTCTGCACTTTAAATTTGTCGAAGTCTGTCCTAAATACCTAGTGTTTTATAGTTGTGAGGAGAGGGAGAGAGAGAGAGCAGGAGAAAGCAAATTAATGTATCTTTGTTTTGTGACAAAATACTTATATTTCAGGCACTAGAATATATTCATTGATAGATCCACCAAAGCTTTAAAATCTTTACCCCTGAGTATTCATTTGTATAGCTCCTTTCTCTTTTGTCTTAGACCAGTCCATTAAAATTTACCTTGTTAAGATTGTGAAAGTTTAAATGTTTGTTAAATGATTTTATGATTTGTCTTTTAGACACTTGATCAACAAAAACTGTAATCAATTACCGGATACTTGTATAAAGAGGAAGCGCCACCTGGTGACCAGACCCATTCCATCCTCATCTGCCTTGTCTTCATCAACAGCCAATCAACAACCAGAAAAAGTATGTGATTTGATTTCTTATATGTCAGATACTGATCTTTATATTTTTCTTTGTGTGGTTTTAATATGACTCATTGTCACTTCTTTTACAGTAAAAGTATTGATAATGAAATAGCTAAATATATATATTTAAACAGGTCATCACCACGGTAGCTGGGTCCGATTCTCTGACTATAAAAGTGTGTCATGCTAACCCTGTAATTAGCAGTAGTACTGAATCAAGTAACTGGGGATCTCTGAAATCACCAAAAACATCACCAAGAGAAAGAAACTCATCTGGACATAGCACTGATTCAAAAGCAAGTGGGGCCACAAAAGGAAATGATAAAAAGAAAAAAGCAGCTAAAAGAAAGTTGTCTGGTTGGTATATATGATGTTCTAAGTGTATGTTAGTTGATGAATACTTGAAGGTTAACATGTAGGATGAGTAACAAAGGTATATTTGCACTTCAAATAACCCATATAAATGAAAAATTGTTGAGTGTGACGCAAACCGCTATTCAAAATCAGAACATATCTAAAAATGTTCATTGGTGTCAACTTGAATTTGTGCCTTGCTTATTATATTTAATATGGTTGTAATACTATAAATCTATAAAAATGAACCTAATGACACAAAAATAAGCCATCGTAAATGTCAGTCTAAGGACTTTTTTCATTCACAGAGCACGGTTCTGGGGACTCTTCCGACAGCTCCAAGAAACGAGCATCACTCAGCATTAAATACAGTGAGGCAGACAGCTCATCTTATCCATGGTATTTCAGAGTCAAAGTCGAGACTGACGATGAGAGTGAAGCACTTAGTATTCAGGTAAATTGTAAATTTCAAGCCGTCATTCTTGATCAGAGTGAATGTTATAGGTCTCCTAAGTTAGTCTTGACCCAGGTGCATGGAAGCAAGAATCAATAGTCTCAATATAATTAGACAATGTTGTGTTAAGTTGTCTTATGTTATTTTAAGTTGTGTAACTATCATTTTGTGAAAAACTGAAATTACTTTTAACACCACTTGTGGTAGTCTAGCGGTAGAGCAATTATCTGGCAAAGCGGAAGATCCCATGTTCAATTCCTAGTATACTTGGTCATACCTAAGACTAAGGAAGTGACTTATCCTTTACAAGGTGCTCGGCACCAGAAGTTAGTTGTGGGTTGTTTGTATAAGACTTAAAAACTGAGGTCCCATGTCACAGCAAACGTGACACATAAAATAACCCACCGTAGCAGAAAAACATCAAATTTGAGGCATTTCACCTAAAGCTGGTGACATCTCAATATTAGTGAAAAATTCTTGGAGTGAAATAAAGCAAATATAAAACAACCAATTATTTTTAGCTGATGTTTGCTCATTGTTACTTGTTATTTATCACATGCAGTTATTTTATGTGGCTATTTGATTACAAATGAAAATGTACATTTTGTTAACTCATTCACCCCTTAAAACACATTTGGACTGGTCTTAGTCATTGATTTATAGAAGAGTCCATTGTTTTTAGGAGTTGTTGTGTTGATAAGTAAAACATTTTGTAGGGCAAAGAAACAGCCATAGCTGAAGACTCAACTGATGATTTATGGTTTTTGGAGGAGGATTCTATCGCTGTTGAGGTGGAGTCTGACACATTTTCTGTGGAGTATGAAGTGGAATCTAGTGAATCAGAAATTCAAGTTCATTCTGATTCTTCATCTGAAATTTCTGGCAAGGTAATGTCTATATACTTAAAAGTCTTCTTTCTCTATGCTCCACCCATGTAAATGTATAGAGAATCACATGAGTGCCTTCCAAGGTCCTGTGGAATGTTAGTAGCAAACAATAGATGGCAATGGAGGAGAATATGATTCATAATTCTGTGTATAATGACAATTGAAAACATTGATTTAAATGAGAATGTAGTCCTCGACAAAATAAAACAGTTATTAGGTTTGTTACCGACCATCCACAGGAGTATTTGGGGTTACTGACCATCCACAGGAATATGTGGGGTCGATCCTTTCCTTCCATGAACTTGATCAACCTGACATATTCCTTTGGATATTCCTTTGGATGATCCGTAACAAACTTAATAACTAATAATAACAACACATCATAAGGCCATTGTTTGCTGTTTCTTATTATTTTCTTTTGATATTAATAGGTATAATGTTACTCACCCACTGTGACTCTTCGTGATCAGAACTGTAGATAGCAGTCTTTAATAATGAACGAAACTGGGGACTCAAATTGCTGAGTTTCATGTATATAATATATTAGAGATTAACACTTAGATATATACGGTCTAATCTGAGATATATACAGTCTAACCTAAGATATATACAGTCTAACCTGATATATACAGTCTAACCTGAGATATATAGTCAACCTGAGATATATACAGTCTAATCTGAGATATACACAGTCTAACCTGAGATATAAAGTCTGACCTGAGGTATATACAGTCCAACCTGAGATATATAGTCTAACCTGAGATGTATATATATATATATAGAGAGAGAGAGAGAGAGAGAGAGAGAGAGAGCTATATATATATATATATATATAGAGAGAGAGAGAGAGAGAGCGAGAGAGAGAGAGAGTTTAACCTGAGATATATATAGTCTAACCTGAGATATATAGTCAACCTCTGATATATACAGTCTAATCTTATATATATATATATATATATAGTCTAACCTGAGGTATATACAGTCTAACCTGAGATATATAGAGTCTAACCTGATATATAGTCTAACCTGAGATATACAGTCTAACCTGAGATATATTGTCTAATCTGAGATATATACAGTCTGACCTGAGATATATAATCTAACCTGAGATAAAGTCTAACCTGAAATATATAGTCTAACCTATATATACAGTTTAACTTGAGGTATATATGTAGTCTAACCAGAGAGATATACAGTCTAACCTGAGATATATATATATATAGTCTGACCTTTGTTAAGAGGTCACTTTCATGATTGCCTTTGGGTAACTGTTTGATACAGGTAAGACTGTTTATCCATTTATAAATAAAAAATTCTGAGGTAAAATTTAATACTTACCTTTGTAGGATGTGTTAGTACTTTGTAAGGACAGTGATGTTGAGTTTTGGGCAGACTCCAGTGGCGATGATACTGACACAGAATTATCAGAAGCGGTAAGGTTCAAAATATCATTCTCCTTAGGGGGACACCTCTCCGAAGTCCTTTTTTTTTACCTTCAAGTGAACCTACATTCAAACTATCATATGACACTGGGTCAAATAAAAAGAAAATTTAAACTGAATTTACATTTATTTTTGACATTTGATATACATGTATATATGTATTCATATTTGTTGTTTTCTAGGATAAATGGTATTGTAGTGAGTGCTTTACAAAGAATCTTCCATTGCAACGTTATTGTTCACGATGTTGGAAGCTTCGCCCAGGTTGGCTTCCAGAGAAATCGGGAAAGGCACCTGCAAAAAAGAAAAAAATAGAACGTTCTTTATCAGCACCTGGTGATTTCTCATCTTCTGAAAGTAGTGATATCGGAAAAGAAACCAGCACCAAAAAAAATCTAACACAAAATATGACTGGAAATTATAATTATGATTCTGATTCGTCAGCTGATAAGATGTGTTTAGACCGTCAAAAATTTGAATCCTATGACTCTGGAGTGTATACTTCACCATCAAATTTAGGTATCAGAAGAACGTTTTTGAACTATCAGCTTGACAAATCAAGTGAAAGTACCACTTTCTTAGGAAAGGAAACTACCTCAGTAACGACACCGCAATCTTCTCAAAACAACAGTCAAAGCAGTGGTCATGGTTCGTTATCATTTATTGACCGATTCACTGATGATTCACAACGAGAATCTCAAGATAAAGTACATGAACATATTGTCAAAGATATGAAAGAAAAGAATCAATTTCATTTATCATCGTTAGACACTCCATTTGCGTCTTCAAGTATGACTAATCCACATCCCTGTACGGCATCTTCCGGAAGTTCTGATTTATGTGTTGTTTGTTTGACACGACCAAAAACGGGAAGTATAATACACGGCTGTACAGGTCATCAAGTTTGTTGTTATAGGTGTGCTAGGCGGTTGAAACGTCAAAGACGACCTTGTCCCGTATGTCGTAGGCCAATACAAAAGGTTGTGAAAAATTTCATTCTCTGATGATTTTTGGCTTTTTTGTACTGTACCGGTTACATATAAATAAAATTTAAGTACTGTGCATAAAGTATTTCAAAGCTGACAGGAATCATACTATAACATATTTGTGCTACCATTCTTTATTGTTCAAACTTGAGTTATTTTGTAAGATTTCTGTATAAGTGCTGCAGTTTTAGAATATTTATCTATTTTTCTATTGCATATCCATAATTTTATAAGCATCATTAATGATAGGAATATTGTTATCATGGGTTTAAATAATTGCAATGACACAGGGTGTTTAAAAATGTCCTCAATTCAGATGTCCATTACTTTGGGCAGACACATGATAATCATAAAATTGAAAGTTCATTATAAAGAGAATCTAATTAGAAACTTTATGATTAATTAAACTGAAGATCTATGAGGTCAGAATTTAATTAATGTTGTCATCAATGACATCATCATAAATTAGCATTATTTGTGGTTTTACTCAAATGAATGAAGAAGAACCTTCATTTCGATGTTTTTAAATTTTATTTTGAGTATACCCAACATGCCCAAATGATCTTGGTGGCTTAGAATAGGCAATAAGGATAAAATTGGAATGATTCTACTGAATGCACCTGAAAATGTGACATGAAACTTCCTGGAAAGGTTACAATTAGTGGTAGAGAAAATGGAAGATATTTGAAATATGTAATGAAAAATGACGTTTAACTGGTAAATTTCCAAAACGTTAATATTGGTGGTCCCTAAAAAAGTTTTCTTTGTAGAAATATTTACCAAATGGTTTTCAGAATGTGCTCTCAAAAGACAGGTGTTCTTTCATGAGAATTGTTTCTCAAGACAGGTTCTACTATATTAATTCATTTCCTGTTTTATTCCCGAAATCCTACTTTGCTATCATCATCATTAAGTCCCCTACACAAATTTCGTGGAGAATTTTAATGTGAAGGAGGTACAAGTGTTAGATGTCAAATGTTTGGTTTCTGCTTGTCAGGTTTTAACATCTCTGGAAACTGAAAATAAATGTTAGGACTAGTAACCACAGGATTAGTTCAAATTTGACTGATTTCAGATTTTCAAGAGTTATGCAATATTTTCCCTGTATTAATTTTTCTCATGTCTATTTTGGAGATTCTTGCAAATTCCATTGAGTATTTTCTGACAGTGCTGTACTTACATAAAGTGCTTTAGTGGACTATTTTATTAAACTTTTGGACTTGTACAGAAAAAGAATGCTGAAAATGCTTAGTCATGTATATAAAGGTATACAAACTGTTATTATGATTTTTTTTGTATTGAAAGTTTCAAAAAAAATTTAGGCAATAGATCTTTTTAGTTTTGGTCTAATTACAATAATTTTTATTTCAAAATGACACCCTGTATGCCTTTAAAATTGTGGTTTATTTGAAATAGGTTGCAGATTTTATCTGGTGCTTCAATTTGTCAAGTACAACAAATTTTGTCTCCAGTGTTTAGACATGAAGATATAAATAGACAGGGGAAGGTTCAGAATAGCAATATTTTTACGTGTCTATTTGAAATGAAATGGTATATTATATCCGGAAAGTACAAACTATTAAAATGTAAAAATTGTTGTCATTTACTGTTTCCTATTTTTTATCACTCGGAAGTATGCAGGTCATTGTCCTGGTTCAAACTAAAGTGAATGAGAAAATAATAGAGTCCATTTGGACAGGGTTCCTTTGGCCCTACCCACACCTTCCACCATCCAAATTTTGCAAAATTCCAAGTTCTCCTTTTTAAATGATCATTACAAGGGTATATATGTATCCACACGGCTAGAAAGCTCCCGTCAAATCATATTTAATGTAATTCATATTCAAAAAGCTTGTAATATTGTTTTATGCCAATTAAAATGGTTCAAAAGGAACTCTTTCCATCCATTCAGCTGACATGGTAATTACAAAGTATAAAATTGTGGCTTTTTCTTGACACATGGTCAGAGATTTATTGAAGGATTAACAATTTAGCAATGTATTGAGAAATAATATGGTTTGAGGCGACTTTATAATCTGCGAAGCCTCTAACCATATTGTTTCTCAATACACATTTCAAAATTGTTAAAGTCAATCCTTATAATTTAATTCAAGACAAGAATAAATTGGCTTCACATTTTAATTTTTAACTAAAAACGTCAACTGAATAAAACAATAAAATCGGAAGAATATACCCGCTACTGTCGTTTGTCCTTAGCAACCACCAACATAAAATGCTAGTCAGCCATACTGAAACAGTGAAGACGACACACAATGTAACAAGGATTGTTTATGGAAAGAAAACTTATCTAGATTTACATGAAACATACAGTTGGCATATGAAGAGTTAGACAGAAGTCCAGCTGACAAATTGTCGGAGCTTAAAGTGAAATTAGAAGGCTTGGGAGCTTCATCCATTTGATTTTGGTGCAACGACATCCTTACCATGACATCAGAGAACATTTCCGGAAGTGGGCGTGTCTCAGGAACCTAATTATTTTATCAAGAAATAAAATAAATACAATGGCCAATCACAGTTGCCGTCTTATACAAAAATTGAATTATTATGATGCTGACAATATTTTTTGTCGCACTTAATATGGACAAATTGCCAAAAATGATGCATAACTATTCTTGTCGAATTATGGTGGTACAGTGGTCGCATGAAAAAATCTATTACTTGCTCACATAATAGCTAGTATGTGTACACAGTAGTTTACCAACATGATTTGCACAGCTAATGTAAAGCCAAATTTTCTGCCTGGATTTTAAGCGATTTTTTGGTGGTTTTTACCATTGATAATGTGTCAAGTTCTAGAAACTTAATATGACGTTGTTATAAACGGTTAAGTAACACAGTTGTGGATTCGACAGTTTATTAATAATATCACATATAGATGTTGGTGTAATAGTTTGAATCTATAATAGCTCTGAAATTAATATAAAGATAAATTAATATACATTCAATATAAAATGATATCACAATACTTCATTATAATTATAAAACACATTCATTTTGTCTATAAATTACAGTTCACGTATATTTCATTAACATTCTGTGAAACAGTTATCCCCCTTTACAAAACTTTCACAAAATAGATAATATTCAAGTAATGAAAATAGTTATGTCCCTTTACAACATAACTATTATTTTAGTACAAATGTATAATAGAAATAATATTATAATTCTTATTGTCAGTGATAAGTAATATATCACCAGAAGTTATCCAAATTATAATTATAAATACTACACACCTGCATGTGATACAAAGCCAGTATGAGATATATACAAATGTAAACCTAAAAAAAATTTATTTACAATTTACAATGTGGTAACATGGCATTTGACAGATATAAATATAAAAACAAAGTACTGAGAGAACACTCTTACATAGTTACCCTTAGAGTATTGTTCATTATATACATATCCTTTAAATCATAAACATATATAATGAATTCATTTACATCAATTTCATTGTTGTAGTGATTTACAATTTATTGATTACATGGATAGATTTCTCTCAAACCAAACTCATCCTAAATTAAATAGGAATCAGTGTGTGCACTGTTATTCACAATTGTATTAGTAAAATAGAAATACAGTCAAACAGTTCAAAATATCAGTCTCCATAAATATACCCAACTGAGGTAAGTCAAAGCTGACTTAGCACTTCAAACAGAGGAAAGAGAGGGAAAAGTGTAACCAGTAACTGAAAGGTATGAGAAAGAGGTGACCAATGGTAAGTTGCTGTTTATAGATATGAAAGGCTAAGTTTAATGAATGAATGATCCTTAATGACCTGTGATGTCATTGGTACACATGTATGTTCAACATGTAAACAAGTGTATTTATGTACACGCAGTATACAAGTTCTGTGATATGTCTTGGTATATAAATAATGATATTTACATGTTTGTTTGTTAATTGTTGTTTAACGCCCCATTCAAGAATCTTTCACTCATATGGAGACGTCACCAAATGCCGGTGAAGGGCTTCAAATTTTGGCCTATGCTTGGCACTTACGGCCATTGAGCAGTGAGAGTTCTTGAACGTGCCGACACTTACTGCGACACGGGACCTCAAGTTTTACTGTCTCATCCGAAGGACAGGAAACCAACCTGCCACCTACTGGACTCGAACTCACAACCTCACGATCAAGGTCGAGCGTGCTACCGACTGAGCCAGCCCGGCTCTATTTACATGTAGTCAGTATCAAATCAAACAGGTAAGTAAATAGATGTAAACTAATAAACACAGATATTTGTATCAAATTATGTTTTTACAAAACTGAATGTAAAATTTGATGACATAAATCCACAGTACTACATTAATATATTGAACATGGACAATGTATCAAATTCTATTAACTTATGGTAATATATTGGACATGGATAATGTGTCAAATTCTAAATTCTTCATATTTCAGACTTTAATAATGTGTCAAGTTCTAGAAACTTAATATATTGGACATAGATAATGTGTCAAATTCTAAAATTTTAATAAATTGGACATAGTTAATGTGTCAGATTCTAAAAAATTAATGTACTGGACATGGATAATGTGTCATATTCCTCAAATTCAATATATTGGACAAAGATAATGTATCAAATTCTAGAAACTTAATATATTGGACATAGATAATGTGTCAAATTCTAAAAATTCATCATTAAAACAAACAAAATATTCAATAAAAATGTTGAATAAAAAGCATTATGGAAGACATGTCCTGATAAATTCCTGTTAAATACTCCCTTTTTAAACAACTCTACACAATAGTTTAATTTAGTATTCGTCGGTCGGTCTGGTTAAATACTTTATCATTCGTTGATACTGATATTTACCGGATTGTTTGTTAGATGTAACGTTATCGGTTCTAAATATTACTAATTGGTAATAAATGATCATTTCCGGTTTTACTTAGACGAAGAAAGATGTATCTCGGTTATAGCAGTAACATTTCCTTAATTCTTTTACTGTCTGTACTTTCATTACTTTCATGTCAATGCAATGCTGAGGTGAGTACATCTTAAATAGTGTGTCCCGTGCATTTTTGGGGGGGTTTAAGTTAAACTTTAACTGTCGATTTCTACGTCACCTGACCTGTCACAAAATTAATTACCCAGTCTCTCCTTTAAGTTTAATGGCTCAGTGCCCATGGTCACAGTTGTTGTCTGTCCATTATCAAACTAGAAAACCAACCATATGTCCATATTTTCGTTATTCTTAGTGTCACTTATTTACGAAGATAGAATTATCTATGGATGAAATGTGACAAATATATACATTTGCGATTAGGCCGAACTTTCTGCCCCGATTTTAAGCGATTTTGTGTGTGTTAAAATCAAGGACAGAGCGATCATTTTAATCATCTATTTTTTATGGCTGACGTCTGATATTTGTTGATATGCTCACTTGATCTTTTAGATTTATAAATCCATTGTCACTAAGTTATGACTTGACATAATTTCATATCTATGTTTATTCTAGGTACTCATCGTTTTTTTTATTTTTGTATTCATGACATCTGTCTCCATTTTGAACATAAGAAAGTGCATTTACTGGTCAATTGAATTGACTGCCCAGGAAATTATACCATAACTTTTCATCAGACATTATTTTGGGGCAAATTTCTATCATACTGGTCAATTGACTTATTCTAATGTTATAGTATAACCCTAGAATCAACCTATTTATTGAAATCTTTTCATTTATATTATTTTACTAGAGTAAAGGCAAATACTGGTCAATGGCCCCTTGTGATTGTCACTCAGACAGGTTATTTCAAATTTTATAACTTTTCCAATAGAACAGGATATCATTTACAACATTTTATTGTTTCTATCCTGTCACTGTCAATCCAACAGATTTCTAGTCCGTCCCCAGTACTATCTCAGTATCTGTCCGCAGTCAATTAGTCCCCAAGTCAATCAAGCCACAATTACCATAGTCAATCCGACCACAGGTAGTTGAATATATATATGTTTGTATGAATTATTTTCACAGAATAGTATCATTTCTGATCCAAGGCCCATAGTTAATGTTCAATGTTGTAGTGATATTTGTGCTTTATATGTACTTGTATCTCTCTACACTACATGCATCGTTTAATCGATCCATTGTCGTTAACATTAGGATTAAATACCTTTCACCTTTCTCCAAGACCGAGTTCTCATGTTCAGAATTCTACTCAAAGTCATCGAAACATTCATTTTTGTGAATGCGTAGATGGCGCAATGGTTAGGACGTCATGCGTGAGGGCCAGGCAATTGGTGTCGTAGGTCGAGAGTTCAAACCCCAGCCAGGGCATGGTGAGTTTATAGGTGCCTTGTTACTTCTGTATTCGTGCTGTTTGTATGATTTATTACCACAGAATAGTGTCATTTCTGATCCAGGGTCCATAGTTTATGTTCTGTGTTGTAGTGATATTTGTGCTTATACATACATAATCGCTGTTTTCATAAATGATATATTTTTACTCAAGATCAAAATCGTAAGACAAGAATAAGGATTTAGAATTTTAGATTCTTTTGAATTCTTTATTGACAAATGCAAGTACAAATGAGTATGAATAAATATTGAAGTAATAGGTTTGCGATATTAATACCATGAATATACCAGTATATTGCAATAATTTAAAAGATGACCATATACATTTGCGTATCACAATAGGCCTATTTATTACATTTTTTCATTATATTTATCATTTAAATAAAAGCTTTATTTTCCACTGTTATTTTCATTGATTTTACTGTATTTTGATTGGCTTAATGAAAAATATCAATATTTTTCATTAAGCCAGTCAAAATACTGTGCCAGACGAGTGATGAAAATCTGATTAATTAATCCCATCTTTAATGTAATGATAATTGTCAATTCATTGTTTGATTATAAACTGATCACATTTGCTAGCAAATGCCAATAAATGGTAATGCTGTGGTAAAAACTTTTGAACACGTACTGTAGATATGACGTATCAATGGGGGATTTTCATGAGCTGTTTATAACGCCGTACCAAAGCTAAACAAAATGGCTCTGCACAGACTTGTTCTGTCTCTGCTAAAAAGCAGACAATATTTTGCTTAGATGGAGTGTGTTTAAGTGGTTAAAAAGCAGTTGAAATGCGTAATGTATCCACTATCTATGTCAATAATTCGAAAGTTTTTGAAAAAATTCAGTGACACTGGAGATACAGTAGAGAAAATGAACATGCATCGAATTGGGCAAACTTCGAAGTGAGTTTGCTGTCCATGTCTAACTTTGGCATGATCTTTGAGGCATATTTCTCATAAAAGGACCAGTGTATCTGTGCATGTTGAAGGTAATATTAATTAAAGGAATTATATTTAGGATCTTGATGATTTTTATGGCCAGCTGTGGTGAAGGATTTCAGATATTGCCCCTAGATCTTAATAGCGGATCAGGACCTGCCCCGTATATTATGTCGCTCTAAGTGTGAGCTCTCAATGGAAAAAGGAAAGTCAACTTCAGATTCTGTCGTAACCTACCACCTCACCAGGCCTCAATATTATAGAAAGTATATGAATGATACTTAAAATTAATCTACATAATAGATTACACTTCTTCAGAAACTTCAAATACATAGTCGCAGTCAAGTGATGTATTTCAATCATAACCTGGTTTATTTACATTTCACAAGCCGTACAGTAGACTTGTTCAGAACATCGGGTAGCCTAAATCTAGGGCCTGAAGAAACCTAACTGGAAAATGTAATAAATAGAATATTTATTCACTCCTGTTAAATATGTATTCTCCTGCCTCACTCGATGTAATAAACATGTTATTCAAAAACAATTGTCAAATATCCTCTATTTGTTCTTTTATGCAAGATGCCACTGGTAAATATAGGGTATGGAATTTACCACCCAACCTAGATGCAAGTGGATATTCACTGTATAACTTATCTACATGTAGGCTTCCTTCAAAACTTTTAACTGATAGTGCATTGACATCGTTATCTGGTATGTTTTTCCGTTTGTCAATCACTGTTAGTAAAGTAATTTGTCCACGTGTCTAGCCTACTTCTTTACTTATTACATTATTTAACTTTTTTGCATTTCCGTGGGTATTGATATTCTATCTTAATTCAAATAGGCCCACTGTAATTTCTGGATCAATTATTCCTGCCAATATTTTGTAGGTACAATGTGCATCATTTATGTCCCGTCGTAGTCTCCTGTATATTAGGGATGACAGCTTTAATTTCTTAAGTCATTCCTCATAAGTTACATGTAGTTCTGATAATATTAGAATTAATTTGGTGGCTTATATATGTATACTTTTTATGAATTCTACATCTTTATTTCTGTATGGGCTCCACACAATGGCAGTATATTCCAAATGTGGGCAGTCTAGCAGTCTAGTGCTTTGTATAATAAACAAAACATTTCCAAACACTCAAACCCTATGGCTGTGGATGAGTCTTGGACCTGATCATGAGATGCTACATCAACTCAAGATTAAATGTATCACATTAATTCATTCATCCCTAAATACATGTACACAATGGGACTGATCTAAGTCATTGATTTACAGTAGAGTTAATTATTTTTAGGGGTTGATGAGTGAAAGAATTGTCACTGCATTGGTGTTATTGAATATTCCATAACATACATTTACATGGAGGCCTACAGTGTATATCAAATTTTGGCACATTGTTCAATTGCATGTACATGTAGTTTGTGACGTCTCTGATGCCCATATTAGTCTAGATCTGATATATTCTAGAAGATGATTAACAAAGTGTAATAAAGTGTTTTATCTGATGGCAGTATTAATGTGATTAAATAAGTGTGTTTGTATGTCTATCAAAGTACATCATACATGTACATGTATTTTAGTAAAATTTGTTGCATGTGTGTCTTTAAGAATTTCACAATTATTGTAATTCATTTCAATGTTTTTCAATATATTTAATTATAGAGTCCTCAATCACCAACATCTCCTTCCACAACTACCAAAAGTAGTTTTGAAGACAAGAGGTGTCGATGTGTTTGTCCAACACTATCCAACAATGCAACCCTAGGAAAGAGAACTGTTCATGTTCGAGACAATTTAGACCCAAACTACTGGTAAAACAGCTTATTTTTATATATTTATATTCAGAGTTATGATCAATCAATACAAAGATATATTCTTCATAAACATGAGAAGTGTTAGGAACTGTACAATCAAGTATTCTACTACATGTACTAATTAAGTTACAAACACTTACAATCTACAGTTGTTACCTGTTGGTGAAATCATGTTTGTGGTACTGTTTAATGCTTGATTGTCACCTGATATCTTATATAATTATATTGTTCTTTATATAGCAGAGTCATTTTAACTGTATAAATAAATCTCCTGTGACTGACTGCTTTATATCTTTTATGTGCTTGTTTTATTATTGATTATACCACACGCTAATGTTTCACTTATTTGATGCTGACCAGTTTTTGATGATAAAGGAGAAACATGAGCATTTTTTACCATGTGATCTCATTTGACCATATGATATTGAGTTCCCTATTAAAATTATATGTTTTACTTCACCACTTTGTCTTTAATTTAAGGTATTGTTGAAATATTATGTTGGTCAGCCTATAGGTTTCAAATTTCTGTTTATGGCAGATTCAGAATGGCAAGTTCAGCACAGTAAACCTAAAAATGCTAATAAAGGCTTCAAACCAATGGTAAAATGTGTAAAGACTAAAGGATGATGATTGCTTCTGTACATATATATGATTATCTGTATGATCTGGTAACAGGTTGTTGACTTCTTTTTGTTTCGTTTACAGTAAATGTGAATTTGTTCTGGAAAAACCTGATCCAAAGATCTGTGCTCTGTGTGAATGTACCTATGAAAGTAGAAATACAACTACAATAAAGGTAAGCTGGAAATATATTGGTTTCTGTTTTCAGGTAATTTTTCCAGTATCGTGTGATTTACCCAATGACCTACCTCCATAAACTGAAGTAGCTTATTTGCTGTCAGGGTTTTCCTTCCCTTAGATGATTGTGGTGCTAACATACATGTACATGTAGTATACCCAGTGACATGGAACATGTACCATGTATACATGTAGTATACCCAGTAACATGGGACATGTACCATGTATACATGTAGTATACCCAGTAACATGGGACATGTACCATGTATCATATAAAACATGTACCATATAATACATGTAGTATACCCAGTGACATGGAACATGTACCATGTAAAATATATAAGTATACCCAGTGACATGGAACATGTACCATGTATACATGTAGTATACCCAGTAACATGGAACATGTACCATGTATACATGTAGTATACCCAGTAACATGGAACATGTACCATGTATACATGTAGTATACCCAGTAACATGGAACATGTACCATATAATACATGTAGTATACCCAGTGACATGGAACATGTACCATGTAAAATATATAAGTATACCCAGTGACATGGAACATGTACCATGTATACATGTAGTATACCCAGTAACATGGAACATATACCATGTACCATGTAGTAACCCATGTAATAGAACATACCCAGTGACATGGAACATGTACCATGTAAAATATATAAGTATACCCAGTGACATGGGACATGTACCATGTATACATGTAGTATACCCAGTAACATGGAACATGTACCATGTAATACATGTAGTATACCCAGTAACATGGAACATGTACCATGTATACATGTAGTATACCCAGTAACATGGAACATGTACCATGTAATACATGTATAAGTGTACCCAGTAACATGGAACATGTACCATGTAATACATGTAGTATACCCAGTAACATGGAACATGTACCATGTAATACATGTAATGTACCCAGTAACATGGGACACATGTACCAAGTAATACATGTAGTGTACCCAGTAACATGGAACATGTACCATGTAATACATGTAGTATACCCAGTAACATGGAACATGTACCATGTAATACATGTAGTGTACCCAGTAACATGGAACATGTACCATGTAATACATGTAGTGTACCCAGTAACATGGAACATGTACCATGTAATACATGTAGTATACCCAGTAACATGGAACATGTACCATGTAATAACATGTAATACATGTAGTATACCCAGTAACATGGAACATGTACCATGTAATACATGTAGTATACCCAGTAACATGGAACATGTACCATGTAATACATTTAGTGTAACCATTAACTTGGAACCTGTACCGTATTATACATGTAATGTACCCAGTAACATGGAAAATGTAGCATGTAATAAATGTAAGTATACCCAGTAACATGTACCATGTAATACATGTAAGAATACCCAGTAACATGTACCATGTAATTCATGTAGTATACTTAGTAACATGGGACATTTACCATGTAATACATGTAGTATACCAAGTAACATGGAATATGTACCATGTAATACATGTAGTATATCCAGTAACATGTACCCATTAACATGAAATATGTACAATATAATACATGTAATACATGTAGTGTACCTAGTAACATGGAATATGTAACATGTAATACATTTAGTGTACCCATTAACATGGAATATGTACCATGTAATACATGTAGTGTACCCAGTAACATGTACCATGTTATACATGTACATGTAGTATACTCGGTAACATGGAACATGTACCATGTAATACATGTAGTGTACCTGGTAACATGGAATATGTACCATATGATACATGTCGTGTACCCAGTAACATGGAATATGTACCATGTAATACATGTTATGTACCCAGTAACATGGAATATGTACCATGTAATACGACCAAGTAACAGGAAACATATATCATGTTATACATGTTGTGTACCCAGTAACATGGAACATATACCATGTAATACATGTAGTATACTTAGTATCATGGGACATGTGCCATGTAATACATGTAGTGTACCCAGTAACATGGAATATGTACCATGTAATATGACCAAGTAACACGAAACATGCGCCATGTAATACATGTAGTATACTCATTCAAGTGAAACATGTACCATGTAGTACATTTAGTGTACTCAGTAATTTATAACATATACCATGCAAAATGACCAAGTAACATGAAAACATGTACATGTTCTATGTAATACATATAGTACATACGTACACCCAGTACTGTAAAATGGGATATTTTATCCACTGTGTAATTTTGGCCAATTTAGCCACCCTATTAAAATGGCAAAAATTAAACCATCCAAAATATGTACACAATGTTTCTTCTGGTACTTTTAAAAAATATTTTAGTGTTTTATAGATTAACATACAATTTTTTTTAAAAAAAGAGAAAACATTTTGTGGATGTTAATCTTAATTAAGTATCATGTGACGCATCAATTCTAATTATTCTACTGATACTTTTAATACTTTGATATTTCAAACCCCTGGAATGTTTGACACAACAAGGCCAAGATCTGATGGTAGGCCAAATCCAAACATGTTATAAACATGACCAGAAAATAATCCTTCATTTTATGACCAAAGTGGCCAAATTTTAGTGACACCAAAATATCCCATGTTAATATGAACCAATGTCACGGTAACTGATTGTATTATATGTTTTCTGATATTTTATTTTCAGGTGGTTGTAATTTTCATAATTTGTGTGGTATCTATGTTGTTTGTCTACATGATGTTCCTGCTATGTCTTGATCCATTGATCACCCGTCGACCGAAACAGACCTCGTATCAACCACAAACAAATGAGGAGGTGAATCTGGTAATCTTTTATGGCAGAGGGCTGCTAATCTACTAATAGTCTTGTCATTGTCAACTTGGAAGCATTATTTGACTTTAACTTAATATGGGCGTTATTTCTAAGTTTTTAGGAATTTACTAGTAAGATTTGGATAGTTATAGAAGGAAGTATAAACATATCCAAGTAGAAACTGATAAAGGTGTTTACTATCTATATTGATATTTATTAAATGATTTAAAACACTAACAAAAATTCAATTAATTTTTTTAAATGCTACAAAATGCATTTTTAACTGATATATATTGGTAGTCCTTTACTGCACCTAAAAAATGATATGCAAAGAAAAATGGACTAAAGGTTTAATATGAGATTGCTGAATGCCATAAACTTTGCTTCAATTTTGTAAAGCCTCTGACATGATCTACAAATGAGGTCAAGTGGTTAGAGCATTATGCTTGAGGTAATAAAGATTCCTACCTCTAGTTAGTGCAGGTTCCAGTTCCGCTAGAATCTTGCTGATTTTGTGAGAAAATTCGCATTTTACTTGCAGAAGGTCGGTTGACCCTTCCCTTGTATATTGTAACGAGATTCTCTCTTACACCACAAAAAATTGGCCACCACCATATGAATGTTTGTGTGGCTTAAGACAACATTCAAATAAAAGATTATAAAAAAGAGAAATAGTATTAAGTTGGATATACTTTTATGTATTTATGCATATCATTTATATAATAGTAAAAAAATATTTTACTTTATGTTCCTATAAGATGTTTGTATATTATGTTAATTTATGCATGATTTGACTGATTTAAATTGCTACCAAATTGACAATATAAAAGTCACTCTGTATACTGGAAATGTATCATGTCATGTACAAATGTTTCCGAAATCACACATACAGGTAAAAGTGATGCATTGTGACAAGTTTGATAATGTTGAGGAAATTCACCCTATTGTGTCGTAATATCAGATGTTTGATGTTTGATTTAATACCTGAAAAATATTTCATTAATCTATGTATGTGCAAGACAGGTGTATAGCTAAAGGATATTTAAATCCTATTTTTTGGCTTATGTGTCCTATTTTTTGGCTTATGTGTGCATGTATCTGTGTAGTTGATCCCATTATCAGAAAATATGCTTACTTGTAGAAACATAAAATTTGATTATATTCATTTCACTTAGAAATGTGTTTGGATCAAAGGTTGTGTTTCCATCAAGATAAATACAAAATTTTAGATTTTTTTAAAAGTAATTCATAAAAATTTGTATTTACAGTATATAAATCGAAAAAATTTCTGTAAAACGTTTTCTTTAAGAATTAATTGATTGAGTTTCAAATTATATCGAAAGTAAAATTTTCCTGATAGAAATGAATTTTCATGATTTATAGTCTGTCATTTAGGTCATGAATTGGATAAAATATAGTTTAGAAGTAGAGGGTGAAAACACAAAACTTACAATGATAATTATTTGTAGCCCAGAAACTCAAATATAAACACGGAGTTTCCACTAGTAAGTAAAATATATGACACAAATTCTGGTCATATGTCATCTGTTCAATGTCATATTTATGTCATATAAGGAAGACTGTAATATATGATGTTAGACATTTCATTTTGCAATGGGATAAAATGGATGCAATGTTGAAATGTAATACACGTATCCCACATCTTTTAAAAGTTTTCCTCTGGTGTAAAGAGTATCATTTAATTTGCTTGCCTTATATTAGCATCTGTATGACAATCTTAAAAACCAATAGTCATATCAGTACTGTTTGTCTGTTGCTAAGTTATCTGGCAATAATGGATGGAAAAAAGGAAGAGGGATTTCAGTATGTTTTTGCTACAAGTATTTGTATTCTGTATGATATCTAGGCAATGGATTAAAGCTACTGTACACATTAAGAAGTTGGCTGCTCATTCTTGCTTTAGCTTAATTTAACGAGCGGCTTGACTACTTGCCACTCATCCCTGTGAGGCAGGGAGTAATGTCTAGTGTGTGTGCATTTGTGTCCATCTAGAGTGGTCCGTATTGCCAACAGCTTTTAAGTGCCACTACATTTGTACATACAATATGACATTCAGGACCACTTACCTTCCATTTAAGTTGTGTTCACCTCTGAAAATTTGGCGTGATCAGGGATCTTACCAGGGACCTTCTGACTTCATGTCAGAGATATGGCATTCTTACAATTGAGCTATTCTGTCTTCACACAAGAGTGTATAATTTGGTTCAGACAAGGTTTGGTTAAAATTCTAACATTATGAGACTTGGCATGTTTGAGAATGATTCTGAGTTGATTGTTCAAGTTTGCACTATGATATATTTAGAAAATCTCCGCTGTTTGACAGTTGGTGCCAGATTGTCCAATTGATGTGGTTTTTTTATTTTTGTTGTATTTTGTGTAAATTTATTGTTGACTATTTACTGTACTATTGGTCAGTAACCTAGGAACAAGTTTAAGGAAGTTATTCATACTTGTATCATGGATTGATATGATTGATACTCAGATGATTTTTGGATCAATGATGTGACCATTCTGAGAGTGATTTATCAATACAGTGGAGACTGTCTTCAGAGACCACCCTATCTGCTGGTCACATGTGGTCTCTCAAGACAGGTGGTCCATTAAAAAGACTTTATTTTAAAGGATTATTCAACCAAGTGGTTCTGAGAGTGTGGTCTCACAAGACAGGTGGTCTCTGATGAGAGTGGTCTCACAAGACACGTAGTCCCTTAATAAGGCTATGTTTTAAAGGATTATTTGACCAAGTGGTTCTGAGAGTGTGGTCTCACAAGACAGGTGGTTTCTCATGAGAGTGGTCTCACAAGACAGGTAGTCCCTAAAAAGACTTTGTTTTAAAGGATTATTTAACCAAGTGGTTCTGAGAATGTGGTCTCACAAGGCAGGTGATCTCTCATGAGAGTGGTCTCACAAGACAGGTTTCACTGTATGACATGTATATGACACATCACAGGTACCTATGATCAGCAGAATCTGAAATCTTAAGCCATCTCATGTTATATTTAGAAAACTTGTTTCAGATTTTTGAAATGCATCATAGTTTTTGAAAAAAAAATGGAATTTGTTTCAGAAATGTAATATTAGATGTAGTGATAGCAGATTCTGTATATGTGTGACATACTGTCTTTTAGTAGACTCAGCATCATATGAATGCCATAAATATACGGGACATATATAGCATTGCTTGAGATACAGATATGTACTCCTTTAGCTTGTATAACTAACATAGCACCATACTATATATTTGTTATCACTATATTACATATCTATATTATTCCACGTGTTTGGTAATTTTCATTCAGATTCAATTGAGACTTGCTTTATACATTGACATTCATGTATATGATTCAATAGTATAAACATTATGTAGATGTTGATATTTTTTTAAAAATTTTATCCAATCTCCTAATTTTGGATCCATTTTGAAATATGAAATAACCTACCAATTCAGGACTTGTAGAAAAGGACCCAAACTACCTGAAGTTTTGGCAAAAACATAAGTACTCGGCTGTGTTGGAACACAAAGTTTCTATCTATCTCTGCATTGGAATTTACAAACAAATTTTTGAATTTTAACATTGTTTTTCCCGATCAGCCAAGGCCATGAGATTTGTCACATTGTAGACACCATTATTGACCAGAAAGGTAAATCTACCCCTCTAGATCCCCCTAGGATAATGATGATTGGAGTGTCACACCATTGGTGTAATGTCTCTCACTCATGGATGACAGGGATTTTAACTTCAAAATAAGCGAAAGAAAAAGTTACAGTGCTGATATTGAATTCTGTAAACTGTTCCTGCAATACCTCCTCGGGCCTCAAGTATAGATAAGTTTATAAAACTGTATGCTGTCTGTAACTAGAAGATCTGCATCTGACAAGTTTACATCTGTCACTAAAACCAGTCAAGGTGTCGAAATGTATTTATAATTATTTAAATATGAAAAATTCATTGTTTCATTGTGTAACCATAGTGTTCAAAATGTAGAAAAAAAGTAGAAAAGATTTGAGCTGCAAATTTAAACACAAAATAGGTCTGACATGATCAGTTGTATATGCATGGATATCTCTGTCTTTATTTTTCACTTTGTCTTTCTTTCACTCTTACTCGAGTCACTCTGTCTTTCCTTCCACATTCTCTTTCTCTCTGAGAGTTATAAGTCAGACATTAAGTTTAAATGTAAACTCTCTGTTACTTATCTACAATGTCACTTACACTTGATTTAGCTTGAGCTGAAGATACTTAATCAACTGTAATCTTTTTGTCAATACATTCTTTCAACTTTTATTTATCTAGAGTTGTATATATAGACTTATATATATATAATCTGTGTTTGTGTCTAAATAATCTCTGCACAATATCTATATGTATCAAGCTACTGTTTGGATACTAGAGGTGTTTGTAATGAACTCATATAGTATGCATTAGTCTGGGTTGAATTTGTACACAATATAATCTATAAATGATGTAACTATTTGACAATAAATTTATGTAAATCTTAATGTAGATTTTCAGAAAAAAAACACATTTCTTGAAAAATCATGTAATTTCAAAGACTGTATGAAAATCAATTTGAATTAAGTATAACTTTTCACATAGTACTTCGTCATGAATTAAAGGAATTTAAATGTATCACAAGTAGTCATATCAAATTGCAAAATATTGTAACTTTCTCTTTTAATGATCAAATTTATCAAATTCTGTTCAATCCTTTAATTAATGAAATATAATAAAACACCAGAAATAGAGACCTAGGGGTAAATATACTGTACATTCACTAAATTACCAGTGATTTGACATTGTGAACTAATAATCTACATTGATATCTGTTTTGCAGGATGATCATTCTGTGACATCAGCAGAAGTGAGACAGAGACCGCCACTAATCTCTGATCAAGGTCGTCAAAGGTCAATCATCAATCGTGTAACAGACGAACAGAAACGATGGAAAGGCACAGTCCAGGAACAACGGAAGCAGATTTATGACAGACATTCTTTATTGAACTAGACGCTGATAAAGATACTGTTTAGTTCTTGTTACAGCTGCCAGAACAATTGTCACTTACATTCCTTTCATAACTATTCTTGTCATTACTAATTTAATGAAAATCTCCCTGACAACTGAGTAGAACTTGTTGCGATGATGCATACATCATATCTTGGAAAAAATTACATCACTAATCAACACTTTTATCAATCCTGAATGATTCATATAGTGTTCAATTTGAACATTTAAGAAGTTTTATCAAGATAAGTTGTTATGCAAAAAGGAAGTGGAGTGTTTGAATACTCAATACACTAGATCATAGAATATTTAATCATGTAACTGATTATATGGAGTTGTCTGAAAAGACATCTCAAATAAAGGAACATCATAAATCTGTCTACGGTTGAATTAAAGATTTGACTGTTCAGAGTATCTCAAATCTCTTTGATCATTGAATTCCAAGCATGATATATACTACACAATACCCTTTTCCTATTCAGCTAGAGAAATTTCTCAGTAATCTACAAATCTTCAGCCAATCGTTGTGTAGTCAAAGTTCTGAAATGTAGCCATTATTGACTGGCCACAAACCAGGGAATCTAAAAAATTTGACCCCTGGAAATAATGTCTGCTGAGTAACTAAGCTGTGATGTCATTTCTGTCTTGTAAGAAAGTCTGTAGCACATGTGATAGTGTTTGTATTATATATATGTGTATAAAAAACTATATATACACTGTAATAAGTCACTTGTATCTACTGTGTGAAGGTCATTTGTTGTATAGAGTGTATTAAGTCACTTGTATCTACTGTGTGAAGGTCATTTATTGTATAGAGTGTAATAAGTCACTTGTATCTACTGTGTGAAGGTCATTTGTTGTATAGAGTGTAATAAGTCACTTGTATCTACTGTGTGAAGGTCATTTGTTGTATAGAGTGTAATAAGTCTCTTGTATCTACTGTGTAAAGGTCATTTGTTATATACAGTGTAATAAGTCACTTGTATCTACTGTGTGAAGGTCCTTTATTGTATAGAGTGTAATAAGTCACTTGTATCTACTGTGTGAAGGTCATTTATTGTATAGAGTGTAATAAGTCACTTGTATCTACTGTGTGAAGGTCATTTGTTGTATAGAGTGTAATAAGTCACTTGTATCTACTGTGTGAAGGTCATTTGTTATATACAGTGTAATAAGTCACTTGTATCTACTGTGTGAAGGTCATTTGTTGTATAGAGTGTATTAAGTCACTTGTATCTACTGTGTGAAGATCATTTGTTGTATAGAGTGTAATAAGTCACTTGTATCTACTGTGTGAAGGTCATTTGTTGTATAGAGTGTAATAAGTCACTTGTATCTACTGTGTGAAGGTCATTTGTTATATACAGTGTAATAAGTCACTTGTATCTACTGTGTGAAGGTCATTTGTTGTATAGAGTGTAATAAGTCACTTGTATCTACTGTGTGAAGGTCATTTGTTGTATAGAGTGTAATAAGTCACTTGTATCTACTGTGTGAAGGTCATTTATTGTATAGAGTGTATTTTAAGTCACTTGTATCTACTGTGTGAAGGTCTAATTTGATTATATACAGTGTAATAAGTCACTTGTATCTACTGTGTGAAGATGACATAGGCTATATACATAGAGAATAGATGGTCAGTGTTTTAATATACAGGTTGTATTTTGACGAGGGTTAAGAAAACTAACACGGATAAGACTTGTTGAGTTGATGTTGTTTTTCTGAGCTGAGTTCTAATACAACCTGTATTCTAAGACACCAACCATCTATTCTGTTTATCCTGTAACTTAATATTGATACTGAAGTAATTTTTACTGCAATTTCAATGTACATGTATTGAAAACAATATGGACATTGCCACTTTGCCATAGAATATTTAACAAATATGTAAGTGATATAGGAGGTCAGATGTCATTCCAACAATAAATTATAAGATAAACGTCACAAGATAAGTATCTGTCACTGACCGAATACAACAAATCTGATATAAAACACTTCCGGTCTTAGTTACAGGATAAAGTGTAATAAGGCATTTGTATCTACTGTTCTAATGTCTGTGTATTGTGTACGGTGTCTATGTTTAGGTATTTTATCATATCTACTGTGCTAATGTCTATGTACTGTGTACGGTGTCTATGTTTAGGTATTTTATCGTATATCTGCTACTGTCTATTCTAACAGTGTCTATGTGTATTTTTGTGTACGGTGTCTGTACAATGTTTAGGTATTTTATCGTATCTACTGTGCTAATGTCTATGTATTGTGTACAGTGTCTATGTTTAGGTATTTTATCGTATCTACTGTGCTAATGTCTGTGTACTGTGTACGGTGTCTATGTTTAGGTATTTTATCGTATCTACTGTGCTAATGTCTGTGTATTGTGTACAGTGTCTATGTTTAGGTATATTTGTTGTCCGTATTACAACCATTATATTTAGCTAAACATAGCTCATCTCTACCATTACAAATTATTTTTACTGGCTACTTTGTTTAGTTAAGACTGTATTGTCAGATCTGATTCAGTTGTTTACTACTTTAGTTACATTTATGTGTTGTAAGTTTCAACCTTTGTTTTTAATGGTATTTTGCATCATTCTCAACAGTTTTTCAGTTATTTTGGTGACCTTTTTTTACAGGTGGAGGAAAGAACCCAGTTTTAAGGTCTCCAGGAAACAACCACCAGCCTTCTTCTGGTGAACTGGTATATTTTCTCACAGTTTAGGTTCCACTTGGATTTGAAACATTGCTGACTAGAAGTGATAAGAAATGAGAGGCTGTTTAAATGTGTTGGTCTAACCACTCAATCACAAACACCCCCATGTCAAAGTCATTTAAGGTATAAGATTTGAGATATTGTAATCATACAATAATGTAAAGGTCTTTTCAATTAGTCAGCATCAGAACTTTGATAATAAACTTGTGAGAGGTGGAGAAAAATTAGTACTATCAAGTTAACTCTTTATGGTCACACCAGATTAAACTATTTTTTTTTTCACAGTTAGATACATGTATACAATATATGTAATTTTATAAGAAAATAATTTGTATACATGTATCTGATTTTGATTCTAGTGTTTACATTGTGATATTATTCAAGATCTTAAGTCTGTGAATCAGCTGCAATTTTCCTCAAATGGCTTACTCTTTTTAAACCTGCAAAGCCAAAAGAATTCAATAGCAAGATATATTTTATCTTCTGTATTTTGAAAAATGTAAGTGACTATGTGTAATGACAGGATTCAATAAAATCTTGTCTATGATTTAGTCACATTTAAGTGTGACTACACTATTAAGTCACTTCTTGTCTACATTTTAGTCACATCTTTGTGTGACTACAAGATTTTGTCACATCTTTTAAGTGTGTCTACAGGATTAAGTCACATCTTTTAAGTGTGTCTATGGGATTTTGTCACCTCTTTTAAGTGTGTCTATGGGATTAAGTCACATCTTGTCTACATATGAATCACATCTGATGTGTTAACAGTAGTTACTTCATCAACCACGTGACATATGAAATCATTACACTTTAAGGTTTTTTACATTTTATGTTTTTGTTTACTGATCAATGAAACACTATCTTTACCAATATTCTATTGTCAAGAGGTTTTGTTTGATAACGCTAGACACATTGGCAAGTGTTCAGAAATCTCTTTATATATTTGTCATGTACATGTGTACTTTGGTCAATGTCAGTTTTGATTTTTTGATTTGTGTATAAGTCATTCTCTTCATAAGCAAGCAAGGACATAGGGACACATCAGTTATAATGGTACAATGTAGAGATTGAATGTCAAGATTGATATAGAAAATGTTTTCCCATGCTCATTTATCAATATTATAGTGTTATACATTTTTATAAATTCTGTAATTATAAAGTCACTGTTCAAAGTGAAGTGCAATATTGTATAACTATATAGGAATTTTTGTATTTAAAGCTTTCAATATTATTTTCTTTATTTGTAAATGCTGTGTTGCAGAATCTAACAGTCACCTGTGTAATCCTCAAGTCTGCCACCTCTAAAAATTTTCCTAGCACCCCGATGTGTCAATTCACAAGATATTTTGTTTTTAATTAGTTTTGCTGGCAAGTCATGGTGCTTAGGTTAAGAAAACTTCATATGTGAGAGAGTTATGATACAAATCTTGATTACAGAAATCTTCCCAACTTCTATTGATCATCATTTAAATTGATTCTTTTGGAGACTTAGGATGTTGACGTACTGTCTACAGTTACACTAATCTGTACTGATACTGTTATTTAAATATTTGCATCTTCTTAATATATACTGTTGAACCGACTTATATTGAAGCCTGTCTTAGACAGACATTTATTTTTAGGTTAACTAAGTGGTGCACACCATTGTTTATGATCTGTCACTATCATTCATGCAGGTATGCACTGTATTTAAACTTAACATTTTGAATTATATTTTTTAAAACCACTGTCAGTTCTTTTCTAATTTTGTTTATTTATTTTTCATTTTATATTTAGAAGATCACCTGAGTTTTATAGAATGGCAGTTCTGTCGAACCAAAGAATTAACTTTTGTTGTAGTTATTGATAGTTAAGTATGTTCAGGTTGAGTGGCCAACTTTTCAAATGTCATGTTTCAAAGTCCATTTATGGTCCAAATCCATGATAGTGATTTGTATATAGATCATGATGTATATATTGTAATCTGAATTGTAAGTAGAAATAAATTATTGTATTGCAAAGATGATCATACTTATTTTTAACTTATGTCATTGACGGGCACTTTAGTATTCTTTACCAAGTCCATGATATCTCCTTGTTATATTTCATTCATTTGATTTTATTTGAATGAATCCATCTCAAGTTATCAGAATGTTATCAGAATGTGATGTACTGTGATCAGGGAATCAGAATGTTATCCACTGTGATCATGTAATCATGTGATCTACTGTGACCAAGTAATCAGAATATGATTTACTGTGATCAAGTTATCTGAATATGATCTACCATTGTCCTATAATCAGAATGTGATCTACTGTGATCATTTTATCTGAATATTATCTACTGTGATCAAGTTATCAGAATGTGATCTACTGTGATCATTTTATCTGAATATTATCTACTGTGATCAAGTTATCAGAATGTGATCTACTGTGGTCATGCAACCAGAATATGATCAACTGTGGTAATGTAATCAGAATGTGATTTACTGTGATCAAGTTATCAGAATGTGATCTACTGTGATCAGGGAATCAGATTGTGATCTACTGTGATCAGGGAATCAGAATGTGATCTACTGTGATCAAGTTATCAGAATATGATCTACCATTGTCCTGTAATCAGAATATGATCTACTGTGATCAAGTTATCAGAATGTGATCTACTGTGATCAGAATTTGATCAAGTTATCAGAATGTGATCTATTGTGATCATTTTATCTGAATGTGATCTACTGTGGTAAAGTTATCAGAATTTGATCTACTGTGGTCATGCAACCAGAATATGATCTACTGTGGTCAAGTTATCAGAATATGATCTGCTGTGGTCATACAATCAGATTGGGATACACTGGGATCAGAATGTTATCCACTGTGATCATGTAATTAGAATGTTTTCTACTGTTGTCATATAATCAGAATGTGATCTACTGTGTTAACATTATCAGAATGTGATCTACTGTGATGAAGTAGTCAGAGTATGATCTACTATGGTCATATAATCAGATCTACTGTGATCAAGTTATCAGAATTTGATCTACTGTGGTCATGCAACCAGAATATGATCTACTGTGGTAATGTAATCAGAATGTGATATACTGTGGTCAAGGTATCAGAATGTGATCAACTGTGATCATGTAATCTACTGTAATCATAATGTGATCTACTTTTATCAAGTTATATGAATGTTATCTACTGTGGTCAAATTATCAGAATGTGGCCAGATTATTGGAAAGTAATCTACTCTGGTCATGTAATCAGAATGTGTTTTACTCTGATCAAGTTATCAGAATATGATCTGCTGTGGTCATACAATCAGATTGGGATACACTGGGATCAGAATGTGATCCACTGTGATCATGTAATTAGAATGTTTTCTACTGTCATCATATAATCAGAATGTGATCTACTGTGTTAACATTATCAGAATGTGATCTACTGTGATGAAGTAGTCAGAGTATGATCTACTATGGTCATATAATCAGATCTACTGTGATCAAGTAATCAGAATGTGATCAAGTAATCAGAATGTTATCTACTGTAAACAAGTTATCAGAATGTGGTCTACCGTGATCAAGTAATCATAATATGATCTACTGTTGTCACATAATCAGAATGTGATATACTGTGATCAAGTAATCAGAATGTAATCTACTGTAAACAAGTTATCAGAATGTGATCTACTGTGATGAAGTAGTCAGAGTATGATCTACTATGGTCATATAATCAGATCTACTGTGATCAAGTAATCAGAATGTGATCTACTGTGATCAAGTAATCAGAATGTTATCTACTGTAAACAAGTTATCAGAATGTGATCTACTGTGATCAAGTAATCATAATATGATCTACTGTGGTCACATAATCAGAATGTGATATACTGGGATCAGAAAGTGATCATGTAATCAAAATGCGTTCTGCTGTGGTCATATAATCAGAATGTGATCAATTGTTATCAAGTTATCTGAATGTAATCTACTGTGGTCATGTAATCAGAATGTGATCTACTGTGATCAAGTAATCATAATATGATATGCTATGGTCATATAATTAGATTAGGATATACTGGGATCAGAATGTGATCCACTGTGATCATGTAATTAGAATGTTCTACTGTGGTCATATTATCATAATGTGATCTACTGTGATAATTTATCAGAATGTGATCTACTGTGATCAAGTAATCATAATATGATCTACTTTGGTCACATAATCAGAACGTGATATACTGGGATCAGAATATGATCATGTAATCAGAATGTGTTCTACTGTGGTCATATAATCAGAATGTGATCTACTATGATAATGTTATCAGACTGTGATCTACTCTGATCAAGTAATCAGATTGTGATCTACTGTGATCAAGTTATCAGAATGTGATCTACTGTGATCAAGTAATCATAGTATGATTTACTGTGATCAAGTTATTAGAATGTTATCTACTGTGGTCATGTAACCAGAATGTTATCCACTGTGAACAAGTTATCAGAATATGATTTACTGTGGTCACATGATCAGAAAGTGATACACTGGGATCAGAGTGATCCACCGTATTCATGTATGCATTCTACTGTGATCATATAATCAGAATATGATATAATGTGATAACATTATCAGAATGTGATCTACTGCAGTCATGTAACCAGAATGTGATCTACTGTGGTCATATAATCAGAATGTGATCAAGTGATCAAAATGTGATCTCCTTTGACCAAGTTATCAGAATATGATCTACTGTTATCTGAATGTGATCTACTCTGATCAAATAATCAGAATGTGATCTACTCTGATCAAATAATCAGAATGTGATCTACTGTGGTCATGTTATCTGAGTGTGATCTACTCTGATCAAATAATCAGAATGTGATCTACTGTGGTCATGCAACCAGAATGTAATCTACTGTGGTCATGTAATCAGAATGTGTTCTACTGTGGTCATGTAATCAGAATGTAATTCACTGTGATAAAGTTATCAGAATGTAATCCACTGTGATCAAGTTATCAGAATGTGATCTACTTTGATCTTGTAATCAGTGATCTTCTGTTATCAGAGTGTGTTACACTATATATGTTTTGTCAATTATATATCATTACAGATTTGAATGAAACTTTGTATAATGATCACTTCATAATACCCGGAGTAATCCTGTTTATGACATGGTGCAATGTGAAGGTCACATTCTTTTTATCAATTATTATTTTGTATCTAGGTTACCTGATTATAAATAGGAAGTCAATTCTATCCAAAAGTCTTGACCTATATTTGATTTAAGGTCATCATATCACTGTCATAGTTACTATTTTGGTACAAAATATATTTCTTGTAAATTGTGAAGTCATCAGCAAACATTCCTTTTGGTCCATCAGTTTATGAAATATTACTATGTATACTACAGAAAAGGCTTAAAGACATTGGAAACATTTGTTAATTTTATTTCCTTCACACTGAGAAGTCTTGTTAAATTCATCTTTAGGTACATGAACATTTCATACAATGCTACTTTCTATTTCCAGATGTTCGTTAAAGAATATGTAAGCAACAACAGGATAAATATGCAACTTAGGATAACTTAGTTATCTCCCTTTCAATTCATGTCATATACAGTTTCTAACACTATAAACTAATTGTACCATAAAATGTTTGCATATTCAAATTTTCCTTTTTCCTCTCTGTAGATATGGAGGACAATTCCTGCAATGATTGTTCTCTGATTTTGTTTTGCACTAGTCAAGAATCAAAATTATTAACAGTCAACATGTAATGGTATAGACTACTGTTAATATACTGCAAGGTAGTATCTATACAATAAAAAAATAATGATTTTTAACTTAGTCAATGTCATAGCAGCAGCATATCAACATAATATATATATACAGTCAATACTTGTATGCACACATAAAAATTTGGTTCCTCCTGTCCACAAGTAAAAGCTCAAAATCTTGGGAAATAGTACATTGTCTTGCATTTAAACAACCATTTGATTACAGGTTTCCGTTGTTTATAGTATGGCAAAAATACTGGAAAAGCTTAAACAAGATGATTTTAACTTATACGGAATATTTTTGATATTCTTCATTTCTCTGGAGCAAATCTTTGATATTATAATTATCCAAGTGTGTACTTTTTGTAAGCAATATAATTATATACATGTATGTAATTTAAAACTGTGTGGAAGGCAGAAAATTTGTAAATATATTCATTATTTTCAAATGTTGCAATTACAGAAATATATACTGTTTACCTGTAAATTTTTTGCTCTTGGTTATTTTTTGCCCTTTTGCAACAAAAAACCTATTCGCCCTGTGTAAAGTTTGCCCTAAATCACCATAGTCTAATGGATGACATGTATGTCTCTCCTTCAATTATTTAGCTTGAAAATTGTGATTTCACTTTAAATTCGCCCACTCATCTAATTAGGAAAATAGCGAAAATTAAACGAGAGCAAAATTTAAACTCGAGAAATTCACTTTTTATTTCTTTATTTTTTGGCAAAACAAAAGAAGTCATTAATGACACATATGTTAATGCAATTAATGGTAATTAAAACTGTAAACATGGATATTCCGCGTGTTGTTAATTACGTGATTTTTTATGCAAACCATATGCGTGGTTTTTTTTAACACAATGTCACACCTTATTGTGAGCAGTCCAGTATCAAACAATAATTCTTAGCACAACTACAGGGCTGTTACATGGGGATATTTACATGAAAACTCTTTGATCGCGTTTATAGTGTAAATTACCCCCACATGTAAATTTCCACGTTTACAATAATACATCTTAGAGCACTAAGAATTTGGTTTAGGAAATGATTTTTTCTTTTTATCATCAATGACTTCAAAATGATAACAGATAAAAATAAATGTATATATATATATAAAGATAAATAAATTAAAATAATGTATCACACTATACATATCACAGAATGAATAATTTAAAACAAAATCATTTCAACACATTCAATATGCAGTATTGATATAGCATCTGATTTCATAATTATCGATAGGCCTACTTCTTAGAAACTATCAAGAGACTGCAAATAAACTATATGAGTTATAAAAATCCACAAAACTTATAATTTCTGTAAATAGAGAAATACTTCATTCAATACATAATGTTCAAATTACCATTTCTTTAAATTTGTGACATACATGGTTTCCATAACTACATAAATAGGTGTTACGTAAAGGTTAGATCATATCCCCCGTGTGTATTACGTTATTAAGTAAACCAGATGGAGTGGGTATGTTCTTAGCTTGGCTTAGCTCTTTCAACCAATAATAATCATTCATAGTAAACAAGTATCATGGAAAATATTAGACAGCGCAGCTCGAAATTTGATTGGATAAAGACTATGAGACATGAGCTAAATTCCGTTTATACGTGGAGAACAGTCACTTTAAATTAAGATAATTTGCCCTCCCCTTGGAAGTCACACATTAAGTACACCTGTATTGTAGTTCATATGAAAATAATTATTTCTGCAACATAAATTAAGGTATATTTTCCTTATGTATGACAATGAGTTGCTTCCTGCAAGGCATGTTGAGTAAAGATCAGAAAAAATCCACTTCATGCACTAGATAAATTACCTCCTCATGATGTAGATCAATAACCTCCTCATGCAGTAGATCAATAATCTCCTCATGCAGTAGAATAATATCCACCTCATGTAGTTTATCAGTAAACACTTCATATAGAAGATTTAAAACATTGATCATATTTGATGAGACAAATTATTTACACCTGATATATGACATCAGCATCCTTTTTCTGATCATCAACTATCATCCTGTAGAACAACCTATCTATGTAATAGGTCAATATTAACACAATTAACTATCACTATTAATAAAATTGTAGGCCTACCATCTGTCTCATCCACCTTTAACTCAATAATCTTCACCTCTTGATTACTGATTTCTCCTGAGGATGACTAATAATTCTACTAATGCATTACATCAATATAAATCATTACCAATCATTATCACAGTACACTTCTTCTCTTGGTAATTGGTCTTTCTTGAGGATGACCAATAATTCTAATAATGTAATAGGTCAACATTACACCTCTACCGGTGTATCAACTGTCTCACACATCATTATCTCACTACATCTCTCCTCTTTGTATCTGCTGACCTCCTGAAGAAGATAAGATCAATATTATGACCTCTACCAGTGTATCGACTGCCTCACTCATCCATCATTATCTCACTACATTTCTCCTTTGGGTAACTGATGACCTCAACTCCTCTCGGTAACTTTTGACCTCCTGAAGATAAGGTCAATATCATGACCTCTACCAGTGTATCAACTGTCTCACCTATCATTATCTCACTACACCTCCCTTCTTGGTAACTGATGACCTCCTCTCCTCTTTGTAACTTATGACCTCATCTCCTCTGGGTAACTGATGACCTCCTATCCTCTTGGAAACTGATTACCTCCTATCTTCTTTGTAACTGATGACCTTTTCTCCTCTTGGTAAATGATGACCTCCTATCTTTTTGGTCACTGACAACCTCATCTCCTCTTGGTAACTGATGACCTCCTATTCTCTTGGAAACTGATTACCTCCTATCTTCTTGGTAACTAATGACCTCATCTCCTCTTGGTAACTGATGACCTCCTATCCCCTTGGAAACTGATTACCTCCTATCCTCTTGGTAACTGATGACCTTTTCTCCTGGTAACTGATTACCTTCTCACCTCTTTGTAACTGATGACCTCCTTCAGATGATTGGTTCACTCTACCTCCTCTATCAGTGTGTAATCATTTATTTTTATAATGGAGATATTGATTCCCCCTCCAGTAAGTATCATTCCAGTAGCTCAAGTGAAGTAGGCCAACAATTACTCTTGTATTCAATCAGGAGTTTCCTCATCTATTACCCAGTCAATAATTTTTCAGATAGGGCAACAACTTTATGTATACTACAAGTTGAAAGTCAATAATCAAGTTTTCATCCTGTGATGACTAGTATCACAAATCATATATTATCTACTAGATATATTTCATTTCCCCACTTCTTTAAACTCATTATTTGAAAATACTGTTCATGTATGGTAATGGGAAGTTCATCTTTAATGAAGATGAGAGTGGTATGATGAGAGATTATGAATATGAACAAACTTCTAGTAAAAGCCATCTCTGTATAAAGACCACCTCACTGTACCATTCAAACATAACCTTTATTAACTTTTTTACAATGAATAAACCTGTTTAGAAAGGACACCTGTCTATAACAGCTACTTTTGCCTGATCTATATGTTGATTGATGTTGTTATGAAATTTCTTGTTTTTTTTTCTTTCTGTTATGAACTCGGAGATAAATTGAGAGTTATTGAAACATGAGTGATATAATTGATCTTTTGAATCATTTGATACAATTACATGGAACATTTAAACCACAATCAGATGGTACACATATTAAATGAATATCTGATTGACAAAAGATAAGTGTTGATTGGTGGGAACTGAAAAATTAAATCATTACTTCTCAACTTGGAATATTCTACACAATGTTGGAATATTCTACACAACTTGGAATATGCTACACAATGTTGGAATATTCTACACAACTTTGGAATATTCTACACAACTTGGAATATTCTAAATGCCTTTCCACCAGTGAGTTCTGATTTACAAAAGTATCTCCAGTTCTGATGTTGACAATGACACTGAGCATGACTGAGTGTGAGCAATCTATACATTGACATTCTCCTCTTTGGTATACATGTAGGTCTACTGGTTATATTACTTCTGAAATATCCATTTTCCTTTAGATGGCAATATTCATCTTCCTCTAAAATGTATTTTTCTCAAGACTGCAGTTTACATTTAATGATTCAGAAGTCATCTGATTCATTGATCCAAAAAGCAACTACCGGTACAGTTATTTTGTTATTTCACGGATTTAATGTAGTATCAGTTTTTTTTTATATCCATCTAGCCGGATTTTCTCAATAATTGATGGCAGTAGGTATTTTGTACACTATTTCACTGGTTGTTTCCCCCATTTAGATGATGTATACATTGTTTGTGGACCAGTGTAGCAGGACTAATGGTGTAAATTGTCCAGGCATGCAATAATATATCAGTGTATCTTCAAAGTACATATATTTACCATCAGTAAATCTACAATGTCCTTCCTTTAGCATTCCGTGTGTTTTAATTCATAATATGGTCAGCATGAAGCAGATATATTATGGTATATAGATGACAGAATGACCAAATTATCATAGTTAATCTGTTGATTAAAGCAAAATGTTTACTCTCATGAGTGAATGTGTGATGGCAACTAAATCGTAGGTTAAGGTCATTCCATGTATATATCTTCTGTTGGATGAGTGAAAGCCATATATTCTTGATAAAATCTCTTAAAGGCATTTCTGAAATAATGAAATAAATTTATATTAACAAAAAATAGATAAATGATAAAATTGCAATACAAAATGTATTTTATCAGAAAGGTATCAACTTCAGATGAATGTGTTTAATATACCGGGTAATATATCCCCCAAAAGTTATTTGTATTTATAGCACTAATATGTCGTACATGTTAAATCATGAATATTAAGATTTCTGTAATTTTCTCTTTTCTTCTGATATTTGAGAAAATAAAGCAGTGAAAAAAAATGAAAGCAATAAATTCAGAATCAATAATTGATATGCAACAGGTACAGGCACAAGTAGAAGTAACTAATTCAGACACAGAAATCGGTCACTATTATCAAAACATGTAATGGAGATGAATTGTCATAAATATGTGCTTGTGAAAAAAAGAAACAGATTTCATACTATTTCTGAATTGATGACAAATGGCTATGATTTTCAAAATGTTATATGAAGTTACAAAAACATCTTACCCTAGAGAATCCACTACAGATCGAGTTGATTTTTCAGCCAAGAAGACATGACTGGCAAATCTGTAGGTTTTGGGGTGTTTAGTAATGAATCCAAAATACCTGCAAAATTATCAAAAATTGTTATCTTGTATAAATAAATACTGTATACATGCAAAATGCAAAATTTGAAAGAAATCATATCAAATATATAAAATAATTTACTGTTATGATTGAATGGGTGATGACAGTTTAATCCTACGTCAAGGTATATAATATTGTATAAAGTATTTTGTAAACAAGTAACAGGAACAGCAATATATTGTATGCATGTAAGATGTATTTTATAAACCTTGAGAATTACCATTTATATGAAATGTAACATCATGTTTGTTATATTATAATCTATAATTCTTTAGAGGTAATAGAAAATGTATTGTTATCTTGTATAAGTAATGTTGTATAAAATACATTTTATATGGTTTATAAGTAATATGAAATATAATTAGTCTCAACCTGCATGTTAGCCATGTACATAAGAAGTATAAATATTGTAAGTCCATGTACTAAAGTATAATTAAGATAAACGGTTTTCATTGTACTTTGTTTTCCTGTATAACAATCTGAAAACTAAATTATCCTTCAGAATAAACTTCTTTTGAGAACTGAGTGACTGCCTGTCTTAAAAAGCACATTTAACTGGCCGAAAGGATGGTCAAGAGAGGTTACATTGTGTAACAAAGATTACAACAATCATACTAACTTTTAATTTTACAGAATGTTCTTACCTTTCATTTCTTGGGTGGAAGCCACAGAAGGAAATATTTTTGAGAGCAAAGAAATGAGTGAATTCATCGCTTTCATGCTGAAATATTGAAAAGAAAGTAAGTCCATTCCTTAATTACATGGTAATATTTTTTTTTTTTATATTATATATATATATATATATATATATATATATATAAGATATACACAAGATATATATATATACATTTAAAACTTTTAAAATATTTATTCCTAAGATAATTTTGATGTACATCTGCCCCCTATATCATGAATCAACCCTAGACTTTCGTCAAAATTTGAATACTGTAACTTTGTAACCCTGAGACTTTCGTCATTTAAGTTTTAAAAATGTGAGTCTAATTTACTCCAGTATTAAAACTTTGTAAGTCTGATTTACTCCAGTATTAAAACTGTACGTCTGATTTACTCCAGTATTATAACTTTGAAAGTCTGATTTACTCCAGTATTAAAACTGTACATCTGATTTACTCCAGTTTTAAAACTGTAAGTCTGATTTACTCCAGTATTAAAACTGTACGTGTGATTAATTCCAGTATTATTACTTTGTAAGTCTGATTTACTCCAGTATTAAAACTGTACGTCTGATTTACTCCAGTATTAAAACTGTATATCTGATTTACTCCAGTATTAAAACTGTATGTTTGATTAACTCCAGTATTATAACTTTGTAAAAGATTTACTCTGATTTACTCCAGTATTATAACTTTGTAAGTCTGATTTACTCCAGTATTATAACTTTGTAAGTCTGATTTACTCCAGTATTATAACTTTGTAAGTCTGATTTACTCCAGTATTAAAACTGTACGTCTGATTTACTCCAGTATTAAAACTGTACATCTGATTTATTCCGTGTCTGATTTACTCCAGTATTAAAACTGTATGTCTGATTTACTCCAGTATTAAAACTGTACGTGTGATTAACTCCAGTATTATAACTTTGTAAATCTGATTTACTTTGTATTAACTGTCTGATTTACTCCAGTATTATCTTTGTAAGTCTGATTTACTCCAGTATTAACTTTGTAAATCTGATTTACTCCAGTATTAAAACTGTACATCTGATTTACTCCAGTATTATAACTTTGTAAGTCTGATTTACTCCAGTATTAAAACTGTACATCTGATTTACTCCAGTATTAAAACTGTACGTCTGATTTACTCCAGTATTATAACTTTGTAAGTCTGATTTACCAGTATTAAAACTGTACGTCTGATTTACTCCAGTATTATAACTTTGTAAGTCTGATTTACTCCAGTATTAAAACTGTATGTCTGATTTACTCCAGTATTAAAACTGTAAGTCTGATTTACTCCAGTATTAAAACTGTACGTGTGATTAATTCCAGTATTATTACTTTGTAAGTCTGATTTACTCCAGTATTAAAACTGTAAGTCTGATTTACTCCAGTATTAAAACTGTACATGTGATTTAACTCCATCATTACTTTGTAATATTACTAAAACTGTAAGTCTGATTTTACTCCAGTATTAAAACTGTGATTAATTCCTGATTTTACTTGTAACTGATTATACTCCAGTATTTGTACGTCTGATTTACTCCACTGTATCTGATTTACTCCAGTATTTGTAAGTCTGATTTACTCCCGTATTATAATAAATCTGATTTAATAAGTATTAAAACTGATCTGATTACTCCAGTATGTAAGTCTGATTTACTCCAGTATTATAACTGTGTAACTGATTTACTCCTGATAACTTTTAAGTCTGATTTACTCCAGTATTAAAATTACTGATTTAACTATTAAAACTGTACATCTGATTTACTCCAGTATTAAAACTTTTTTAAGTCTGATTTACTCCAGTATTAAAACTGTATGTCTGATTTACTCCAGTATTAAAACTGTACGTGTGATTAACTCCAGTATAACTTTGTAAATCTGATTTACTCCAGTATTAAAACTGTACATCTGATTAACTCCAGTATTATAACTTTGTAAGTTTGATTTACTCCAGTATTATAACTTTGTAAATCTGATTTACTCCAGTATTAAAACTGTACATCTGATTTACTCCAGTATTATAACTTTGTAAGTCTGATTTACTCCAGTATTAAAACTGTACATCTGATTTACTCCAGTATTAAAATGTATGAACTTTAACTTTGAAAGTCTGATTTACTCCAGTATTAAAACTGTACGTCTGATTTACTCCAGTATTAAAACTGTAAGTCTGATTTACTCCAGTATTAAAACTGTACGTGTGATTAATTCCAGTATTATTACTTTGTAAGTCTGATTTACTCCAGTATTAAAACTGTCCATCTGATTTACTCCAGTATTAAATTGTACGTGTGATTAACTCCAGTATTATAACTTTGTAAATCTGATTTACTCCAGTATTATAACTTTGTAATTTACTCAGTATTATAATTAAAACTGATTTACTCCACTATTATAACTTTGTAGGTCTGATTTATTCCACTATTATAACTTTGTAAGTCTGATTTACTCCAGTATTATAACTGTAATTTACTCTAGTATTATTTTGTAAGTCTGAAACTTCAGTATTAAAATGTATGTCTGATTTACTCCAGTATTAAAACTTTTTTAAGTCTGATTTACTCTAGTATTATACTTTTGTACGTGATTTACTCCAGTATTAAAACTGTACGTCTGATTTACTCCAGTATTAAAACTGTACATCTGATTTACTCCAGTATTAAAACTGTACGTCTGATTTACTCCAGTATTATAACTGTATGTCTGATTTACTCCAGTATTAAAACTGTATGTCTGATTTACTCCAGTTTTATAACTGTGAGTCTAATTTACTCCAATATTAGACATATCTTTTTCTGGTGCATCTCTCTAAAATGCTTCTAGGTACAAAATTTTAGTATAAAATAGTATTAAGCATACTGTACATTGTATCAAAGATTGAAATTCTGAATTAAGTGTTAGATTTGTTTTGTGATACCGAGCCTTAAATTCAACAATTACAATATGTTAGTTAAAAATGTTTTGGTTTATTACCATATCTTTATATGTAGGCCTACACTTAAATCATGACTAAAATCTGTACAACAACACAATGCATATAGTAAAAAAAAATCCAATTCAATAAAACAATGTATCTGAGAATTTCACTTAGAGATAAAATTCAATCTTCTTGTCATCAAAGTCATTTAATTAAATAAGGTCATTAACACCAGAAACATATTTTTTTTATTAATCTTTCTTTATTAGCTATAGCTATACACAAAATGTCTTTAAGTAATAAGTAACAAGAAATGACTTTATTACCCCTAACTATACCCAAAATCTCTTTAAGTGATAACAAGAAATGAATTTCTTACCCCTGTTTTACTTTTATCCAACATTCTTATACCATACTGACTGATTTCCACGGAAACAAGTGGAGGAGGAATTGAGCATTTGGCAGATCGGCGGGACAAGGCAACCTGTTATAAAAGTTGAGATATCATTGATATGTTGTATGCAAACATATGGACTAAAGTTGATCGATAAATAGATGATCTTTTCAGGTGAAAAGATATATAAGCACTACTGCTAATCAAAATATAGATTTATGTTTACAAAAATTCTCATAAAAAGCAAGTGATTTCTTTATTTGGGCACTGACAAAATAGCTCCACCTATCTTATATAACTTGACATATTAGTAACAGATGTTAACACACATCACCTAACATATCTATAGCTTGATATAGCAGTATTACCCACATCTTGGACATAGCAGTGTTGCACACATCACCTTTGACACAGCAGTATTACACACATTACATCTGACTTAGCAGTATTACACACATCACCTTTGACATAGCAGTATTACATACATCTTTGACACAGCAGTATTACACACATCACATCTGACTTAGCAGTATTACACACACCTTTGACATAGCAATATTACACAAAATATTTTTAACACAGCAGTATTACACACGTCATCTTTGCAATAGCAGTATTATACACATTACCTTTGACATTGCAATATTACACACATCACCTTTGACATAGTAATATAACAAACATCATATTTGACATAGCAATATTACACACATCACCTTTGACATACATGTAGCAGTATTACACACATAACCATTGAGATATAAGCATTACACACATCACCTTTGAGATAACAGTATTACATATATCAACTCTGAGATAGCAGTATTACACACATCACCATTGAGATAAAAGTATTACACAAATCACCTTTGATATAACAGTATTAACATATATCACCTGTGAGATAATAGTATTACACACATCACCTTTGAAATAACAGTATTACATACATCCTCTGTGAGATAATAGTATTACACACATTACCTTTGAGATAACAGTATTACATATATCACCTCTGAGATAAAAGTATTACACCCATCACCTTTGAGATAATAGTATTACACACATCACCTTTGAGATAACAGTATTACACACATCACCTTTGAGATAACAGTATTACACACATCACCTTTGAGATAACAGTATTACACACATCACCTTTGAGATAACAGTATTACACACATCACCTTTGAGATAACAGTATTACACACATCACCTACCTTTTTTGACAGAATAGTTATATGCACCATGTAACTTATAAAAAGTTTGACTTAACAGAACACAACTACCCTATTAATAGCTTGACATAGCAGTATTATACACACATATCACCTAGCCTATTAATAGCTTGACATAGCAGTATTATACACACATATCACCTAGCCTATTAATAGCTTGACATAGCAGTATTATACACACATATCACCTAGCCTATTAATAGCTTGACATAGCAGTATTATACACACATATCACCTAGCCTATGAATAGCTTGACATAGCAGTATTATACACACATCACCTTTAATATGCTTGACCATATTACACACATATCACCTAGCCTAGAATACTTGACATAGCAGTATTATAAACACATATCACCTAGCCTATGAATAGCTGAATAGCAGATTATACACACATCCTCACCTAGAAATAGACATACAATTATACACACATATCACCTACCTTATTAATAGCTTGACATAGCACCTCATCACCTTTATGTCCATTTACTTCAACAGAACCAAGAAATCGCATACTGAAGTGTGAATTACCGTCCTCATCTGAAAAGAAACAATTATAAGAGCACCTTCAAAATGAACATATGACAAAATAGGCCCAGGTGGGGCAATAGCATTATGAAATAACAATTAGAAGAACTTTTACATAATAAACATATGACAAAATGGGCTCAGGTGTGGCAATACCATTATGAAGTATCAATAAGAGCTCCTAATGTTGATATAGCAGATCTATCATCAGTGTATAGTATCTGTATGTGTCTTAAGACTACACAAACAAAATAATGTTTTACAAAGTATAAAAACATGAACAAGTTATTAATGTACAAATTATAAGGTTGCTAAGAAATCTGTTTTCTTGTTGCTAAGGAAACTAGTAATTCAGAACAAATGAATATTTAATATCGATGGCGAAATAAACATTTTGAAAGATGATACCTGATGTTTTTTAATGTGATAAATGCATTTACTACTATTTTAGAATTTTTTATTTGTTGTTCACAAGTTTTTTCTGATGCTAAGCAACAAATAGAACAACAACAACATGGTAAAATGCTGTGATTCTTCATGGTGATGATCAGCACTGTATCATATGAAAGTATCAAAGTTTAAATGAGAGGCCAAAAACAGTTCCTTTTCTACAATGTCCTTTCTAAAGATTTTGGCCATGTCCAAAATTCAATCCAAATAAAGTACAAATATGAAAGTAATACATTGAATAATTAATCATTCATTATTCCCTTGTTATATAAACATACCATATTCAAACCTTGGTGTTTGAGATTACTTGATTCAAATGACAGGTATAAACCACTTACCTGTGTCATTATCCAGAAACTGTAAATCAGTCGCATACATAGATGGAAATATTCCTCGTTGACAAGTTCTCAGGTTAACAGCTGAAACAGATCATGTTTAATTCTATTTCATGTTTTTATATGGATATTCTATTAAAAGCAATATACAACTATAACATGTCAAATATGAAGTTCTCCATGTTATAGCTGTATATTGGCAGAATGAAAACAAAAATGTTAATACATGCAAACAGAAATATGTGTATCTAAATGATTACCATAAAATCATATAATTCAAAATTAAACCTAGATGTGGTCTCTAAAGACAGCTGGTCAGTTTAGGGCATGCAGTGCATGGTCTCTAAAGACAGCTGGTCAGTTTAGGGCATGCAGTGCATGGTCTCTAAAGACAACTGGTCAGTTTAGGGCATGCAGTGCATGGTCTCTAAAGACAGCTGGTCAGTTTAGGGCATGCAGTGCATGGTCTCTAAAGACAGCTGGTCAGTTTAGGGCATGCAGTGCATGGTCTCTAAAGACAGCTGGTCAGTTTAGGGCATGCAGTGCATGGTCTCTAAAGACAGCTGGTCAGGGCATGCAGTGCATGGTCTCTAAAGACAGCTGGTCAGTTTAGGGCATGCAGTGCATGGTCTCTAAAGACAGCTGGTCAGTTTAGGGCATGCAGTGCATGGTCTCTAAAGACAGCTGGTCAGTTTAGGGCATGCAGTGCATGGTCTCTAAAGACAGCTGGTCAGTTTAGGGCATGCAGTGCATGGTTTTCTGAGTGTGTATGTTCTTTCAATACAAATGGTCACAGGTAATTCATGGAAGTGACTTAATCTTTGGATAGGTTCCATAGTATCATTGTATTTCTTCATAATATTTTTTGTATACATAAGTATGATATATTACCTTCACACCAAAGATCATCAGATAATCTATACACATGGATGGGATCACCGATTTCCACCGGAATCTCATCTTTATGACGAGGTATAAATCTGTGCATTCCACGATGTGTTACCTCAAGGTCAAGATAATTTGTCCCAGGAAAACTTGATGAAGATTTCCGTTTGAACTCTGAAAGTAGATAATTGTTTTAATGACATAACATATCTAATAATACCAAAGTACATTGAATGTACAATTTAGGACATAGAACAAAAAATCAACTGGGAAAGTCCAAAATTCTGTTTTGTCCATTTTGAATTGAGCTTAATCCTGAAAATTGATATAATATGTAATATATTTTGTAGGTCTGCTTGCTTTGGCTTGATTTAAGGAGCAGCATGGCTACTTAAAGTCATTGCTACTCATCCCTGTGAGGCAGGGAGAGATGTCTAGGGTATAAGTTTGAGTCCTTTTTGAGTGTGCTACTACACATGTAAAATCTGAGGACTGTATCAATCTGACATTCTAGACCATTTACCCTCCATCTAGGCCTAGCTCTCACCTCTGAAAATCTGGCACAATAGGGGATCAAATCAGGAACCTTGATGTTGAAGATCGGGTGCGCTCTACAAACTGAGCTATGCTGTCCGCTTATAGCTCTAGCAACTACCTGTGTATAAAGACCACCCGGTCATAAAGACCATTTTTTGCTGCTCCCAATTGTACCATTTGTAAACAAATCAACCTCTATATAAAAATCACCTCCCTATAAAGACTGGTTTTGTTGTGTTCCTAAGGGGGTTTTTATATACAATTTTCACTGTATTGTGTAATTGGGCCTAAAAAATTACATACAAGAGTTTTTGTACATTTTTCTTTTGTTACACTTTGGGAACATGATTTGCTTCAGGCAACCACTTCTTCACATCTCCCTCAGCATGGGCAATAAATTTATAATGCAAACCAGAATTTTCCCTCTCAAACTCACCCCCCAAAAATAATCAAGGTTAAAATTACCATCATCGTCACTATCCCTTCTCCTGTGACCACCAGCTGATGTCACTGACAAGTGCCCTCTGTCTGGCACACATTCATCACTTTCATGTCGCTTTCTGGCCCCTCCCGAGGCCCCTGATGAACACCTATTATCTGGCACAGAATCCTCTGACAGGTATATATTATCTGATGTTAAGTATGGTTTGGTGTTTTTAGATACAGAATTGAAATTTAAAGTTTTTAATTCATCTATATATTTGCCACTATATTTTGGATACACCTTATTTGGTGTGACAGTAACATGTTGCGTATTGTTTGGCAGAAAAACATCATCACTTTCGTCATATTCACTGTAGTCGCTTCTTATCAATGCTTCCTGTAATTCATCTGCAAGACATTTTTCATTGACGTTTTGTTGTCCATGCAGACTGGAACTTTGTCCTGAAACAGTACGTAGTCAATATTGTATGTATACTTGTTGTTTTTTACACAGATATGACACACACATGTATAGGGGCTACCAAGGTAAAGTGGCACATCCTGGTTCTGACAGAAACCAAAACAATACTGTCTATTTTCCAAACATAGGGGTGTACAGATAAAACATTCTGCTTTGCTCTGATTCCATGCATTACTATTGCTCCAATATTTTGTACCCGCAAACAGCCCGTCACCACTGTTACATGTATGATCTAACTTACAGTCTCAGGTCAAAAGTGATTCCTAAAAAAAATATTTTTCTATATAACCTTAGTAAATTTGTGTTTTTTCAATAATTCTTCTAGAACTTGTTAATTATCCATTTTAACAAAACTCCATCTGCAGAAGGCTGAGGTTTTGGTACTCAGTTAGTAGAACTTCATAGCAATCTATTTATTATTTTAGAAGAAATACATTATTCTTCATGAGAATAAAATTCTAGTGAGATGGTTTAAATGTTTATTTAACAAAGATAATGAACAGATCTGTGACGCAATTCATTAACACTAAAATAAAACTATCAATACCTAAGTAATCTATGGATGTAAACTAACAAAAATATTATCAAAATTAGGCCCAGATTTCCAGGGTTAAACGTGCCATTTTTCTTCAATTTTGGATGTCTACCAAATTCAGAGGACAAAATAAAAACAGCGGAATTACTAAGGTTATATAGTTAAATTCATTAATAGAGAAACACTTTTGACATTTTACTGTAGACTCTGACATTGTATTTGTAAACATGTGCCATTATATATTGGTAGAACTATTTCAGTAAATATGTTATTGGATTTGTATCTCACTAAATTTACTCAAACCTAACTTTTATTTTATTTTTTGGCTTTAATTTTTTTTAAAACTTCTTGGTGCAATTGAGTCAAATTCATGATTTTCTACTAAAAAATGAAAAAAGAAACAACACATGTTGGGTTTGAAGGTATACTAAACATTTGTGTAATTTTCCACAGATAACTACGATACTTTTTAATCCATCATTATGTCTTCTGACATATAAAAAAATTCACAAATAAAAATTTAAAAAAAGTCCAAACAGGATATATTATAGTGGAAATTATGTGTGTGTATTCTTTGTAGGCATGTTTTGGATGATTTCTTAAAATATTATTTTGTAGTATGGAAGCTTAATTATTTCATTATGTTAACCTGTAGTAAAAAACATGATATGATAGTTGTAGACTTAGGAATTTTTAGAAGGTGTGGCCACAATATATATTTTCATATAGGAATAAACAACTTTGACCAATCAAAAGACTCTTGATGAAATATAAAAAATCTCAGACACAGAAGTATAACTCTACAGGATATCCAGGATATAGATACAAATCTGGTGAAAACTGCACAAACATGGACGTGCCATGAGTCCACAGTCAAATGAAATACGTGAGGAAAGAATCCTCGTCACAATTGGTACAGATGTCTCAACAACCACTATCGAACAGGCAACTCAACATTCACTTAGTGAAACAGAGTAATATCGCAAACAAGACCATTACACCGACTGGAAATGTATTTATAACAGTTACGTCTACATCGTGTATGTGTTTACAGTAAACACATGTTATGTTGTTTCTGTTGTTGTTTATCGTATGGTGATTGGTTATCGATTGTTTATTAAGGGTAGTGGCGTTAAAAGCATGAACATTTTATAGAAAATGGTGTGTGTGTGATGTGCATATGAATAACATGGCATGCGCAGATAATTTAACTTTATCTATGTACTATTATTTAATAGTCTGTTGCACTCGCACTTGCGAGCTTATCCTAGTATGTGTTGAGTTTATTTCATAAATAATTTTTGTTCAGCTGAGACTGGCGAATTAGAACATAAAATTTGCAGAATGTTGACATAAAACGCGGTTTTTGATATCTCTGTGTCAATCATTTGTCAATGAGTAGTTTACCATTGTATATGAAATGTTCATATGTTGAACATGCCTGGCATATCGGATCATTTGTGAAATATAAACGCCATATGCAGGCGATTGTGGGATATTACTACTTAAATGTGGAAAATTTACGATGGGAAAGCTGAAATCGTCACGTTTGTCGAATAGCTTAGTTGTTAATTTTCCGTCTGTGTCTATGGTAAGTAAAATGTCTACATATGAAACATGGGTGCTTGATTCTGTTGTTTCTTTCATTTTTAGTTCGCTGAGATATATTGCATTGACATATGTATGAAAATTGTCATTATTAATTGACAAAATGTCGTGGATATATCTAAATGTCAATTATTCATTTCAAAATGACAACAATAAATATCTTGGTATACAAAGTATTGAATAAATGTGTATTGCATTATTCCCATTTTTGATCATGAGTAGGAATTAAGTCAGCTAGGAGATAATAGACAAAGATTAAACTGCAATGATAATGTTTTATCCCAGAAATCAGAGATGATCGGTTGAGATCTGAGACACTGGTTGGCTGGGATAGTTAAAATGCATTTATTTTTGCCTCAGATATCACAGATCAATATAGAACCATTATGTATGGAAATATTTACCAAGTGTAGAAATATAAAGACTTCAATCATATACAACAGAAAATCTTCAATTATTTCACACTCTCAGTGTTCAGGAAAATTTACACCATTTGTGCAATCATGTGTATGTACAGACCACTACAGTGATAAATACAAAAGTTATATTTTATTCAGGACTGGCCTCTACGATAAATACATGCAGGTTGCTAGAGGGCTTGAATTGCAAAATAGCCTGCTGATCCAGGTAACCCTTTTAGACAGGTTGCCTTTATACTCAGAATATCTTTATACTGACTAGTACTGATATTACTGGCAAATGTCTTTTATAAGAACATTAACTGTATTCCCAAGTAAGCTGTAAGGTCAGGAGGACTACATACCTGGGAAGATTCTAAGAGAATTGTATAGATAAGTTGCAATTAGGCGTACATGTATAAACAGGTATTCTTAATTTTCAGTGATAAAAGATGGTAATGATACACAAAACAGATATAATTTCTTTTCTCTATTTTGTTAAAATGAAATGCAATCTTACAAATAGTTTTGAATATCATAACTTTACCTGAGTTTTGATTTTTAACAGTTGGAATTTCAGGAAGCTTTCTGTGACGTCTAGGTAATTTGCAGCCATTGCTTTTAACTTTTAAACCATTTTGAAAACAACATGGCCGTTCTGGCTTTCCATTTCTCTGTAGTTCCTACATAAAAAGGCATTGTATGAATATATAATTTAAGATACTGTATACAAAACATCATAATTTAATATACTGTATACAAAACATCATAATTTTATATACTGTATACAAAATGTACTTGGAATTTTTCGCCCCTGATTATTTTCACTCTCTTAATTACTACAGAAAACATATTCATCCTGTCTTACATTTGCTCTACTTAATCATCATTGGCTCATGGATGACATGTGTGTCTGTGCTATAAGTATCTAGTATGAAAATTTAGCTTTTATCTTTAATTTGCCCTCTCACCTAAGGGCAAAAATGGAGAAATTTAACAGGAATGAAAATTAGAAAATTACCAGGTTTACATTAATTCAAATTAAACACAATTTTTATAAGTCTGAAATTGAACTGGACCCATTATCATATTGAACTGAGCAACCATACTTTATCCCTTGTTTGTTGTAGTGAGCTATATCTACATCTCCTTCAGATTTCTCATACAGTCTTCTCATATACAATTACGAGCTAAACATTAAACATGTTTGAAAAAGGCACATCAGTTTTGGATGCACATTTCTGATTTATATTGATTGTCTAAAAATAATTCCTGAACAATTCACTTCTTTAAATTATCAGAAAATCTTATTTTTGTACAATTCAATCGGTGAAAATGAATTCTTGTCAGCAGTATACATCTTTTAAACTCGTTTATAATGGTAATCTTACATGGTCACATGAATGTTTTATTCTATTGATTTTGTTTAAGCTACAGTTCAGTGGGAGTTAAATTGATAATTAAGCTCTTACTTGCAGCAAAATAAAAGAGAATTATTCAAGAGATAATTCAATAATGTGACATTTTTACCTCCACATGAGAGTCTGCTGAACTGTGACCACTGTTAGCATACTGTTGATTCTTTGCTTCTGTTTTAGTATGGTATTGCGAGTTGATCACATTATTCAGATGTTCTAGAGTTTTTTGTTTGATTTCATTGGGTGACATAATCTTTCCTTTCTCATGACCTTTGTCCTTTATACAATCTGTTAAACTGTCACATGCTTCCTGTTTCTGAGTTAGACAAGATAAAATGAATTGTTCCTTGCGCAGTTCAGAATCGTAATCCTCAACATCCTCTGGATAGTTTTCCGGACTGATGTCATGTGCGAGTCTAAAAGAGATATCAATTTCATGATTAACAAGATGTGTTTAAGAAACACTATGCCTCCAAATCATTCAAGTAGAATTTAAAATCACACAACTGTGGCAATATTTGTCAGATGTTGTCTATCATCAAAAGAATTTGCGATCTCATTGAAATAAAGCAATAAATTAAAATTTGGTTAAAATTTGAGAAAGAAACTCAAATTCTTTGACAGAAACCAAAATTTTGTAAATGGACAAATGAATAAATAGACAAATGGACAGAAAGACAAATGAAGAAACAAACAAATAGACAGAAAGACAAATGGACAAACAGACAAACTGACAGATAAATGGACAGACAGACAAATGGACAAACAAATGGAGATAAAGACAAATGGACAAACAGACAAATGGAGAAACAAACAAATAGACAGAAAGACAAATGGGCAAACAGACAAATGGAGAAATGGTCAATAGGACAGACAACAGACAATTTCCTTAAATATACATATATACATAAGATCCATAATATGACCTTAAATACATGTAAATATCTATATCTATGATCCAGGATATATATCCTTACATACACATGTTCATCCAGGATCCAGGATGATTATAACCTTACATACACATCTACATTTGGGATCTAGAATATACCCTTACATATACATCTATATCTAGGATCCAGAACATATATCCTTACATACACATCTATATCTAGGATCCAGAACATATATCCTTACATACACATCTATATCTTGGATCTAGGATATACCCTTACATATACATCTATATCTAGGATCCAGAACATATATCCTTACATACACATCTATATCTAGGATCCAGAACATATATCCTTATATACACATCTATATCTTGGATCTAGAACATATATCCTTACATACACATCTATATCTAGGATCCAGAACATATATCCTTACATACACATCTATATCGTGGATCTAGAATATACCCTTACATATATATCTATATCTAGGATCCAGAACATATATCCTTATATACACATCTATATCTTGGATCTAGAACATATATCCTTACATACACATCTATATCTAGGATCCAGAACATATATCCTTACATACACATCTATATCTAGGATCTAGGATATATCCTTACATATACATCTATATCTAGATTCCATGATATATATATATATATTTCCTAAAATATACATTTATATCTAGGATCCAGAATATATATCCTTACATACACATCTACATCTGGGATCCAGGATATGACCTGTATATGTTCACAGAATATGATAAAGGAATAACTGTGCTGAATGTCCCTCATTTCTTTCAGAACATTTTGTCTGGAATATTGTATACCAGTAGGCCTACTTACAAATTTTTACCCCTGGAAATTTGTGCCCTTTTACGACAGAAAACATAATCACCCAGTCTTAAATTCACTCTAAATCACCATAGTCTCATGGATGGCATGAATGTCCATGCTTCAGTTTTTAGCTTGAAAATTTTGCCTTCATTTTAAATCTGCCCTCTCAGCTGAGGGCAAAAATGACAGAAACGAGAAAAGAGTAAACATTTCCAGGTATGCAATAGTATATGACTCCACTGACAAAGACAACTCAGACTTTAAAATGACTTTTCTGACTTATAACAATATATTACAGATACACAACTCAGACTTTAGAATCTTATAACCTGATTTCACTGACTTATAACTGACTTAGAACAATATAACAGATACACAACTCGATCAGACTTAAAAATCTTAAACCTGACTTTACAGACTTATAACTGACTTCCCTCACTTATAAAAATATTACATATACACTACTCAGACTTTAGAATCTTATAACCTGACTTCACTGACTTATAACTAACTTACAACGATATTACAGATACACAACTCAGACTTTAAAATCTTAAAATCTGACTTCACAGACTTACAACTGACTTCTATGACTTATAACAATATCACATATATGTAGCATTATACACTTAATCTGTCTCTTCCTTACATCTTATACCCATGAGTCATTTGTCCAGTTTGTTTACTTGCCATAGATCCAAATCAATAAGAAGAGCTCATCTCACAGAAATTCTACAGAGCTATAGAGTATAACACTCATGCCAACCTTTCCACCAATAAACCTATCAATTTATCTAATATTGTAATGAATAGCTACCACATGGGAATATCATAACTTAAGCATTTCAGAGCACTCACAAAATAACCTGAATAATAAAATCAGTTTCAAAGCATTGGTAACAGGTCTTTGTGAGAGAAAGAGATAACATCCTGGCACAGTCCAAGGTTCTGTAAGTTCTACATAGTCTACATCTCTAGCAAACTATGGACATGTCTGTAGCAAAGTCAATATCATGTGGCATACTTAAATCAGACACATCTCTAGTTTAAACTGCAAACTGTCAAGTGTCCTACATCTACTTGTGACTCTGTCTGACATATACAGCCAGATCAGTAAAGTCTTGGGTTGTTCCACAGATACATCAAAGCATGTGATAAAATCCTGATGTAGTATTGATTGCAGTACAGCTGAACATAAATGGTATTAACAATACTCACTTTAGAACAACATAGGTACTAAAGATACTATAGCTAGAGTTCTAAACAGAAGTCATGTATGACAAAGACTGCAGCAGAGCATCAATAACATGGATACTATAGCTAGCAGTACTAAACAGAAGTCATGTATGACAAAGATTGTAGCAGAGCATGAATAACATGGATACTATAGCTAGCAGTACTAAACAGAAGTCATTATGACAAAGACTGCAGCAGAGCATGGACATGTTTGTATTTCTGGACTGAATTAATACTGATTGCATGGCTTCCCTGTTTTTCTGTATGACTGGGTCTGTTGACTGTATGACCAGATTTGTTGTTTATTTGTCTGTATGACTTAATTATGGGCTGGGTCTGTTGACTGTATGACCAGATTTGTTATTTATTTGTCTGTATGACTGACTTAATTATCACATGTAGATCTATTTATATGACTGTATGATGTAAGCTTCTGTCTGAATGGCTGGCTTTGTTGTTTATGACCTTCCTTTTTGTTCGTATGGTCGGCTTTGATGTTTATATGACCTAGCTTTCTGTACTCTGTATGACTAACTTTGTATGACCTAGTTTTGTCTGTATGACCTAGTTTTGTCTGTATGACCTAGTTTTCTGTCTGAATGACTGACTTTGTATGACCTGAGTTTCTGTCTGTATTGAGGTAATGAGTGTTTCTTTATCAAACAATTGTTATTAAAGTTAAAAGTACAAATCTTTGTTTTGATACCATGTACATGTACTTCAGGTCACATCTTATGGCAGATTTGGACACCATAAAGACATGCTGTGTGTAGTTCTAAACCATCAAGTCTTACCTATGCAAGTAGCATACTGACCTGTCAGCCAAAGTTAACAGAAAAGCAAGTAACTATAGAAATTAGTACAAAAAACTAAAATTCTAAAAATGTTAATGTGAAATTTGGAGGAAAAAAACTACCTCGGTATCAGTAGAAGTTTGTAGCATGTGTCTTAATGCAGTTGTGACATATAGGCAGACATGGAGGAAGTGATGACATATTCTGTGCTAACAATGCCAAATTACTCTGGAGGAGATGGCAACACTCATTAGTAGGGTATGTCTTTTATCAGTTAAATCAACACGGTAAAGAAAACCTTGAATAATCAGTCATAGAAAGATTACAGATTTTTTGTGTGTGAGGCCAACAGTAATCTTATTTTACACTAAAACAAAACTAAGCAGAGATTTGTTATCAACATCACAAAGAAATCAATAGGATATTAGCTCATCATGTTTAACTAAATACAAAGGTGGAAATGTGAGCAGTCAGACTAGGAATTAAATCTTACTGTCCTACCAACTTAAAGCAGCTTGGTTTTACATATACACTGTATCATCTGAGACATGTATGGGATTTTAACATACACATATAGGGAATGTTAAACATAGTCACTGTGGTAATTATTCCATATCTCATGATAAAGCCAAGATTTGGTCAATGATATAAGGTGTCCAAGTAGCAAAGTGGTTATAGTGCACTCACTTCCTACCATCGTGACAAGAATTGAATCCTCAGACTAGACAAGGAAGTATATGAGATGGTATGGTGGTCACTAGTGACTGTATGACAAGAATTTAATCCTCAGACTAGACAAGGAAGTATATGAGATGGTATGGTGGTCACTAGTGACTGTATGACAAGAATTTAATCCTCAGACTAGACAAGGAAGTATATGAGATGGTATGGTGGTCACTAATGACTGTATGACAAGAATTTAATCCTCAGACTAGACAAGGAAGTATATGAGATGGTATGGTGGTCACTAATGACTGTATGACAAGAATTTAATCCTCAGACTAGACAAGGAAGTATATGAGATGGTATGGTGGTCACTAATGACTGTATGACAAGAATTTAATCCTCAGACTAGACAAGGAAGTATATGAGATGGTATGGTGGTCACTAGTGACTGTATGACAAGAATTTAATTCTCAGACTAGACAAGGAAGTATATGAGATGGTATGGTGGTCACTAGTGACTGTATGACAAGAATTTAATCCTCAGACTAGACAAGGAAGTATATGAGATGGTATGGTGGTCACTAATGACTGTATGACAAGAATTTAATCCTCAGACTAGACAAGGAGGTATATGAGATGGTATGGTGGTCACTAATGACTGTATGACAAGAATTTAATCCTCAGACTAGACAAGGAAGTATATGAGATGGTATGGTGGTCACTAGTGACTGTATGACAAGAATTTAATCCTCAGACTAGACAAGGAAGTATATGAGATGGTATGGTGGTCACTAGTGACTGTATGACAAGAATTTAATCCTCAGACTAGACAAGGAAGTATATGAGATGGTATGGTGGTCACTAGTGACTGTATGACAAGAATTTAATCCTCAGACTAGACAAGGAAGTATATGAGATGGTATGGTGGTCACTAGTTCAAACATGTGCTTTTTCTTCAATTTCCTCCCACAGTAAGAACCCTCTCACATCAATTAACATCAGCTAGTGCCAACAAGAGACACTGATATACAGTGAAACTTGTAAATAACGACCTCTTTAGGTGGCAGTCTTTATATAGAGGTTGATTTGTACACAAATGGTACTATTGAAGACAGTAAAAAGCAGTCTTTGTGACCAGGAGGTTTTTATACACAGGTGGTCGCTAAAGCAGGTTTTACAGTAGGTTGTAAAACTTGTTTTTTAATTATCATAAAATAAATGAAGTTTAACGATGAGTGTGACTTAATGGCACTTGGATTTGGTGTAAGGTAGTGACTCACTTCTCTATAGGTGTCTAAGGAGTGACTGCCATATTGATGAGAATTTCTCAGATACCGGATTTTTACTTACATGTAACTAGGAGCTCCTAGCCAAGCAGATTTCAGAATAAGATTTATTGGAATTAATCACCAATGTTAGCACCAGAAATTAAGAACCTACGGAATGGCAGGTGTCATTTACAATTTATCTAATTATTGTTATTATCATGCAACATAATTACAGGCAAAGTCAGTCAAAGTAGGCCAACTATATATTGTTAAAAGAAGAAAATGGAAAAGAAAAAATCTCTTTTCTGTCCCCTCTTCCTGCTTCATTGCTGATCATGTATAAAAATGCATGGCCATCAAGCAATAGCTCTCTGTGCATCTGTGTATAGATTTCTGCACTGATGTGGAAACAGAACATTCACTTGTATCATTGATAATTAATCTATTACATGTAGTGATCATTCTGTGAATAAGGATATGAGATTCATTCACCTGAGCATCATCTATAAATGTGGAAAAAAGACCAAATAGAATGTGTAAGCTGATCCGGCTAAAAAACACAAACATGGTAGAGGACTGTTAGTTACTTGCTTCCAATAAAGTTTTGTCAAAATCTCTTCAGTGGTTTCCAAGGACAGGCTGACCATGTGAAAAAATGACACACACATCTTCAGTCTTAAAAAATTAATAAAAATTAGATTTCAGCAAAATTCTTTCACAAAAGCAATTCTTCACATAATTACAGATGAAACACATAAAATGAATGTATCAAAGTGAATACAAAGGGAGATAATCAAAGAAATAAAAATCTGTTCAATGGCTTTAACTCATTCATCCCCAGAGCCGAATTTGGACAGGACTAAATCTTTTCAGGAGTTGAAGAGTTGAAAAAACAAGCTGACAGTGTGAAAAATGCCTCCCCCCTTTTTGCAGTCTTACAAAATTCATAGAATATTCTAAAAATTAGATTTTAGAAACATTCTTGCACATATACATTTCTTAACTTAAATTCAGGTAAAACGCATAAAATAAATGCATCATAGTGAATACAAGCGGAGATAATAAATGAAATCATACAAAAAATGAATGACAATCACAAAGTCTGAAAAGACGTCAAACCCACTTCAAAAATTAATATTCTGATTTCTACGAAAAATACAAATTTAATCATACATCCATGTAGATCACTCAGAAATAATCCACTTTTCAATTCATGCAGTGATTCTGTAAGATAAGATTTTCAAAGAGGGGTACCTTGTTCCATCGCTGAGCCATTCTGACTAAAAAATATAAACTTGGTAAAGGACATTGAGTACTTGCTTCCTGTAATGTGTCATCAAAATGGCTTCAGTGGTTTCAGAGAAGAAGTCGAAAATGTGAAAAGTTTGTGGATGGACAACAGACGGACAACAAGTGATCATAATAGCTCACTTGAGCCTTCATGCTCAGGTGAACTGTAAGCCTCCACCTCAGGTGAGCAAAGGTAATATAAATCATATTGCAGTGTAACAAAAACATATGATCACAGATAACATATATCAATGGTTTAGAAATGAAATGTCAAACGGTCATATTATAATATCTAAATAATACAGTTACTCAGTCTTGATCTGTTTTTATTTATTTTATTTTATTTTTTTTTCTTGGATTACAAAATTTTACTGAGATAACTATAAAGTTTATTTACCTACTGGTATGTAAAATTAATTTGTCAATACACAAAAAGTAACTGATAGCACTGATTAAAATGGCTAACAATTGAAGAACATGTATGTGGAAAGATTTTGAATAAATTCCGTCACTGTATATAAGAGTGACAATGTATGTACTGTCATTTAGTTGAGATGCCACTATCATAAGGGATCACCTGTCTTGAGAGGCCATTGTCATTAGAGATCACTTGTCTTGAAAGGACACTTGTCATGAAAGATCACCTGTCTTAAGAGGTCAGTCATGAGAGACCACTTGCTTGAAAGGCTACTGTCATTGGAGATCACTTGTCTTGAAAGGCCACTTTCATTAAAGATTACCTGTCTTCCTGTCTTGAGAGATCGCTCATATTGAGAATCAAATGTCATGACAGACAACTTGTCTTGAGATGCCAGTCATGAGAGACCACCTGTCTTGAAAGGTTAGTCATGAGAGACCACCTGTCTTGAGATGCCAGTCATGAGAGACCACCTGTCTTGAGAGGTTAGTCATGAGAGACCACCTGTCTTGAGAGGTTAGTCATGAGAGACCACCTGTCTTGAGATGCCAGTCATGAGAGACCACCTGTCTTAAGAGGTTAGTCATGAGAGACCACCAGTCTTGAGATGCCAGTAATGAGAGACCACCTGTCTTGAGAGGTTAGTCATGAGAGACCACCTGTCTTGAGAGGTTAGTCATGAGAGACCACCTGTCTTGAGAGGTACATCATGAGAGTTCCCCTGTCTTGTGAAGTCACTGTCATAAGAGATCACCTGTCTTATTGATGAAAAGTCACTGTCACAAGAGATCACCTGTCCTATTGATGAAAAGTCACTGTCACAAGAGATCACCTACTTTGAGAGGCTACTGTCATGAGAGTTCACCTGTCTTTAGAAGCCACTGTCATGTGAGATCACCTGTCTTGAGAAGCCACTGTCATGTGAAAGCACCTGTCTTGAGAAACCATGCTCTGTCAAAAGAGATCAGCAGTCTTGATAGGCCACTGTCAGGAGTGATCACCTGTCTTGAGAGGCCACTGCATGAGAGATCAGCAGTCTTGAGAGGCCATGCATTGTCAAAAGAGATCACCTATCATGAGAGGCCACTGTCATGGGAGATCACCTGTCTTGAGGAGCCATGCACTGTCAAAGAGATCACCTATTATGATAGGCCACTGCCATGAGAGATCACCTGTCTTGAGAGGCCATTGCCATGATCACCTGTCATGAGAAGCCATTGTCATGAGTGATCACCTGTCTTGAGAGGTCACTGTCATGAAAGAACATGCATCTGTCTTGTGACACCATGCACTGTCATGAGAGATCACCTCTCTTGAGGATCCATGCACTGTCAAAGAGATCACCTGTCTTGATAGGACACTGTCATGAGTGATCACCTGTCTTGAGCAGCCACTGTCATGAAAGATCACCTGTCTTGAGAGGTCCTGTACTGTCAAAAGAGATCCCTATCTTGAGAGGCCACTGTGATAAGAGACCACACGGATAAATCATCTTGGTTAGATATATAAATTATCATAACATATGTATACAAATTCTCAGATATGGCCTAGGACTGACTTCTATATCTCAAGACAAGTCCCACTGTATATCACATATGTAAACAAATTCTCAGATATCACTCTGGCCAAATTAGACCATTAACCTTCTGTTTGCAGTTCAAATGGTCTTTGACCACAGATCTTCTGTGAGTGGATACATTTTGTCTATATATCATGCTCTCTGTTTACTAGATGTACCAAAGGTAGCAGAGTACAGGAAAACATAACTTACCATTTGAAAGAATCTTGATTTGTATTAGATCAATAATTAAGTACTACAAAAGCCGAAACCACAGTTTGTACTACTCATTGCAGTCAGTAATTAGTTAACAGAACTCATACATGTGTGCATGTTGTTTACAATTATTGTATGCTTCCAATTATGGGATGCATCTTATTGCCATATACTACAATATATAAAAATATAAAAAAAAAGAAATTCTCCCAAAAACTGAAATCTGTAAATAAATATTTTTGCCACATCATCTTAGTTAATTTATATGTATACAGAAAAACAAGACAAGATAAGAATAAGTTAACTAAATCATCCCTAAAGACACATTTGGACTTGTCTAAATCATTGATTTACAGAAGAGTCCATTGTTTGTCAGGGGTTTTTTACTTAAATATCTTTACCATAAATTAAAATCAGTCCAAAATTAGTGATTCTATCAAGTTTTCTCAAGATAAGCATGTAGTACTTAGATAAAACCTTCCATGTTGATGAGCTAGTGTTTTCTATGATTGATATTACACCAGTGTTCACTTTAATGAACAAATGTCAGTAGTTCAATATCTTATTGTCTCTCCATCATGACTTTGTAATCAAACAAATCCTGAAACACATTAAGTTCCAACCCATCTATCTATCTACCAGTGCATTCTATTTGCAGAGAATGAATTAAGTGACATTTTTTTGTCAGTCTTATAGTCAAGTGAAAACATGTGTTATGTTTTAATAAAATATGAAAATTGTCAATATACAAAAGAAAACTAAATGAAACTTAAATTCAAAATTCATATGTATAATCCCCTCCAACCATGTCAGCCATTTCTTCTGATCCTCTTACATATTCCATGTATAAAAGAACAAACAAGACTTTTGAGATGATGATTACAATTAACAGAATTAATAATTATCAAACAGAACTCTAATTTAAATTACCTGAATGTCAAATCCGGACAAAGTGGTCGATGAATCTTCAACATATTGTCTTATTTCAGTTTTGTATTAAATGTTTAGACCTTGTCCTTTAATATGACACAGAATTCCAATAGACACTACTTTCTATTACAGACTGTATTGTATAACATTACGCTACATAGATTAATTCCTCTCTACACATCTCCCATCATTTCACATACTCTATGACAGATTTCACTTCTCACAATCTTTAAAATATTATAATCACATGACGATGGAGCATTTTTTTCAATCATTACGCTATATCTGAGTGGGCTGATTGCAGAAATGACGTCTTCTTGTGTATTTCGGAGTGTTCCGATTCCTGGGTTTGTATAGGATTTGGATCAATAATATATAACATCAACTCTGGACTGATATATATTATGTTGATGAAGGCAGATCAATAATGTCTGTGTAGATTGTAACGGTTATGTAGATCTATAGCTATACCAAAGTAACGTTGCCCTTATCTATATAGGGTTAGGAGGAGAATGGTCATATGGCTCTGCTGTATATATTATGTTTATTTCATTAATATTCAGCTAAATTTAAACCCATTCATAAACACATATCTGCATGTCTCGAGATAATAAATATCATGATGTATTATAATCAATGTCCAGAATCGATAACAATTTTATGAAAACAGAAACTAGTAGATGTAAACACATATCAGAATCATTATATGGGGTAATGATTCAAAGAAAGTTAATGGTGGATCTAATATTTCCTCCAATAGGGAAGTCAAATACATGTATACCATTGATTTTTTTGTGGACACGTCAGTTATAGTTTTACATGTTTCAATTATGTATTACCATACTAGTAATTTTGCTCTCAGTTTCAATGAATCTTTTATAAAGGGAAACAAAAAATATTGTACATATAAAGAAAATAAAGGTACATATACACAGTATAGATCTATGTATATGATATATTTTTTATTACTAATTTTGTCTGTTCTATAGCAGTAACTGTTAATGGCAAACTGTCAATGAAAATTGTAAAAACTGTAAACAATCATAGTGAATGGTAAACAAACACAAACTAAGGTCTTGAAAATGTAGGAGTGGGTTCAGGTGTCATAGAGGAATGAGTAACCCCCACCCCACCTGACCAGTCACACCAGCTTTAAGCCCACAGTTACATGTAAGTCCAGACCAAAATAGGAGGTATAAATCCTATCCACCATCAACATAAAGTCATTCAACATTTTAATAATCAAGTGTGGTACATTGCATTGACAAACTAGATGATTATATTGACCATGACATGTGCAAATAATGCAGCGCAACCCATGTTTAGTCTAATTTGTACCATAATCTTCATTATAAGGTATATGTAAAATTATTCATATTAATCAATAGATTGAAGCTTAAAATTATGTTATAATTACAATCATCATTATCAAATATTTTGCCCAAGGAGCCAACTGTCTATAGAATGGGATTTCTATATTTAACCGTTTATCAAAGCAAGAATAATTGAGTGGCAGATACTGACATCTGGCTATCACAGTGGTCAGTGGTCAATATAATGAGAAGATTGATAAGATACAATGTATAATTTACCTTATGACCTTCAATTGTATCTGTTTACGTCATTCTGTGACATTTTCTGAACAACATCTAATGAAATAATAAAAGCGCTGCATAATATGTGATTTGATAAGTGACATTGTGTTTACTATAACTGTGATTCCACTATGTTAGGCCTAAACTAGATTAAAGATACATGTATACTAAATTATTCCACAATTTAAACTCAGGTCATCTTTGTTATGCATATACAAGTATATACATAATTTATATCAATCTCAGCTTTATTCTATATCATATTATTGTTGTGATAATTTGCAAGTGGACCAACAACAAATGGACTTGGTCCGGACTATGACAAATTTATAGCCTGTAATGTGTAAGCTCTTGACTAGTCCAGTAAACATACCAAAATGGTCACTAAAACAGGGCCTATATAGTGCAGTGAGCATGTCAGCGATAAGCTACATACAGGACCTATCTACTGCAATGAGCATGTCAATGTTAAGTTATATGCAGGTTCTATCTAGTGCAATGAGCATGTCAGCTTAGCTATATACAGGACCTAGCTATCTAGTGCAATGAGCATGTCATCTTTGCTATATACAGGACCTAGCTATCTAGTGCAATGAGCATGTTGATGTTAAGTTATATACAGGACATATTTAGTGCCATGAGCACATCAGTTTAGCCTATCTAGTGCAGTGAGCATGTAAGCTTATAGCTATTTACAGGACCTATCTAGTGCAGTGAGCATGTCAGTTTAGCTATATACAGGACCTATCTATTGCAGTGAGCAAGTCAGCTTATAGCTATATACAGGACCTATCTAGTGCAGTGAGTATTTCAGTTTAGCTATATACAGGACCTATCTAGTGCAATGAGCATGTCAGCATAGCTATATACAGGACCTATCTAGTGCAATGAGCATGTCACTGTAGCTATATATAGGACCTATCTAAAACATCGGACATATACAGGACCTATCTAAAACATTGAACATACACAGGACCTATCTAAAACATTGAACATATACAGGACCTATCTAAAACATTGAACATACACAGGACCTATCTAAAACATTGAACATATACAGGACCTATCTAAAACATTGAACATACACAGGACCTATCTAAAACATTGAACATATACAGGACCTATCTAAAACATTGAACATACACAGGACCTATCTAAAACATTGAACATATACAGGACCTATCTAAAACATTGAACATACACAGGACCTATCTAAAACAGGACCCATCTAAAACATTGAACATACACAGGACCCATCTTAAACATTAAACATATATAGGACCCATCTTAAACATTAAACATATATAGGACCTATCTAAAACATTGAACATACACAAGACCCATCTTAAACATTGGACAGGACCCATCTTAAACATTAAACATATATAGGACCTATCTAAAACATTGAACATACACAGAACCTATCTAAAACATTGAACATACATGTAGGACCTATCTAAATCATTGAACATATACAGGACCTATCTAAATCATTGAACATATACAGAACCTATCTAAACATTGAACATATACAGGATGGCCACTCATACATGTAATATAATATGTAATTATTTTTTTCATTTCTCTACTTTTTGAATATATTTAGATTTTTATAAAAAGTTTTACTTACCAGGTGAATGAAGTTAGATTGATCTAAGTCAAATATCAAATTATCAAAATTAACCAGTAGTACACATAGAAACTAAATTAAGATTAAATCTTCTGTACTTAACAGAATTATGTTGAACTAATTGTCACAATATGTTTATATCATACAAGTTACAAATAGGAAAGCTTGGATTATGGTATCTTAATTGGACACTACTATATGTAACTTAGGTATTATGTATTTAAATGTACTACGTTTTATAATCTCATGGGGGTGAGGGAATTGGGTAAATCTATACACACGAGTTATGTTGATCATATACCAGTATAAAGAGTGTTTATAGATACCAGTTTAATGAATGTTTATATATAATGACATTTTTTTTCTCCGTTTATAAAACTGATAGATTTAAAATGATTTTGAATTCCATACATTTCAAATTGAAAAGATGAAAACATTGAATTAGTTTCTTCATCATAATAACTGAAATTACTTTTAATCTTTTAAAAAGTTTTGGATTATGAATTGGTATAAAGATATTAATTTTTATGTTTTATTCCATGATTTTCAATAAATGTAAAGGATATCTGCTGTGTAGCAAGGTATTTTGATTCATGATATATTTAACCCAGGCTCAATCTATTGCTATGATATTTTGAATCCCACACCCCCCAACATGACATGGCTATATATGCTACTTTGAATCCCCACTCCCCCTCCCTAGGAATTTTATTTAAAGTATATAGTTATATGAAAGAAAATATTACTCTTACTTTTCATCTATCATAACTTTACATGGTTCTGTTCATTTGGTGTGGTAAATAAATTCAAATGACAGGTCAATATATCATGGCTATGATATTTTAATATTCGCTAAAACTTTTGATCAAAGCTGATCTTTCTACCATCTCCCCTTGCAAAAAATGAAAATATGAAATATTAAAAGTAGATATCTATATCGATCATTTATCCAAGATGAAATCTTTTTTTTAAAATAATTTTTCTATAGATCTAATCACATACATGTATAAGTATTTTAATCTGATCAACCCCTGAAAAATAATGGACTCTTCTGTAAATCAATGTCTTAGACCAGTCTAAATGTGTCTTTAGGATAAATGAGTTAATAAACCATACCATGCCAATTTTAATTGAGATTGATTCAAAATACTAATTTTAAAAGGAATTTATTTTGGTCAAGTGGCTTGAAAACTATTGAGATCCTCACCCCAAATCATACCTATTTTGTTCCTAATGTCAATTTAATTGGTACTAGTATAAATTCCTTGTGTCATTCTGGGCACTGCTCTTTCACTAAATTTGATATCTTGAAACTATTGAGAACCCCATAAATGTTCTTGTTTGTCAAGATATGGTCATTTTGTGTTTAGCATAAATCCCTGGGGTCATCTTGGGCATGGCCTTTTCACTATGTCAAGACATGTTAAATTTGTGCTTAGTGTAAATCCTTTGGGGTCATCCTGGGCACTGCCCTTTCACTAGTGGTCAAATATCTTTCAAAAAATTGAGAACCCCACCCAAAAAACATATATGTTCTTGTTCCATACATCAAGACAAGTTACAGTAACTGGTGCGTAGGGTAATTCGCTCACTGATCCATCCTGGACACAACCATTTCATTAGTGGTCAAATATATCCTCTTCTGCCGACAATGTAAAGGGCTCCTACTGGGGGCTTTATCACACATGACAGAGTACTAATGTGTAGGCTAATTACCAAATGTCTTTGGGCACTGCCCTTTCACTAGTGGTCAAATATCTTGACAAAATACTAATTGTGTAGACTAACACCAACCGTCTTTGATACAAGCTAGGTTGTTAACTGTAAATCACACATGCTTCCTTGACACTCAGTATTAATCTTTGTAGAAATTACCAAAAGTCAGTTTGTGGTCAGAGCTCATATTGCTATAAAACCTCATTCTGGAATATATATATTTAAAGGAGAAGGAATTTGTTTATGTCCATCTTTAGGCTGAAAATATATAAGTATTTTTCCTTTCATTGTGATATATAAAAATAGATTCTTTAAATAGAGATATTTAAAACTGTGTTTGATGTCAACGTTCTGCAAATTTTACGGTCAGTATAATAGTCTCTGTTTCACTAAGTGAAATGTTGAGTTACCTGTTCAATGGCAGTTGTTGAGACATCTGTACCAATTGTGACAAGGATTCATTCCTCACGTATTTCATTTTGATTTGACTGTGGACTCACAGTGGGTGTGACCAGTCAACAAGGGATGCGTACTCCTCCATGGCACCTGATCCCACATCTTCATTGCAAGAGGTCCATGTTTGCATGTCAATTTTTTTTACCAGATTTGTACCTACATCCTGGACATCCTGAAGATTTATACTTTGGTATCTGAGATTTTTTTCATATTCTACATGCAGCTGACTGGAAGATTAATATATATAATAATGTTACTTATAAGTGGGACAGAGATGTGTCAAGTCTGAGACTCTAACACACTTATATAAATGTAGCTATGAACGATTTTTTTTTAACCTTAAAAAAAAGACAATGATTAAATATAAAGTATATGCTATTACTCCTCACCAATTAAAGACAACAGGATTGACTGTACCTGGTATGTCATCCCTTCGGTTTTGCAAATAGATTACAAGTATCAAACTTCAGATTATTGCATACTCTGGATTTCTCTCTAAGCAAATTAATGAACCGACTCTTCAATATATGGATCTAATATAACATTTTCGAATTAAAACTTTCTTAAACATGAATACAACTTCGTGAATTTATGAACCACGAGTCAAAAGTTATTCACCTGAACGGATATAATTGTCCGGAAATTCACATTTTATTCTATTCCGAACTATTTGTTTTTATAATTGTCGTAAAATAAAATCTATTATAATAAAATTTATTTTGTATTGAATCTATAAATTTATGGAATATCAAACATTAAGTATGTAAGACTTGTTAGATATATCTTAAAACAGCAAGAAGCTAGGAAATACGATTACCGAAAATTAGTCTTAATATCCGGGCCTTCTTCAGTGTCGGCAAGTTCCATCGAAGGTCAAAAATGCTTTCGACCGTCGTAGCAAATGCAGGTATGGAACTATTCAAAAGAGAGAAACATGAAGAGACTCAAACAAAGATTTAATCATTTGTAAAGAAATCAAATAATGAACATGCCACAGAAATAGGCCTATACTTCATAACTGCAACAACCGGCCCTGGTGTACCCCCTGGCTCTGCGTTTCGTTCTTGATTTGTGATTGAGCATTGTCGTGTTTCTTTTTCTTCCGTAAAGGAGTTGGCCTCATACTTTAGTGTCTCAGATAAAAACAGAAGGTTTCTTCAGTTATTTTTTTTTAAATTTCAAACTGTAGTGTTATTTGTACACAAAGCAGGGCTGCAGTTGTGTCCAGGCCGGGACAGGCTAAACAGTGTCCAAGACTAATCTAATCCTGCATTCCTCCAGTGTGTGTGTGTGTGTGTGACCATCACTACCTGGTAGATGAAACCAGTCCCTCACTGGCTGTGGAAAAATGAGTGGTGTATACATCCCTAGTGTTACCTGTGAATCACACAAACATGTTGTTTGTAGAGCAGGGCTCAGGAAAACCACTCGTCCATGACGAGTGAAAATCAGATTTGGCAAGTGGTCTCAGAATAGCACTCATACGACGTACAAGTTTGTGAATAAAATCAACAGTTAAAATCTGTAGATAATTCTTGCTCTACACTTTATCCATTAATGTTACATCGTGAAGTTATGAGGTAACCCAAAATGAAAACCTATCTGGTTAATGTACCTCTAGATACAATACGAAAAATAACATGTGGGACTCGCCTATCTTATTTACATCAGTAACAAAATGGCAGTACTGGTAGGCTCAAATAGCAAAGCTAGTTCCGAGGTAATTTCTATTGAAATGTTGAGGTCATGCGGAGAACATGACCTTGACGTTTCAATAGAAATTAGTTCCTAGGGGAAGAAAGAAATACATATCTTGATGGAATTAAAAATAAATCCAAACACCATGCATCTCATTAAGCAAAGACACAGCATTATCAGAAACTGAAACTACAAGTTTGAGCATATGAAATACTTTACTTCAGCCTCAGGCCAATTTCTACTCCATTAGGCTAGCAATCAAACAATTTTAAAACACAGAGAGAGGAAGGTAACGGAAAGAGTGAAATATAAGAAGAGATCTTATAGGGAGAGATATTTAGATTGGAGAAAAGTAAATTGCTTAATTTGTATGAACAGTAAAGGATGGGGGAGGGGTTTAAAATTTTTTAAATGTGTAGTATAGTACATTGTATTTGAGTATTTGAAAGATAATGTAACATTAATAAGAATTTCCAAGGTTAGTCCTATAAGTATAATATAAGCCTTTGTTGGTTCAGATCATTTGCTTCCAATGTTTTTTATCGTATATTTATTTTTACTATTAATGTTGAACCACAAAGTCTTATATTATAGGACTATTCCAAGGTAAGAAGATGAAAATTCCACTTCATTTACAGGTTCATTTACATTCAGGGAGGAAATACTTAAACCCTACAAGAAAAGAAAATGTCATATTAAATGCTCAAGGGAGTGGGAAATATATGTCAGGGCATTAGTCAGTGTACCACTGGAAAAAAAACAAGTTTACTTAATTAACAGGGAAAAGAATTATTTTTTATTTAATATTGCATATCATATTACCAAACAAATAACCTTTTGTAAGTTTGAAAGTTTATGTGAATTATGAAAAATGGCCCTGATCTAGAGTCTATATGTAAAATGCAGTTAATTTAAAGAATTTATAAACTGAATTTCCAAAGTTGAAAGTTAAAATAGGGGAAAAGATGTAAAGTACAGTAGATTATTTTCAGTTTTTGCACATATAGTGGTAGAATAAGAATTGTGGTTTTTTTAAGTACATTTGTATGTGGATACTAACTGAAAGCTTTGGATGAGCAGGTTTTCATTTTGGATGAGTACTTTTTGCAAAGCACTTGCCCGTCGAATGAGTGGTTTCAAAATTTTTTCGTGACCCCTGTAGAGCCTACTGTAGCCTATTTGTATTTTGTGTCAATAATCAAGTTTATCCAGAAAAGTTTTAGGGTGGAGCGTATAACATCGGGCCAACTTGGGAATTCTCTTTTGGTCAACATGGTACTTTATGTTAGGAGTAGGACATCTCTGTACCCAGGGATTTCCCTAGGCTGATTTTGGGTCCGGTAACAGGACCCATTCCCAATGCAAAAGGGCTTGTATTTTCACAAAATTATGCAAGAATTCCCAATTTTGAAATTCAAAATAAAAAAATGACATATTTTCAAACAAATATCTCAAATTAACCATTTCTATTTTAGTAAAAATGTATTTTTTCCTAATTTTCCGGACCCAGGACCCAGAATTTTGGAGGTAGGAAAATCCCTGTACCTTTGTTTGGATAACTTGGAACTTGTATATTCTGATGAGTGTTTGATGCATAAATTTTAATTTCTTTATTCGTTTATCAATTGATGTTACCAAACATCTTCATTTATATCAAAGATTTTGCTCGTAGATAATAAAAAATTAATACAAAGTTGTTAAAGCGATATAAGCTGTCGCAATGATGATTTTTGTCCCCTGACATTTAGTCGAGAATAGGATAAAATGAGTGTTCAAATACATTATTAAACACGTGAAACATTGTAAAAGATCTCCTTTTTCAAAGTTATTTGTTTTATTAGAATTTAAGTTTTCCCATACCTTAAAAAATCCAGCTGTATTTCCATATGCATTGACCTTTCTGATAAACTCTTTTGCCATATCAAGTGCGCTTTGTAATTCAGTCAGGGGGTCTCATTCATTTATGCGCTCGGTCTTTCAGCAATCTCGGCCTTTGACACAATCTGCGTATGTTAAAGTTGGCTGATTTTTTTTTGTTCTCACAAAAGCAACATCTTTCCCACATTAAAATTACATAAAATACATTTGCAATTACAATTCATCTGTACTGCCTTTGGTGGTTTCTTGTTCAATTTATATTTCACTTTTAATTTCAGGTCTTAAGGGACTTGCTGTTAGGCAGCTAAGGTATGTTGGTATTTCTGAAATTGTTAACTTATTTTGATGTTTACTGTTGTAACTTCTAAATATTAATTAATTGTCATGTTTGATCATCCCTGTGATATCTTAAACTTGAAAATTTATTTACTATTTTTTCATTATGTATCGTGAAATGTATCTGTTAACTAAAAAAGTGCATTCATTATATTGTTTTAAACAATGTATCTCCAAATCTGACTCATGTGGTGAAAAAGAGCTCAGCTATACGGTTCATGACGCTGACAATATTCTTATGATAACGTGAAAAGTACTGAAAATTATACAAAATATTAATATCAAATTACAGGGTTTTTAATTAGGCCAAAGTTGAAAAATTGTTTAATGTTGCTTGTCCAAACCTTTCAGCACATCAGACAGTTTGATTTTAGGCCTTATATATACTGTTAACTTAACATGTAACAATCAAAAACATAAGTTAAAGCTGAAATAAGCTTTTTACCCTACACATGACAATCTGGGAAAGATCTCTTGTAAGCATGATATTGGGATCTATCTAGAAGTTCAAGGATAAAGTTGGCCTCTTCAAAGTGATTCTACATTGTTTGGTAATTTGGTTTTTAGACACAGTCATAACCATATTAAGTACATGATGCAATATTTCACTCTTATGAATGACCACCTATCTATTGAGAGTGTAATCAGGACACAAATTTGTTAAGTAATCCTTTGAATAAAACCATCTTTTTTTAGAGACCCAATATCAGTGACAGAAATGATGGTCTCTCAAGATAGATTCCAATGTATTCTTCTGACATTTAAGCTCTGACATTTAACGTTGTTGTGGAGAAATATCAATGATCTCTATGTCAATGAATGTTTTATTTACTGTTTTTTTTTTATAGAAATCTTGTAGTGGTACAATGCCGAGTATGCAGCAATCTACCAGCATCAGTCCCACCAAAACCTGTGTATAAAAAAACAGATGATCCTGTAATTAGTAGTATATTTCCAAAAGAGCCTCCAAAGTCTGAAAGTGAAATACCATACTTTGACTTGGCTAAACAGTGGGCATGGGCCAATGATGTGTTGTATGGCAAGGAAAGAGATATGGTGAACTTCCCTCCACCAGACCAACATAATAGGCCACCAGTGAGACACAGATTTATCCCAGAGAGTTTGTTTCAATTCATGTATGACAAAACTGGTGTCACAGGTAAAAAAAAACAACAAGAAACCAAAACTTGCACATTTCAGCTCTGAAGATCATGTAGTTGTAGTGAACTTGTCATGTATACTGGTGTCCCATTGTATCGGGATTTTCCGTGTTTTGACACATGCATTGTACCATGACTTAAGTGTAATTTTTTGTCATGTTTTTATACATATTTTTCCTCTGATTTTGTGCAAATGTTCCTTAAATGTGGCCATTCTAAATTTTCTTTATTTGTTTGAAAGTCAGTCATATCATGAAAGTAGTCTGAAGGGGATTCCCCTTGTATCACGGTAAAAGAGTTTTTACTATCACATCGAGGCCAAGTTACTTGCTCTTATGAACTGAGATGAGAATGGTTTACTTGTGAATCGGGTAATAGATGTCAAAGTTGTTTCTGTTCTATAAATTTGATTTTCTGGATTATGAGAACCATTTTTAGGAGGGTGGTACAAGAAATTTTTGAAACGGCTGCCATATTTATAAAATAGTGAGAAAAAAAATAATCATGTCATTTACTTCCGAAAATCGTATGACATTTTCACAGAAATTGTCTTTTAGAAAGCAACATGGCTGTTACAATTTTCCACAAATTATAGAGTTCCAAAAAACGTTGTCATGCTACAGAATTCTAAAAAAAGAACATACTGCGATACAGTGGGACCAGCGATACTATCAGAGCTCCAGATAAAGGGAGTAAGAGGGTATTTATCCTTTCAAAATTTGAAAATCAGCTTTGAAATTTAGAACAGGGGGTGAAATTACTCATTAGAAATTAATGTAATACTGACAATTTATATATGATTATGAAAAATGCCCTTTAAATATTTGAAATTACCCTTTAAGAATTTTGATTTACCCTTTGTTTTTGATTTCTGGAAGTAAAATATCCTTTACCTGAAAATCTTATCTGGAGCTCTGGACTATAATGAGCAAAAACAAGAATGTATGACAATAAGATTTACTGTCTAACAGTATGTAAAATAGCTGCTTTAATGCATAGCACTGTATGCTTGGAAATTTTCACTCCTGTTTAATTTTAGCCATATTTACCATCAGATGAGTGGCAAATTTAAAAGATGTGATATTTTCAAGCTAGATAATTAATGCATGGACATACATGCAATCCATGTGACTGGTGATTTAGGGCAAATTTAAGACTGTAGGATATATTTTATGTTGTAAAAGAGTGAAAATTACTGAGGGCAAAACTTTCCAGGCATACAGTATTCACTCATCCTTCAGTGCTCCACATAAGCTGCCTATTTACATATTTTACATATAAATGGATAAGTAAGCAAATTAAAATCCATGTGTAAGGAAGTCATTGTAATTTAAATCTTAAGTGTAAAATTAAAGACTCATGATTTGAAACGTATAGATAAAGGATTGAGTATACTTAATAGGAATGAATCTGGGTCATAGAAGAAATTATGTAGTATGTACACTTAGAAAAGGGGAATCTGTCATGTGTAAAAAAAATTTCATTCTGTAGTAGACTCGTTTTGTTGCAAATTCTTTTATCTTTGCTCATCCATTTCAGGTCCATATGTTCTTGGTATTGGTGGACTTTTATCAGCATTCTCATCTGGGCTTATTGTGGCAGGACCTCACACTATGGATCTTATTCTGTGGACTGGTCTTGTGACTTTCTTGATGACTCGTTCCAAGGCTATAAAGATATTTTCTGCGTACACAACAAGGGCAAGAGAGGTGATTCTCAAAACACATTTAATTCTCTATAGTTTTTCACTTTAAAGTGGATCAGCTTTTTTTGCCATTGGTGTATGACTTCCAGATGTTTATTTGTGATGTCCCTTTGAGATTATTTTCACATTGCTCCTGATATTTTACGTGTAAAAAAATATGGATATGGATGCATTAGTTACCCAACCCATCTTGAATCTGAAGCATAAAATTTAACACACATAATCTGAGACCTACTAATCAATAAAATATACAGTTCACTTGTAGGGGTAATGCATTTTTGCTGAATCAAACCCAAATGTTAAAGTGTGGACTTACATAGAACAAACAGTTGAATATCTATTAATTAAAAGTAATTTAGCAGTCAAGTTATTACAGTAAAATCACGGGCAACCATAATTTGGTAACAGATTTGGAAAATACCCACTTGACAGAAATTTTGTGGATAAAAATACCACTGCATTTCGAAATGATAGGTATTGTACCCAAGTGCTCAGAAAGTTAGGTGGAATACTGGACTTTGTTGCACAACACATTGTTAAATTTAATCTACAGTCAGCCCATTGGTTTAACATTGGTTAACTTCATGTTAAATTTAACAACCTGTAGTGCAACTGGGTCCTGGTCTTCATTTTAGGATGATTTGGAAAGTATTCAGGAGGTTTTTATTTCTAAATGAATGATTGATATAACCAAAACTAAAATGACAACTTAAAATTAATAAGAAAAGAATGAACATGTTTTTAGAATTTAAGTTTTATGTCACAGTATCCAGAGGTTTTTAGCTCACCTGAACCGAACCATGGGCCTCTTATTTTTTATCCCCCACTTTTTGCCGAAACGGGGGATCTGATTTTGGGTTTGTCCGTCTGTCCCTCACACTTCCTTTCCATGCAATAACGGCAGCAAATATTATCTTATTTTCTATAAACTTGATAACAAGATTAAATGCATAAAATACGTGGCCAAGTTCGATTGCCATTTCTAGGGCACGTTATTTGGCGGAGTTATGGTCCTTTGATTAACGAAAAATGTCATTTTCTGCTGTTTCTGTGCAATAACATCAACAAATATTATCCAATTTTCCTCAAACTTGGTAACAATTTTAAGTTCCTAAAGAGTTGTACCAAGTTTAATCACCACTTTTGGTGCACGTTATTTGGTTGAGTTATGGCCCCTTAATTAATGAAAAATGTCATTTTCTGTTGTTTTTCTGCAATCTTGGCAACAGAAATTATCCGATTTTATTAAATAAATTTACCTACAATATGATAACCCCTTTATGAAAGGGGGAAAGCGGGGGATTTAAATTCTACGAATTAGGTTTTTGTTTTTTTCTTTTTTTCTAGGATCAATGCAGGTTAGCCATAAGGCCCCATTTTCAATGGCAAAATAAAACATTTTCCTCAATATCAGGCCTGAAAACTCCCAAATTCTATTCTTGGTGAGAAGAGGAGTATCATCTGTAATTAATTCAAAAGATAAAGAAGAAAATAAAAACAAATGTAGTTGAATTGTCTTCAGCAAATAAGATGCAATGCAAGCTTTGTAAATTGGAATAAATTTAAAGACTGAAATGTCTAAGAAATTAAATACAACAGTTAGATTTTTCTCAGTTTGTGGAAACATTGCTGGATGGCAGCAAAAATACCCTGGTATCCTTTGCACTGATTTGTAAAGTACAATTAATAAAGTAATCTACTGTGAAAAAAAATCAAATAAATACTTCACAAGTACATGTACATGTAATGTGTTAACACGAACCTAAATCATTGATAATCTGTAGGTCTGTATCATTGCACATTACATTTCAGAGAGAGAGAAATCTTGTATGGTATGAACCTATAAATGATTTCAAGCAGCAGTGTGAAGATGGTGTAAATAAAGGACAAGAAAGTATGGAACTTCTAGATGCCCGTGGAGACATTTTTGACATACAGAAGGTATATTTTCATATTACAATTTTTTGGCTTTACACAGTTGTAGATCTAATTCATACTAAAGGTCATGATGAAAATTCTGAAATGAAAATGAATAACCTTTTTGCCAATGCTACCTTGTGGTGAAGTCAGGTAGTTCTTTTTCAATTTTCAGCACATCTGAGTAACTCTTGAGACTTAATGCTTATCCATTGAGGTACTACTTCATCATGCTACAGTGCATCATATAAAACGTTTTGAACACTTCTAACTTCTCAAAAACCACTACACCAATTCTCTTCAGATGTAGTATGTGTCATCTCAATTGTAATGTGATGAAAATTGTGAATTTCTTGAGTCAAGCTCTGCTGTGTTTTTAATAGTGAATTGAAGTGTTTGAGAAGGGTCTTTTGGCCTCTTGTTTGCTTTTATTTTGTGTGAAGCAGTATTATATGTACTAAGTTCAAACTTAACATCAGCTGTACTATAAGAGAAAATTATTTAATTGGCAAACATGTTTTACAAGTGTAGGAGATGGTTTTGAAATATAAGTTTGATAACTGTTAATGACAGACTTTGACTCATGTATTGCAGGAAAATGTTGGATTGATGTTAGAAAATGAATACAGAAGCAGACTAGAAAATGTTCACACAGAAATTAAAAGGAGACTGGTTTGTATAGTGACTGTTTATTGGAATCCATAATGTACACATGTATAGTTTGTCACAGAAATTTGGGAATAATGGTATGAGGACATATAGCACAGAAAATTCAGCATATATACAAAAATTTATTTTAAACAATTTTATTTTTAAATCAGAATTGAGCTGGCCTGGCTCAATCGGTAGTGCGCTAGACTCTTGATCGTGAGATCGAGTCCAGCTGGCGGCAGGTTGGTTTCCTGTCCTTTGGTTGAGACAGTAAAAACCAAGGTCCCGTGTCACAGAAGGTGTCGGCACTTTAAAGAACCCTCACTGCTCATTTGCCGTAAGTGCCGAACGTAGGCCAAAATTTGAAGCCCTTCACTGGCAATTGGTAACGTCTCCATATGAGTGAAAGATTTTTGAGTGGGACATTAAACAACAATAAACAAACAAAAAATAAATCAGAATTAATTTGAATATGACAGCAGGATTAGTAAATGGCCTGATAGAAAGCTGACAGTTATTGTATTCTCTATGCCAACCAGATTTTAGAGATATCCTGATGAAAATAGAGATTTCTGATAGATGGGATTTGTCCAAGTTGTTTTGTCTCGAAAAAAAAAAAATGAATACATTTAAAGTAAAATTTTATTAACATAAATAAACCATGGATTAGACATTGATGAAACTTGCCAGGAAGCAAGAACTCAAGGTCCTCTTCCAAGTTGGTTTTGTTGGGCCAGATTGGCTCAGGGGTGGATCCAGGGTGGGGCAAAATAGGTTGCAAAAGGTACCCATCATTGAAAAATCTTCTTCTCCAGAAAAATGGATTGTTTCTTCGTGGTCTACCTGAATATATGATTCAAGTGTGTATTTTTCATAGAAATCGGAAAATCAATTTTTGATGTCTTTTCAGACTTTGTCATTTTTTTTTTATATCTTTGATTATCTCCCCTTGTTTTCACCATGACGCATTCATTTCATGTGTTTTACTTGTATACAGGTGAAGATATGTTTTTTGCAAGAATTTTGCTGAAATATAATTTTTTTATATTTTCTGAATTTCTTAAAACTGCAATACAGTCAAACTTGCCTTAGCGACCCCCCTCATATAACGACTTCCTGTCCATAATGACCGTATTTTGACTGCCCCTTGAGAATTACTATATATTTGCCCTCTATATAGCGACCACCTGCCTTACGCGACCGGCGACCGCTGTATTTTGCCCGCCGGTAGTTGTCCTACTTGCGAATAGCGACTGCTTATACACTTACTACTCTTGGAAGGGAGATAACTCGTACATAATTCTCGCGGGAGAATTCGAGACTTATTCAACAACATGGCGAAATACACGAGGCTTCGACAGTCACAACACACCTGGAGGTGTCAATTAACGACCCGGGTAGTAATTAGGCACTCGGACGTGCTCTATGACAGGGTGTTTTACAACCAGGAACTATCAATCATCGCTGAGTGATTGATCTTTTGTTTTCGATCATCAATTTATGACCAAAGTTTCCGGTGGTGATTACTTAATCGGCTAAAGACTAAGACTTAAAAGAAAACAAAATCAGAAAGGACCCGCTTGTGACAAGGTGTTTTTACGAACAGGGGCATTTAAATACCATCGCTGAATGACTGATTATTTGTTTTCTCGTATTCTGGAATGCTGTAACTAATCGAACATCACTTGATTTGCAAGTCAACATCTCAATCCAAAGAGTAAAATCGCCGGCGCTCGTAGCATTGGATTACGTCTAATAAATATTATAGACATAATACCAAAGTTAAAATGATAATTAAATAAAATACAACCACCTACATCTTTCTGTATATTCTTATACTTCTGACTCGTGTGAATTAAGAACACAGACCACCGACTTTGAGTACATTTAAGATATTAGTTTCAGTTTTAATAATGTGCCGTATCCTCGATGTACATGTATAATTCAATTACATCATAAATTAATTTAAATTATTAACACACTGAATTATTTCATTGTTATATTTTTTATTATTATTTACATAATATGCATGTATTAGCTACAGGGATTTTCTATGACTATTTTTTTGGATGTTTTCAGGACCCTTCCCAATGCAAAAGGTTTGTATTTTCCCGAAAAGATGCAAATATTCCAAATTTGGATTTTTTAAAAAAAAAATTATTATTTTTCAAACCCTGGAGTTAAGAAAATCCCTTTAGTATTGAAATACAATGTCCATTTAATCACTAAATGAAATATCTAACCATGGAAGAAATATGTAGTTGGAAATAATAATAAGCCATCTCCGATGCCTTGGATTTCATATCTCATGTGACCCTGTATATAAAGACCACCTGTCTATAAAGACCGTTTTTGTAATTTCCCCTGAGCGGTCTTTATATACAAGTTTGACTGTACATGTATTTTTGTTTCTTGGCAAGATCAGCCTTCATATTCTTCTTGGTCTTCTTTCAACGTTTGTAGATGGTTTCCAAGTGAGCAATTGAGGCCCACTTGGGCCTCTTGTTTCTTGTATTAGTCATTGTTGTAATATTAAATCTTGTTTTTATTCACAGGACTATCAATTAAATGTTGAGACAACAGAGAGGAACTTCGAACAAGAACATATGGTTAACTGGATCAGAGATAGTGTTGTAAAAAGTATTACACCAGAACTGGTAAGTTCATATAGCCATTGATCGGAGATAGTGTTGTAAAAAGTGTTACACCAGAACTGGTAAGTTCATATAGCCATTGATCGAAGATAGTGTTGTAAAAAGTGTTACTCCAGAACTGGTAAGTTCATATAGCCATTGATCGGAGATAGTGTTGTAAAAAGTGTTACTCCAGAACTGGTAAGTTCATATAGCCATTGATCGGAGATAGTGTTGTAAAAAGTGTTACTCCAGAACTGGTAAGTTCATATAGCCATTGATCGGAGATAGTGCTGTAAAAAGTGTTACTCCAGAACTGGTAAGTTCATAGCCATTGATCAGAGATAATGTTGGATAAAGTGTTACACCAGAACTGGTAAGTTCATATAGCCATTGATCAGAGATAGTGTCATAAAAATTATTACACCAAAACTGGTAAGTTCATATAGCCATTGATCAGAGATAGTGTTGTTAACTGTATTACACCAGAACTGGTAAGTTCATAGCCATTGATCAGAGATAATGTTGGATAAAGTGTTACACCAGAACTGGTAAGTTCATATAGCCATTGATCAGAGATAGTGTCATAAAAATTATTACACCAAAACTGGTAAGTTCATATAGCCATTGATCAGAGATAGTGTTGTTAACTGTATTACACCAGAACTGGTGAGTTAACAGTGTCAAATGATTATAAATCAAAATGCTTGGTCATATACCGGTAGTCATTAAAAGATCTCTTACTTGAACATGAATATCTATTACATTGATGACCAACATTTGGATTATTGGGCATTTTATCAACTCTTATAAATCTAAGGTAACTAATTATTACACCTATAACCAAAATGTAAGTAGATGTTGAGTTTTGTTTATTCATGTTCATTTCCTTGTTTTGTTTGTTTGAAATAATTTACTGTGAGAAAATAAGGTATTCAGAAGGTATAAGGTATTTTTAAAAGTTAACCAATCAGATAGTTGTTTTCAAATTGCACTGTTTACATGACCACATTGATTTAAATTAGAGAAGAAGAATAAAATGTACATGTATTGCATTAATTTCCATCTTTATTATACATTGAAACACCTTTACATATTTTACAGGAAAAACAGAATTTGACATCTTGCATTCAGCAGCTAAAGGCACTTTCCAAGACTGCAACACTATGAAAGTGACGCGTCCTGTAGTTGACTTTTGAGTGCTATTTAAAATACAAGGACATAACTTTGATAGAACTGTTTATATCACTTATTTATGTACAGGAAGAAAATATTGCAAAAAAGGTGACACACAGCAGAAAGATAATAAAGTGAATATCCAGAGTTCTAGTAATGTGATATACAGTTTGATTTGAATAAAATTGGTGTATTATTTTGCTGATTTTTTCAACTTGTTTTTGTTGTTGGAATTAAGTTAGATACAGTAAAACCTGCATATAACGAATTTCAAGGGAACTTACTTTTCAATTTGTTATAAGGACAGTTTGTTATATAGTTACAGCAAAATGGGCTGAATCATTAAGAACAAAAATCACTCTGAATTCAGGTTCTAGGAAGAAAATAAGAAAGGAACTTTCCTTTGAAGTAAAAAGAAAACACACTTTTTGTTACTTTTAATTTACACAACTTACTTAATCAGAGATTAATCCTACTGAGGCTTGGCGAAAAGTCTACAATTGACTTCTGTTTTAATGATATTGATCACTTTGTTATAAAAGTGTAAAAGATATTGGTTGGGACGTCAAGTTACATGGAAATTGGTTTGTTATATGCAAATATTTGTTATATTTAATTTGTTATAAAATTATATAGAAATGGAGTCTGGGATTATCTATTGATATGTGCATGAATTCGTATAAACCAAGTTCGTTATAATCAAGTTTTACTGTACCAGTTATATGTATAGTGTCTTGAAACACTCATTGTAAGCTTAAAACATCTTGGATACCAAATCTGGAAGAGAGTATACAAAATAACTTCATGAAGATTGGACAAACATAGACCTAGAAAAGTCTAGAAGTGGCATCAGGAACTTTGGAGGAGTAAACATGTATTATATCTCTAAAATATAACTTGAACTTTAAAAGATCAATGAAATGGCCTTCTGTCTTCATGTATTCAAATTAAAAGGTGAACATATTAGGATTTGAAAATGTGTTTTCAATACAGTAGGCCTACATATAAATTTAGCACTGAAATTATATCCTTATATTTTAGGTTTCTTTGTTATAAGTAAAGGTCACAGACACCATAATATTGGAGTCTTGTCAGTGTTTACATCTGATTTGAATTGAGCAGTGTAGACAGAATTACAAAGAGGGAGGTTTTTCGAGTTGTCTTGTTAAGTCACGATTCGCCGTAATAGAGTGTGGTTTCAAAGAGCAAAGTTGGGCATTATATTCCGGATAAGCAGTTTATGACCAGGGATATTAATATCATGAAGTAACCAGTGCCAGATTTGAAAATTAGATTACAGGAAAGTGATGACACTTTCCATATTTACAAGAGGGCTAATTTAACAAAAATTAATTCCTCGCAGATGAAGTGAAAAAAGATATTGTCAATGAAAATATTTCCCGACCTGAATCGACCTTTCTCAACTTTCAGATGACGTCGCGTAGTCACAAACTATTGTGATGATCCTGAACAGAATCGGACAACTCTAAAATGGTCTATTGATTCTTCTTTATATTCGAAGGTTTTAAAGTGTCTGCATGTTTAGTATTAATAGGGAATTATTAGATTCCTACAAACATGACTTGATCATTCTAGATGCATCCCAGGGATTTGGCATTGCAGTGCAAATTATCTGGGTCGCCCCAAGGATGGACTTTAGATTGGTAAAGTCCTAGTTTGATTTTCACAAATGAAATGACACGGGGAAAAGCTTCTTATAAAGTGTGTTAACTAATTTTAATCTAAATACAAAGTTGGACTGGTCCTTTATGAATGATGTGGAGAAGGTTCCATTTTTTTCAGGGATGTACAGGTCATTTATGCATACACTAATTACCAAAAACTTGAGGGAATTAACTTTCCATGCATGAGCCTTTGATGGTTAAACTGTAGAATGTATGTGAATCAAAAGTTGACTTTCAAACAAGGGCACAAAAATCAAATTTGTTTATCATAGTTTTCAACACCCTGTAGTGTTTGTTTCACTTGAGTTTCATAAGGTTACATATACCTAAAAAAGGAACAGAAAAAGCACCATAGATAAACCTACATTGGTGTTCTACCGAAGGTGCTAAAATCAAATCTCCATGGTGCTAAGTAGTCCTACCATAGCTTTTTACAGCCCTAATATGTTGATAATTTTTTTGCATTATTTTTGTTCCACATTAAAATTCTAATATACATGTACTAAATTGACTCTTTTTACATTTCATTATACTCTTCATTAGTGTGAACAAACATCCATAGAACAATTATACTGGGATATATAGTGTGGTGTGACATGTACTAAATTGACTCTTTTTACATTTCATTATACTCTTCATTAGTGTGAACAAACATCCATAGAACAATTTATACTGGGATATATAGTGTGGTGGGATATATCGTGCTATATAAAATTCTGGATAATGCCGTCTACATGTCTGTATGATATTCTTGAATTGTTTGGTGTGAAAATTCTCATTTGCTCTAGTTGAATTTTAAGCCATCTATATATAGGTTAGATATTGTTTTTTTTTTTATAAAAATAGAATAGGGCAGAGCTTGGGAGAGCCTTATCTTAAGATGATTGCTTTGACAGTCCGTGATAAGTTGATTTTAAAAATTGTTGTCTAAAGAAGATTTCTCTTATGCGGCAGAATTTATCCAAGTACTTGAAAGCTGTGGATGTCCAAGGGCTGAGAAATATATTCAAGGTCAGAAAATATGTTAGCTAGGCTCTTTCATTCTGGGATTGTGTTGGAATAATTCCGAGATCTGTGATAAATTATAGGCTAAATGTATCATGTTAATGTTGATACATACATGTAGTGATGGTATAAATCCTGATATTTAAGTAAGAGAGGCCTGAGGGGCAAAATGTAACCTCAAAAGGCTTCAAGGTGGTCTAGCTGCCTTATGATAATTACCGGGTACTTATTTATAGATCACTTGGGCAAGTTATTTTGACTACATGAGCATGTTGAGAGAGAATCTGGGTTACCCTTTTTCAGTCTGATTATCCTCAATCTGATATAGGATGAAAACACTTTACCTACAGTGGAACCTGTCTTGATAGATCACTATCATAAAAGACCACCTGTCTTTTGAGACCACATTCTGAAAACCAGAGTTTCAAAGATCTGTGGCTGGCATATCGATACATTGTACTAGCTATGGCATATTCAGGTATTATAATACAGCTTTAGAAATAATAATAATAAAAAACTACAGCATATGTGAATAAATATATATATATTCTTATCCCATCCATGTGTAGTGGTGCAGGGAGTAGTGGCCTGGATAGCTCAGTTGGTAAGAGTGTCCTGCTAGTGTTAGGAAGGTCCTGGGTTCGATTCTCGGTCCGACCGCACATTTTCCCTCGCCTGTTACATTTGGCCCCCAACTAAACAACTCACGATGGAGTGTTAAGAGTCTCGTTGATTTCTGGGGTCAGAAATCTTGTTAAGGGGGAGGGGTGTAGGGGGATCAGCCCAGAAGAGCATCCTACTAGTGTTAGGAAGGTCCTTTTTTCGATTCTTGGTCCAGCTGCACATTTTCCCTTGCCTGTTACACTTGTTTAAAACTGAATTACCTTCGATTGGTATTTGTAACTGGATTTTCAGGCCCAGTATGGTATACATATGCAAATAGTATGGTTGAATTAATAAATTGTAATTGAAAAAGTCTCAAACCTGTGTTTCTCAAGCAATTTTCACAAAATATAAAGGGATTCAAGAATTTGTTTGTTATCTTATCAATCTTAGTATATATCAGCGATATATAAAGCTTTATATATCGCTGTATATATATAGTAAAAAGGAAAAAAAACATTTTTAAAAAATGCATCTTATTCCCCTTTAATTCAATACAAATTGCTCTAACCTTTTTTTAATTTAAAGAAGAAGTTACTACACTCATGCACGTGAGTTTTTTTCTTCTTTGCTGTGTATTTGATAGAATCTATATAGTCCCATAGTTCATAGAATGTGCGGATTCGGTATCGCACCGACGAGTGTTTATTGTGTCACGTGACAAAAGCGGAAGTGGGAAGTCGGCATCTGTCTGATAAACAAGGAAGAACGGTACTGATAAATTTCTTCAAGCAGTTATATTTTCTTACGATTGACTTTAAGGTAAGAGTTAGAAAATTTCAGATTTAATCGACTCTTTATCAGAATGTAAAATGAGACGTTATGCAGGGCGTAAAATCATTAGATTCTGTATGACTCATGATATGCATCTTGTATTCAGCTGTCAGTGATGACTGATGTCCAGTGTAATGACTGTCATTTCGACTGACGCCGATAGTAATTGAAGCTTTCATTGTGACACAATCTTGTTTAACTGAATGTCTACAGTAAATATAGTGCATTGTCATTGTGCTATTGATAGGTAATCACAGTTGCACGTGCTTTGCGCCCCTACCCCTAACAGAAATAACAATGAAAATTATAGTTACAATATGAGGCCTACCATGCCCATGAATCAGGATTCATATGGCAATAAGGAAGGATATTGAACCATTTCACTTGTAATACAACAGGAAAGGGTTAAGCCAGGGTAACCTGTTTTGACTTTTGAACTTTAAAAGTTTCATGTCTTAGGTCAGTGAAGTGTTCAAGACCAAATTATCTGAAAGGGTCACCATCAGCCTTAAGAGAAATCAAATTAAATAAACAATTTTAAAAGTCATTTTGAAATTCCCAACAATACTGTGTCCCAGCAAATTTGGAAAAGGTTTTTCGTAAATGTTTTATATGAAAAGGTAATTATGTGGGAACAATATCAAGACGTGTAGTGGTGCAGAGGATGTTGGCCCACATATCTCAGTTAGTAAGAGCATCCAGCAAATGTTCAGAAGATCCTGTGTTAGATTCCCTGTCTAGCCACACTTTTTTCTACATTTGGCACCTAACTCGAATAATTCCAACCCACTCCATTTCCGATTCTCTCCATCCTACGAGGGCTTGAATTCTCTATATGATGAAAACATGTCATTTGTTCCCTGTGAGAGGGAACTAATCACAGTATCGTATTCCTTTGAGTATGGGCAATAGGTATATCTGATGAAAATTGAAACTTTAGAAGCCTTTCGTCGTCTTCGCTCTGTCTTCAAGTTGTTTACATCAAATAAATGTAGATGCTGATGATGCTTACAATTGGATTAATATTTTTAAATGCATTATTTCAAAATTTACCATAAGTTACAGACAAAAAACGGCCTCTGTCAGTGCCCCAGGAAGTGAACCTGGAACCCTTGGTTAGGAAATCAAGAGCTCTATAATTACTGATCAGGCTAAAATGTAGACCTGCTAGATCAAGCTGTTAGGATCACCATACATATATATATCTGCACTATCACATTTAAACAGTAAATACTCATTAATTATAATCAATCCATTGTTACAGTTTTAATATAGCCATGTGGAAGGCTGCTGTTGGAACAAACATAAATGTCAATGTATCAGCAGGAGATGATGATGACTGGGAAACTGAGGCTGACTTTGAGGTATTTGACTTCAATTTACAATATCATAATCAGATTCTTAAATGTTCAGTGAGATACATTTATTATAAAAACTTATGCAGGGCGAGAAAAATGTAATCCTCCTGGATGGGTGAAAATGGCTTGGGGACAAGTAGTTAAGAGTGGTTACTCGTCCCTTGTGATGAGTAATTTTTCTTCTACATTGTAGGTGTATTGTAGGTGTACATTTTTTCTCTTCTAAAACTTTCCATGAACACAAAGCTTTTAAAATCCTTTACTGCCATTTCAATTAATTATAAGTCCCATTTTTTGGTTTTGATGGTTCCATAAAAGTTTATAAAAAAATTGGGACAAGTTAAAGATGTCAAGGGATGAGTGGTTTTCAAAATTACTTGTCCCACAGATCGACAGATTTTTCAACTCTCTTTCTCACCCCGTAACATATATTTATGAAACTGTATAAGTACACTTTTTATAAGACAAAGTCAGTGGTGTCTTATGGTATTGGTTATAAAGTTTTATGTCTTTTGATTTTTAATTTTATCAGCTTCAGTCATTCTTTCACAGGTTCTTGTGTGTAAGGTCAACATTTTTTCTTGTAATGTAGTTATTTGTAATTGATGAGTTGATCATTTACTTGAAACAATATAATAAAAAAATTATAATTTGACATTTTTCTGTGTGAGCTTTATATAGTTTCAGGCTTTTTTTCTGTCAATTTTGGAAAAATGCTATTGGTTACATACATGTAATTGGGAATTTTTATGTGAATTTTTGTTCAATTTTGAAAAATAATTTGCAGATATGTAAATCTTAATGTAATGAAATATCTTTTTTAAATGGCATTCCCTGTCATTAATTTATTTGGAATATGGAAAAAAAACGTGTATTTTGCATTGGGAATGTGGCAAAAACTATAGCGAAAACTATAGAAAAAGGCCGGAGTTTGTTGCAGGAATAAACAAAGTGTCTAATTGACTATACATGTAGTTACTTTACATCCTTGTGTGCCTTACTTGAGGAAACAGTTTTTAAAAAAATGGAGTGAATTAGATTATTTCAGTAGATAGAAACATTTTATGACGTACAATGTATGAGATAAAACCTATTTTCTGAAAATACTTTGAAAGTGCACCTCTAAGGTCACTTTCCAAACCAAAGTATTATTTTCAATTTTAATTTGCAGAATGATGTGAGTGAGCAAGAGCAAAGATGGGGTGCCAAGACTGTAGAGGGCTCTGGTCATCAAGGCTCCTTAAGGTTTGTGTAGAGTAACTTATCTTATTTGAATTTGAATAGTCTTTTACGCCACACTCATCAATTTTTCTAATTATATAATGCGGCTGCGCTGACCAGAGTGAGAGACTTCATGGTTCAGCGTACGGTGCTCAAACCACTCGGCCACAGAGGCCCAACTTATCTTATTATCATTCATCAAAACTAGAGGTCTCTGGTCATAAGCCTCCTTAAGGTTTGTGTAGAGTGAACAAAATGTATCATTACTTATCATCAAGAATTTAGAGAGTTCTGGATACCAAGCCTCTTAAGGTTTGTGTAAAGTGAACTAAATGTATCATTACTTATCAATACTTTAGAGGGCTCTGGATATCAAGCCACCTTAAGGTTTGTGTAAAGTGAACTAAATGTATCATTACTTATCAATACTTTAGAGGGCTCTGGATATCAAGCCACCTTAAGGTTTGTGTAAAGTGAACTAAGTGTATCATTACTTATCAATACTTTAGAGGGCTCTTGAGTATCAAGCCTCCTTAAGGTTTGTAAACAGTGAACTAATCTTATTATTATCATTTATGAAGACTTTAGAGGGCTTAGACCATCAAAATTCATTAAGTCAAGGTTTATGTAGAAATAATGAAGTGTCAAATCAGTCATTTTACAAATGTAATTTCACATATAGTACAGAGAACTCATTTTACTGGTCAACTCATTTTACTAGTCAAGGCCTAGGGGAAAAGTGTAAATAATTTTACACTTCTACAGACCTCTCCGATGTCATTTTGTCATATTGTATAAAGCATACAGCATTTATTTTGAAATTGAAGTCTAACAACAGTACGTGTATAATGTGGACCTATTTTAAATGTTACAAATTAAAAAAAAAACAAATAATTTTTCTTTTTAGCATGGCAGCATTACGTAAAGATGTTGTTAGCAGTGATTCTCAATTAAAACAAAATGAGTATGAAAAAGGTCCAAAGGCATCATTTGGATACGGTGGTAAATTTGGTGTCCAGAAAGATAGAATGGACAAGGTAACTTACAGGGAAATCTTTTTCATCTAATTCATATACTTTAAGAAGTTAACTTAGATATGTTCCATCAGCGTTCTAGATGACACTTAGGAAATGATTTCTTTTTTAGAGAAAGAGAAAGTATAATCTACTTATTTAGGTTAAATATTTAGGATTGTGTGTAACATCAAAAGTAAAACTATAGGTGTGTCATTAAGATAAATAATGTACAGAAAGTATGCCAATGTCTGCTGTAAGAAGGAGACACTTTCATTTGTTTGGTTTGGTGATTCCAGTTTGTTTTTTCCCAGATTGATATTGTTTCTCTTTTCAATATGATAACATTAGTGTCAGTTTGATTTTATATCAAAACGTAATCCTGTACATCATTTTATACAATTAACACATAATATTGGAACTGACGTACATGTGTTTTGAACACCATTGCAGTCAGCATTAGGTGCAGATTATGTTGCCAGTGTAGAGAAACACAGTAGCCAGACAGATGCTGCCAAAGGGTTTGGTGGAAAGTATGGAGTACAGCAAGATAGAAAAGATAAAGTAAGATAGTAGCATGAAAGTTAGAGGAATAGATGTGTATTTAGTATTTGATATTTGACATTACTTGTGACATATTTTCAAAAATATAAGTGAGAGTTATACATGTTATATTCAACTTCAAATAATTTTTTTAATCTGATTTGTTGAGAATTCCAAGTTGATAAGCACAAGTTCCACTTAGCTTTAAATTATTTTTTAATCTAATTGGTTTAGAATTCCTAGATTGGTACTAAACCTACCTCAATATGAAAGAGTTGTACAAGTCCAATGTTGTTTTTTTATATTGTGATATTCATGATTACTGAAAAAGTCTATTACCTAACAAAAGACTGGATAAGTAATCTGGTGTGATGTTGGTAAACAGTTTCATTTGTTACTTAAAAGTGTTATACTGTATCAGTTGTTGTACATACATTGTTCAGGTATTTGTGTTCTGACATGTATAAAATTTCCAACATTTTCTTCTTCTTTACAAAAACCTGTTAACTGTTTCTCTTCAAAACAAAGTATGGTCTCTTTGATATATATCCTACAACTTAAGGCTCATATAGACTATACTTTTATGTAAGTTAACAATGTACAAATATATGTATATTGACATCAGTAAGGATCTATTTTAGTCCAAAAATAACGGGTTGTTCTCAGTCATCCTTGATGATCAGTTCAGTATTGTGTTGCAATCCAAGAAAAGTTTATACTGAAATCAAAATGATAATCTACAGACCTTCTTAGATTAGATAAATACATACATTATTACAAATAAAAGTCTATTAATTATTGTGATATGTGGCATTTCTTCTTGTCATAACAAATCTACATGCATGTCAGCATGATAGAATAGGTGATTATTATACTGTATAATGTAGCACAATTATGAAATTAACAAGATACAGGTTACAAACAATATCTCAAAGTCCACTGGACCATTGAAAAATTTTGAGGTTTTGAGAGTTCCGGAACTTTGACTGTGTAGGTTTTGAACACTCCAGAAAGTAAAGGATGTTTATTTTCATAATTCACATGCATTTTTAATTACAAACAACCCTCTCACTTAGTTTTAAACATAAAAACATGTAAATTTATTATCTTTATTACATATTGGAATAAGATATAGGAGGTCGTCGGCATAAGATAATAGTAGGCAAATAAAGTGCCGTAACCTGCCTCTTGATCTACAAGTTAAAATCACACTTGGCTGTAACAATTCTACTCTAAATCATAGCATATGAAGCGTCTTTATGCAATTCTGTTTTGAGAGATGTTAATTAAATATATTATATTAATATAATAAAATAGAAAATAATACTACGATTACAAATCACAACGATTAACACTGAACATATCAATACCAAATGTACTTTTTATTCTGAGTAAATCTTGTCAATCACTCATCGATTAGGTCAGTACCTACTTGGCACCCGGCTATCAAAACATGTTCTACCTTTTGTTTAATCTCCAAGGTGAGGATCTCTGTGTCATTCTTTCAGATATGTCACCAATAATTACTCACACTTCGATGTTTCAAGAATGAAATACAAAGGAATATACAAGTCGGGACTTCGAATTGACTCAAGAGATCAAGAGTCAATTTACTTATTTTATAAATGGAAAAAATCAGGACCTGTATGAAACTTCTGTTTGTATATGGCATGTGATATTTTTAGCAGTACCAATTGTGTCCTTTTGTATTGATATTGACTATGTCAAAATTTGACATTATTTTACTATTTATAACACAGTAACTACTTTTCTTTTTTTCAGTCTGCAGTCGGCTTTGATTATGCTGGGAAAGTAGACAAGCATGCATCACAAAAAGGTATAGGGTTTGTTATTTCTGTATTCTGTACACATCTTACTGCATATGTAATTGTTGTGCAGTCGCCTGCATTTATTTCAGAATCGCACTCCATTATCCAAAATTCCTGAATCACAATGCTAGGAACACGATAAAAGCTAGTGAAACTTAGAGTACAATGCTAGGGACACAACAAAAGTTAGTGAATATTAGAGTACAATGCTAGGAACACTATAAAAGTTAGTAAAACTTAGAGTCAATGCTAGGAATACAATAAAAGCTAGTGAAACTTAGATTACAATGCTAGGAATACAATAAAAGCTAGTGAAACGTAGAGTACAATGCTAGGAACACTATAAAAGCTAGTGAAACTTAAAGTACAATGCTAGGAACACTATAAAAGCTAGTGAAACGTAGAGTACAATGCTAGGAACACTATAAAAGCTAGTAAAACTTAGAGTACGATGCTAGGAACACAATAAAAGCTAGTGAAACTTAGAGTACGTTGCTAGGAACACAATAAAAGCTTATTTGAAAATGAAATGTGGAAGTTGTGAATCTGAAGCACTGTGAACCCCCTAATTTTTATGTTTAGGGCATTGAAAACTCTAAAAATTTTAGGGCAACATAATTAAAGAGGGTTACAATTGTTATTCTGTGAATATCACCTCACCAATTTGTCAAATGTGATATGGTTGTTGTTGATATTTTAACTGATTGCTATTGAGAGAACTATTTTTACTAGTTTTATAAGATTGACTTTTGAATCAGTGCCTTGCTGCATGATAAATATTTCAACATGACATGTTGCCAACAGATGGCATTTCATTTTTGATGGATTGCATATTGAATGTCAATATTTCATTAATATTAATGTAACTGTTGGACTTAGTTGACAGACTGACTACTCTGACATCATCACTTGAACTATTTGGTCCCCTCAGTTGCCTCTGTGATTACTAACTTTACAATTCTTTATAACTTGTCAATTATTTGTTGGTCTTTATACTTGCATTCTCATTGAAGTAGAAACTTCAATGGTGAGTTGTTTTGCATGCTAAATAAAGTGGATGTTACTTGTGATTAGTACCTTCCAGCATCAAGTTAATTGTGTATGTTTATTGTTCACAAACTGCTATCTTGTAGAAATATTTAAAATATTCATATTTTACTGAAAACCTTTTATTCATAAAAATACTGTTCTGGAAACATTTTTATAAAAAAGTTTGATCAATATATATACTGTAAACATATCACTTTATACAACACGAAGCATAACACACACACACACACACTCTCACTCACACACATATAAATTGATCGGTTAAACTATACACTATACAAAGCACAACTTATATATGGTTCAGATAAATCTTGTTCCACGCTGTACATCACATTTTATTCTGGGTCAGTAAACATTTCATTTCATTTCATTACAATGAGATCTGAGATCTTAATATGTGTGCATGTTTTGTGTACATACGTGTACCTAGTACAAATCATATAAATGTTGGTCAGACATACATAGTATTTCACATAGTACCTTCTTTACATACCAGTAAATGTTATATAAAACTGGATCAGATATATGTTTTGTATACATAGTATTTCACATAGTACCCTCCTTTACATACTGATAAATGTCATATAAATCTAGATCAGATATAGGTTTTGTAAACATAGTATTTCACATAGTACTTTCCTTTACATACCAGTACATGTCATATAAATCTTGATCATATATAGGTTTTGTATACATACTATTTCAGGTAGTACCTTCCTTTACATACCAGTAAATGTTATATAAATCAGGGTCAGATATAGGTTTCGTATACAAAGCATTTCTCATAGTATAATGTACCTTTCTTTACATACTAGTACATGTCATGTAATTCTAGGTCAGATGTAGGTTTGTATACATAGTATTTCACATAGTACCTTCCAATTTACTTGTGTTCGTAATTCCTGTGAATCCACTGTATGTGATGACCTTTTGCACACTGGAACCTGTATTTGTCATCAATATCTTATTCTGCAATGTTCACCAAAGATACAAAACCCTGCTCCACTCAGCATACATACATAACCCTGTTCATTTACAAGATACTTTCAACTTGTATTTTTCATGTGAAAAATCAAATCTTCAAAAAATGAGTTGTTTTTCCATATTTAAGCATTAATTATGGCACAAATGCTGTCAGCAGTCACAATTAGACCCCCTGGGTTTTTTTTGTCTCAACAAGTTTTTCCTCAAACACTGACCAGTACCTGGCAGTACAGGGAGAGGAGGATTGTAAATTAATTACTTATCAAATTTGTTGAACATAACACATGTCTACTGCCAGATTATTCAACTGGATTCGGAGGCAAATATGGCGTACAGAAAGACCGAGTGGACAATTCAGCAGTCGGATGGGATCATCAAGAAAAATTACAAAAACATGAGTCTCAAAAAGGTTTGAGGAAACAATACTTCTTGTCATAATATTCATTTAGTTTTCTTAATTGAATTTCAATGATTTTATATTCACTGAAAGTTGATGTTTTGCTATACCTAATTAGAAATACCACAATGGTAAATTGTTGGAATTTTATTTTAGAATCGTCCAGTACTTCCAACATTATTTTCTAAGTCCTTGGAAAAATATTTATAATTTGGTTGTACTCTCACTGACCTCCTTTTGTACTTTCCCTTTGTTGAAATCCACTCAGATGCAATTACATTATCCATAGAACTTCAGATTCAATAGTTAATAAATTGAGTTTGAGTTAATCACCCAGATGCCATACTGAATGTACACATTTTCAACAGCTTATTCAAATTTTATATACTTTATTTCTCATGAGTAATTACCTCATGTTCAATTTTAAAATCTCCATCAAAAGGACCTAGTTTTGTATTATTTTAAAAACTTTTATTATAATTTTTTTTTATTTCATCTCAAAATTTTAGATGATGTTATCACAAACTCATTGATATAAAATTGTTTGCATTTTGAAATAATGTGATTTGCATCATGGTTTGTGATCAGATTTTGTTGTAAATATTGACTGATAGTAATTGTTGTTCTTCAGCTGTTTATCACAAGCTTGTACTGTTGTTACCTCTCATCCATCAAACTAACATCTGTTGCTTGCAAATTGTTTTGTTGCTTCAAATTTTTCATTTGTCGTAAAAATTGTTTGATCTTATTCTGCTTTCATTTCTAGGTTCAGTAGGTTGTCATATTTGGGATAATTTATAAATTCTATAGTGACACAGACAATTTTGTTCACTGTTTATATATATAAACTGAAAATGATAGTAGTGTTTTACCTTTGTTAAAACTGCATGGATTAAAGTGAAATTTTAATTACATGTACCAACATTTTATAAAATAGTATAAAAATGATAGATCAAGTTATCTAAACCTTGCAGGGCGTATCACAGTTTCAAGTGTTATTTTGAGAACAGAAGAATACTCTGTAACACATCATTATGTTGCTTAGTTATTCTGTGTCTGTAATCTGATTAGGTATTATGTTAATTTTTCATACACATTCTCTTTAATTTGTTTGTTTTGTATTTTTTCCTTTAGAAATACATTCTGAAATCAATAATGAATGCAGCCAACATCTTAACATAATATGAATTTGAAATATGAACCAAATTTTTTGGCTGTTGATCAGAGACATAATAATGATGGTTTAAATTATAATTCATCATAAACTGTAATTTCCTATTTATCGTATACAGACTCTCATCTTTTAATACATCTGCAATTTTTGCCATTATTAGACTATTCTGTTGGATTCGGAGGGAAATATGGTGTACAGAAAGATCGGGTGGACAAATCAGCAGTGGGCTTTGACCATCACGAAAAAGTTGATAAACATGAGTCACAAAAAGGTAGGTGTAGGACCAGTGTCTGCACTACTTATGTCATTGTTTCTTGTTTTCAGTTAATACATTGATATCATTTTAGAATTTCCTTGCTCACTACAGGAATGGAAAGTTTTTGTTTGTCTGTTCATTGATTCATATGTGTATACAGCCCAATTTTTACTTGTGTAGTTCATATCAAAGAGACTGTATGTCAGAGGCTTGTAGTATTTGTCACATGGCTCATTTATGATAAAAAACTAAAAAAAACTTTGACCTTCAATGCAATGTATACAGTATTGCTCAAATCAACAAGGAAAACTTTTAGTGGTCACTTACTGGTTCACTTGTTTACTCATTGTAAAACAATAAATATTCACACATTATTCTTAGGTCACCACTAAATCCAGGACAGCTCTAGTCCTAGAACAGCCCTAACCCTAGGACAACCCTAACCTTAGGTCACCACTAAACCCAGGACAGCTCTAGTCCTAGAACAGCCCTAACCCTAGGACAACCCTAACCTTAGGTCACCACTAAACCCAGGACAGCTCTAGTCCTAGAACAGCCCTAACCCTAGGACAACCCTAACCTTAGGTCACCACTAAACCCAGGACAGCTCTAGTCCTAGAACAGCCCTAACCCTAGGACAACCCTAACCTTAGGTCACCACTAAACCCAGGACAGCTCTAGTCCTAGAACAGCCCTAACCCTAGGACAACCCTAACCTTAGGTCACCACTAAACCCAGGACAGCTCTAGTCCTAGAACAGCCCTAACCCTAGGACAACCCTAACCTTAGGTCACCACTAAACCCAGGACAGCTCTAGTCCTAGAACAGCCCTAACCCTAGGACAACCCTAACCTTAGGTCACCACTAAACCCAGGACAGCTCTAGTCCTAGAACAGCCCTAACCCTAGGACAACCCTAACCTTAGGTCACCACTAAAACCCAGGACAGCTCTAGTCCTAGAACAGCCCTAACCCTAGGACAACCCTAACCTTAGGTCACCACTAAACCCAGGACAGCTCTAGTCCTAGAACAGCCCTAACCCTAGGACAACCCTAACCTTAGGTCACCACTAAACCTAGGACAGCCCTAATCCTCGGACAGCTTTAATCCTGGGTCAGCCCTGATCTTAATCCTAGGTCAACACTAAACCTAGGACAGCCCTAATCCTAGGTTACCATTTATACTTGCATTTAACTGTTTGTAGTTCCTGTTCATTCATCTGGACCATAGAGTCACAGGATTGAAAATTATGTCATGAGAATCATTACAGTGATTGGAGCTTTAGCTTGAATTGATAGCTATTCTAAATGTGGACCTTATTGAATTGATAGCTATTCTAAATGTGTGACCTTATTGAATTGATAGCTATTCTAAATGTGTGACCTTTAGTGGTGATATAACAATAAACAAGATATGTTCAAACCTTTGATACTGTTTATTGTTGGAGTTATCTCTCTTTATACCAAATGCAGTAAAATTCTGATATAGAGAATTCCTGTGGACATTGTTAAAATAAATTGTTATAAGTGTAATTTGTTATTTATTTATAGCAAATTTGTAACATAAGTTTTACAAATAAAAATAGCTTAATTGCTGTACATAAAAACCCTCCATTTAAGGCATGTATACCAAAGCATATGTAATCACGTCAATTTTAAAATAAAATATTTTAAGGAAATATACAACATTTGTATTTCATATACGTGTAAACATTTATTGTAGAATTCAATCAGAAATTTTGTATCTTATGTAGGTGGTATGGTACAGGAGATTGATTGAAAACATATTAAAAAACCTTCTGTATAACAGTTGTTTTTACATTTTATTTTAAGTCAAGGGGAACAAAAACTGCTTTGTTATGAACATAAATTTGATATTAGTGTGTTTGGTATATACACAAAATTTTTGTAAAGAATTGCAAGGAATCTGGCAGGAAAATCATTTTCACTTGCTTATAGCTGTAAAATTGCTGGCTTTATCTGTGTTTGCTGTATTCAAGTTTTACTGTACTTAGAAGATACAAGGATATGATGAACTTTCTGTGTTAAGTCAAAGTGCTTTGTGTAGCAGGCATTAATTACCAATATAAACTGTTAGAATTATCAAAGTGTTGTAAGACTTGAGTATTTTGAGTACTTTTACTTTTGGTTGTGGTCTGGCCAGTAACAGAAAAAAATGATATGTATTTGTTTTATCTATATATATGTAACCAAGTGTTCATTAAAATGGAATAATGTAAAATAAAATGATATCAAGTGAAATAAATAAAACAAAAATTTGTATTTAGTACTACAAGTTATCTATATTTAATGTTAAATTTGTGTGTATTCTATCCGTATGTTTTCTGTTATCGATTGTAAAGCAGATGTCTTTATTTATCAGTTTCTGGGTGACTGACGATGACTTGGACTGTGTATCACAGATTTTCACACTTCATGCATTCATTTATATTCCTGCACTTAATTCCTGACACACTGTCCATTGCTGCCCATTCTCCTCCTTTCCTTTGAACATATCAGAAGGAAATTAAGTTATTCGTCAGAATATATTATCTTGATGATATAAAGTTGGTACCTATTTAAGATTTGAACTGGCTCTATTAAATCTAAATGGAATAAAAATCTGATAAGATATTCAACAAATTCACCAGATGTTATTGACTCTGTATCATAGGTTAAATATATTTATTCTTTGACTGATGAAAGGGTAATTGAAAAATGATAATTATTTGGTTTTGAAGACTATTCCAAAGGATTTGGTGGTAAATATGGTGTACAGACTGAACTTGTGGATAAATCGGCAGTAGGATATGAACATCATGAAAAATTACAACAACATGAGTCACAGAAAGGTAGAGATAGCAGAATAGCATGTGCATGATGTATTATTAAAACTTGGGATTTGACATAGTTTGGTCATAAAGATGGTCTATAGATGTATTTACGTTTGAAATACTTGTTTGGTTTGTTTTATATATTTACATATACACTGTACTTAAACTACAAACACTGAGCGTGGTCATTTTTCCACTGCTTATCACTTCACATAAGATTTCAAGCTTCAGCTCACAAGGAATCTTGTTTAATAAATCTGATTTTAAATTTTGCTGTAAAGAGTTCCTTCCGTCTATTGCCATGGTCAGTGTAATTCCCGTGAAATACAGGATCCATATACAGTCTATTCTTGAATTATCACCACTCAATTCTTCACAATTTTTTTTCACAATGTCGCATTTTTTTTCACAATGTCATATTTTCTCAGGAACATTTTTACCGCTGTCTAAAATTCTATTTATAACACCAAATTCACAATCGCCATCCATCATTCTATTTTCAAAACAAACGTCCATTTCAAAGTGTAAGTTATCTGGATATACTGCCATACTGATTGTGGTCAATGAAGCGGCTAATTGAAGAATCAAATACACAAAATAATTATTTCATATGAACTCTTGTCCCATTTCCTATTCATTAAAGATATGTCAATGATACCAAAAACTGTTATTCTATTTTTTTCCAAGATGCAGGAATTCATTAAATCACCAAATTCAGTATACTGCCATAATTTCTAAATAAAAATGGTGACGATTTATCAAGAATTGACTGTACATTGTCAGTTTGGCAAAGCCTTGACACTAACTTCAAGCATCAAGTGTAAAGAGCTTGTACTGTATTTCTGTTTATTTTGAACTGGCATTATGTGAACTCTTTATTGTGTAAATTGGAAATGTCAGATTTGTTTCTCCTTAGATGTTAACATCACTTTACAATGTATGCACCCATCTGGAACAGGGTATTCATAACAAGGGTTATTAATATATCATCTCTCATCCTTGGCAATAACATTTGTAAGTAAATAAGATTTAACCTTTCTTCTCTTATGATACCGCTATATATACTTTCTTAACTTTCATATTTTTATTCTGAGCCTCACATTGATTGGTCTTATCTGATATAGATTTTGTATGACCTAGGTCTTAATACAGAAGTTGATAAATACAGAATATTTTGTATATATATATTTTTTTATCATTTTTGATTTTTAAAATGCATGGAATTGATTTGAAATAGAAATGTTATACAAGATAATACTTTACCTGACTTTCCATACCTTTCCATTTGCATATATCTACCTTTCCAAACCTATATTACCCGCATCATCTAATGGTTTCTAGTTTCATATGCTTATACGGAAAACATCTACTGTATATATACATATATATAAAGATTCACACTTTTTACTGCTTTTTTCTTTATATATCATCTCTGCTTCACCAGATTATTCAAAAGGTTTTGGTGGCAAATTTGGTGTTCAAACAGACAGAGTTGATAAATCAGCTGTTGGCTATGATCATATTGAAAAATTACAAAAACATGAGTCTCAAAAAGGTTTGTATAGAGTGAGTTGTAGAATATGATTTTGTTTATATTTGTGCTGATCATACAGATGTAAACAAGTTACTGTATGTGTTTGTGTGTGTGGGAGTATGTGTGTGTGTTTGTGTGTAAGTGTGTGTCTGTGTATGTGTGAGTGTGTGTACATGTGTGTGTATGTAAGTGTAAGTGTGTGTAAGTATGTGTGTCTTTGTGTATGTTGTTTCCTTTCAGTTTAAACTGTATTATGGGTTAAAGGTAAAAACATCTTTTTAGGGTGTTTAATATAATCTACTCCTATCTTGAGGGTATTACAAAGGAATCTCAATCCGAGGGTAAGATTCTAGAATGACCCTTGTCATACCCTCAAGGTAGGGGTTTATTATTTTTCTCCCATTTCTTAAATATATGTCTATGTAGATTTATGCATGATCTACATGTCTGTATAGATCTACGCATATCTCAGTCCTGAAATTGTGTCTGTCTTCATGACAGAAACGTTTCAAAACAGACAAAATTTCAGGACTCAGATATGCGTAGATCTATATCATGTATGTAGACATGTAGATTATGTGTAAATCTACATAGACATATGTTTAAGAAATGAATTGAAAAAGAAATTGCTCCAAAATGATTTGAGAAAAAATGGATTTTATATGTGTACAAAATATAATAAAGGACATTTTTAACAGATTACTCAAAAGGTTTTGGTGGTAAGTTTGGTGTGGAGACAGATAAACAGGACAAATCAGCTGTTGGTTATGATAGTGTAGAAAAGACAGAACTACATCCCTCACAGAAAGACATGAAGAAAGGCTTTGGAGGAAAGTTTGGTGTGGAAACAGATCGACAGGATCAGGTGGGGTAGAAAATACTGAAATAATTTATATGTACATTTATTGATGTTAATTTCCTATGTTAGACTAAATGAACTGTCAGTTGCTAAAATCACCCTTCTGTGAGTTAGAAGTTGTATCAGCTATAATGTGATAGAATACTTGCTTTGTAAGTGAAAGTATGTATAAGCCATAATTTGGTAGGACTTTCATTTTGTTAGTGAAAGGATATGTTTGCCATGATATGTTGAGTGGTTTTACAATTTATAAAATGTTTGATAAAAAATCTACAGTTATGTAAGAGATCATACAGACACATTTTATCTGCTCATTACTGATAAGTATGGCTTATACATCTAATTAGATAGCTACAGAAGTGAATGAAATGATTTTTGTTCTTTGTCACCAAATTGACTGCAAAAGTAATTGCATACTTCCTATTTATGGTCAGAGGAAATTGACTTCTGTTGCTTTGATCACATTGTACTGACATCTGATGCTATGGTAATATGATATTGACTTCTGTTGCTTTGATCACATTGTATTGACGTCTGATGCTATGGTAATATGAAATTTACTTCTGTTGCTATGATAACATTGTGTTGACGTCTGATGCTATGGTAATATGATATTTACTTCTGCTGCTTTGATCACATTGTATTGACGTCTGATGCTATGGTAATATGATATTGACTTCTGTGGTCAGATGATGCTGACTTCTGATGCTTTCTTTGGTGAGATGATGCTGGCTTCTTGTTGTAGTAAAGTGATATTGACTCCTGTTGTAATGGCCAGATGATGCTGACTTTTTTGTAGATAGGTAATATTGACTTCTGTTGTCATTGTCAGATGATGCTGACTTCTTGTTGTAGTTAAGTGATATTGACTTCTGTTGCTATTCTCAAATGATGCTGACTTCTTGTTGTAGATAAGTGATGTTGACTTCTGTTGCTATGGTCAGATAATGCTGACTTCTATTGCTATTGTCAGATGATGCTGACTTCTTGTTGTAGTTAAGTGATATTGACTTCTGTTGCTATTCTCAGATGATGTTGACTTCTTGTTGTAGATAAGTGATATTGACATCTGTTGCTATTCTCAGGTGATGCTGATGTCTTGTTGAAGATAAGTGATATTGACTTCTGTAGCTATGGTCAGATTGATGCTGACTTCTTGTTGTAGATAAGTGATATTGACATCTGTTGCTATGGTAAAGTGATGCTGACTTCTTGTTGAAGATAAGTGATATTGACTTCTGTTGCTATGGTCAGATGATGCTGACTTCTTGTTGTAGATAAGTGATATTGACATCTGTTGCTATGGTCAAGTGATGCTGACTTCTTGTTGAAGATAAGTGATATTGACTTCTGTTGCTATGGTCAGATGATGCTGACTTCTTGTTGCTGATAAGTGATATTAACTTCTGTTGCTATGGCCAGATGATGCTGACATCGTGTTGTAGATAAGTGATATTGACTTCTGTTGCTATGGTCAGATGATGCTGACTTCTTTTTGTAGATAAGTGATATTGTCTTCTGTTGCTATGGCCAGATGATGCTGACGTCATGTTGTAGATAAGTGATATTGACTTCTGTTGCTATGGTCAGATAATGCTGACTACTTGTTGTAGTTAAGTGATATTAACTTCTGTTGCGATGGCCAGATGATGCTGTAGATAAGTGATATTGACTTCTGTTGCTATGGTCAGATGATGCTGACTTCTTGTTGTAGACAAGTGATATTAACTTCTGTTGCTATGGTGAGATAATGCTGACTACTTCTTGTTGTAGTTAAGTGATATTAACTTCTGTTGCTATGGCCAGATGATGCTGACGTCATGTTGTAGATAAGTGATATTGACTTCTGTTGCTATGGTCAAATGATGCTGACTTCTTGTTGTAGTTAAGTGATATTAACTTCTGTTGCTATGGTCAGATGATGCTGACTTCTTGTTGTAGATAAGTGATATTAACTTCTGTTGCTATGGTCAGATGATGCTGACGTCATGTTATAGATAAGTGATATTGTCTTCTGTTGCTTTGGTGAGGTGATGCTGACTACTTCTTGTTGTGGATAAGTGATACTGACTTCTGTTACTATGGCCAAATAATAATGACTTTTTGTTAGGGATAGACAAATTTCAGTTTTGTGTGATAAATAAATCAATATTTGTGTATTTTTCAGTCTGCAGGAGGTTTTGGTGACATGGAGGGGGCTTCTACATCATACCAAAGAACAAAAGCAAGCTCAGGTATATCTCAGTAACTAAACATCAGACATTATATACTAATTACATATCATAATTATGTGACTCCAGCATACTTAACTCTAATAATGATGAGGCGACTCAGGTGTATTCTATGCTAATTACTTATTATAATTAGGTGACTCAGGTATACTTTATACTAATTACTAATTATAATTTGGTAACTCAAGCATATTTTATGCTAATATACTAAACATAATGAGGTGAATCAGGTATATTCTATGCAGGTTTGAGTCTCACAGGAACTTAAGCTAATCTCTTCATGGGTACATTGTAACTGGGTTGTCTACTCTACCATTGTAAACTGTCAGTCACCATATATCTGAAAAATTATTTTATTTGGGGTAAATCAACATTCAAAGCAAAAAGAAATACTAGTACACTTACTTGTCTATCTGCTTTAGGTTCTGAAGGTGCTAAGAATCTGCGAGCCAGATTTGAAAATTTAGCCAAAGCCAGTGAAGATGAAGCTAAACAAAAAGCAGAGGAAGAAAGGAAAAGAAGACAAGAAAGAGAAGCAAGAGAGAAAGAAGAACAAAAAAGACAGCAACAAGTTTGTATATCTACAAGAATTATTATCATGGCTTTTATCTGTTTTCCTTTGCTGTGAAAGTTATATAGTTGGTGAGGGATTTGATCAAATATTTTCATAAAAAATATGAAAAATATGTCAGACTCTGGTCTTTCCAATATGTAATGTAACTAAATATTTTTTCTACTACTATTTGTTTTGTTTTAATATTTTCCTGCTGTATTACAACATAGTGAATAATGTTAGTCAAATATGATGACCAATTTCGAAAATGGATGTGAAAATCCAGTTGTGTATCAATTTTACCATGAGAAAGACTGCTAGCTGTCTGTAAATAGACTGGCATCAGTTTGTTTTTCAGTGAACCCTAAGTACACACTGAGGAGAGGTTAGGACCCAAAGTCTTCAAATTTACTAAATACTCAAACTCAAATTTTATTTCATCGAGTTGTTTGTAAAACTTCTGAATTTGTTATGAATAGGAAAACATGTTATTATTTTTTTCACTTACATTAAAACATAGGTTAATTTATATTTGAAAAATACCTTGAAAATGGTACTGAAAATTTGAATTTGAACTCACAAGCTGTTAGTATTGAGTAAATTTGATGACTTCAGGCCAGGTAAGAAAAGATGATTTAGCATGTCGCTTAACTACTAAAAGCCCTTGCCATAAACCACAGCTACATGGGTAGCCTTAGCCTCTATGTTTTTAACACATCTGTCCCTGAACGACTAATGGATTCTACCAAAAATAAATGATGTTGGCTAGCCCAAATGTGTCTTCAGGGGTGAATAGGTTAACTTGAGATATGGTTAAAAGTGCAATTCTCTAAGAAGTTGGTCATGGTGACTTTTCAATCAATATAAAATACTTGTTGCAACAAATTACTGAAATGTTGTTTGATTGAATTTGCTAAAAATATGAAAATGGAACTAACTCTAGATCAGTTTACCTGTCTAAGATTTTTTTTAAATACTTCATGCCAACATTCTAAAGTGTGAGTTTTCAAGTATAAACTTTATACAATTTTGATTTTAACAGGAAAGGCTTGATCGGGAGCGATGGGAACAAGAGCAGGAAGCTGAGAAGGCACAGCAGGAACCAGAACCGGAACCAGAGGATAGTTATGATATGTCTCATGAAGCTAGAGAGCCAGAACAGGTATAGAGAATTTATTTTATTACAAGAATTAAAATTAAAATTGTAGACTTATGCCTGATAATGGTCAGAGGAACAAGAGCTTGAAAGAAAAATAGTGTCTTATAAGGATATTTACCAGATAAGATATTGTCTAGAAATTATTATGTTTTGAACTAGCGTGCAATAGAAGATATGTAATGAATTCATTAATTAAGGCAAAGTTGATTAAAATGATGAAATTTCTGGTTATTCAAAAATAATTTAATATAACATAAATACTGCTCGCAAAGCAAGTTAAATCTGTGTATTCAGCTTTGCTTCCATATAATTGGCATTGCTACGTCATGAGCCCCTTGATCTTACAAAGTAGAGCACTGCTTACATGCATACAGTACTCTTCAGCCTGTCAAGTGAAAACATTAATAAAACTATACACAATGTAACTTCTTTTGTTATCACCATGGGTTTCATTTGAGTAACACATTTTTTTAGTCAACAGTACCTTTTGTACCTCTTGAATAATTGGAACCACCTAGATCTGAGGTCGTTCATTACACACAGAAATTCCTTTCACATCGGATAACAATATGCTTACACTACAAACGACCATCATTTTCACTCGTTCAATAAACCCTTTTACTGTAACTGCCGTCCTGTATCTTTGAGTGGCAAAATGATACAGATTCCCACAAAAACATAAATGTCATTCTAGTAGCTGATTGTTTTTTGATGTCATTTTCTGGGAATCTGTTTCATTTTGCCACTCAAAGTTACAGGGCTGCAGTTACAGTTAAAGGATCTATGGAAAAGGTAATGAAGAGATATAATTTTTTTTTATTACAAAACAAGTGATTTGATCAATTGGAGCCTTTATTTTACTCTATAATTTTGTTTAATTCGAAAAATCAAAGATTTTATTTTTGAATTGAACCTGTCCTAGTCTGTCCTTCACTCTGCCATTGTTGGTTGATATTTAAATACACACGTAAAAACTTGATACCTATTTGTTTACTTTTTTTGAAAATAAAATTAAACCTTATTAGATCCACTTAATATCCTGTTCATGTTGTAGTAAATGTTTATAATTATAAAGATTAATTTTAACGTCTTTGCTATTTACTGAATGTTAACTGGCATGAGGCAGACTACACTTTCTTGTATTGCGCTCCGCAATTTATAATCATTTGTAATGACAGAGTACACACGGACATAAGTCTGCCTAACAAATCTGGGAAAAAATGGTCTGTCTGATAAAGGATCTGGTATCATTGGACCAAACTTCTGATATTTTATATTGAGATCTAGTTGGCTACAAGTTTTCTAAGTGAAATCCACCAAGGTATTTCCCAGGGTAATGTGTATGATCACTGTAATTATGAAATAAAAAGATTACTGTCATAGATATACCTCATTTGCTGTTAATTATTTTATTTTTTCCTGACTAATCAATATTGATGAGATTATGATGTAGTGTAAGCCTGAGTGACTTATCAGTAAGCTCAACAGAGGCAGACAATGATATGACACAACCAAATGTATTGACAGGATGTTTTATTATGCTCTAAAATTTTCATTGGTATTAAATTTCATTGTTTTTCTTTCAAAAGCGTATTCCTTGACATAAATTTTCATTGATTTTGAGATGTCCTAATGTCCATCTTTCAATTAAAAGATTTCATCAAGGATTTATTTTCATTGTTTTTGGTTACCTTACCCACGAAAATAACAAAATTAAATCCTGATCGAAAATAGTGACAAATTTGTAATATAAACATTTAAAGATAATATAAATATTTAGATTTACAACATGATTCACAATGGAAATATAAAAATAACTAGATCCTTTGATGCTTGATATATGCTGAAAATTTGAGCAAAATCGGCCAAATCGTTTTTGAGTTAGAGATGATACAAAATTTACTAGGAAAAAAAATAAGAAAAAAAAATAATCAGAATAATAGTGGAAGAAAAAAACTTAAATATGCAGTCATGTTTCACATTAGTAAAATATTTAAAAATACGTTTATAAAAGGAGACAGTCTTTTTATAAATAATGGAATATAAAAAAAATTCTAACTTGTACTGAAACTAAAATTATTTCAAGCTTAATTATTTTACATGGATAGTTTTCACACTGCTCTTTCGTTCATGCTAAAGATAAGGTTATTGTTTTAATTATTCTACATAGATTTATATATAAGAATACTCAGTTATTAAAGGTTCAACTGTACATGTCTATCACATTGGATATAAACAACTGGAGTTTAGATCTGATAACTTTCTGTTCACTCTGGTGAAGATTGAATATTTTCCCCCCAGACCAAATGTCTTGTCAACTTTTGGCAACTTCATACACTGTAGTAGAAATATATCTATCACTAAATTTTGTAACTTGATTGACACTTGTATTAATTACATCTGTTACATTTGTATACAGAGCCCAGACAGAAAGTATTCGCATGCTATCATTACTTACTATATATTTCATATAAAACCACATTTTGTTGAAAAAATATTGTGAAGCCTTTTCTTATCACACTTCAATAGAATTTTCACCATGAAACAGAGAATGTTTCCAAGTTTCATTGATTATTGTGGTATTGTTGGATATACAAAAAAAAATTCACAAATTTTCAGCCACTTGGCTTTTATCAAGTGAAAGACGACAATATGTATATCATAATTTTCTAATTTGTAATTTCAAAGATTCAACAATTTAAACAGAAAGTAAAAAATAGACATCACAATTTTACTTACCAATATAGGTAGTTGTCATCACAAAATTAAATGTTTCTGTTTAAATAAATAAATCTTTTAATTTCTTATTTAGAAATTAAAAATCAAAATATAGAGTGAAATTGGGTTTAATTCTTTGTTTAACGGTGAAATTCTATTGAAATTCGATCAGGAATAGGTTCACAGTATATATATTTTTAAATGCGGTTTTTATATGAAATATATTAGTAAAAAATACAATAGCGTGCAAATACTTTTGTCTGGGTTCTGTACTGTAGAATCAGAAAATTTTGTTATGGGTTTAATTTCATTTATTTCATAATTTTCATTCATCAAGGAAAATTAAACCATGACAAAATTTTACATAAATTACCTTTAGTAATACTAATTGGTTCCTTTGCAAACACATTTTTTTAATTCTTTTTTTATTTCAACAAAATTCAATGTCAACAAATTTGTTTTATTCTTAAAACAACAAAATTTTAACCCAACAAAGTCTTCTGATTCTACAGTAGTTGATACTGCATGATTGCTATTGTAGTATGTACAGGAGACATATGATCAAGAACCAGAACCAGAACCAGAGCCAGAGCCTCAGTATGAGGATGATCAACAAGAATTATATGATGATACTACACATCTTAATGAAGCACAGGAAGAACAGGAGGTGGTGCAGGAACCACAAACAACAGGAGGAGAAATAACTGCAATAGCTTTATATGATTATCAAGCGGGTAGGTTTTCAGATTCACCTTTAAAGGGGCATTCCTTTTTAAGACAAGGCCCTATTGCTATGACAGGTTCAAAACTCCTGGGGTTTTAGTATCCTCAGGCTATATCGTACAAAAATGAAATGCCATAGGATTGGCCTAATTACTTTAACTTGCGCTGTAGAAAATAGTTAAAAGTACGCAATAAAATTTCATACAAAAGACAATGTAAAATAGAAATAGGCACAGAAATATGATCTTTGTGAATAAAGTTACAATTCAAACAATATAGATATTGTTATGATTACAAGTCACAATATAGATATTGTTATAATTACAAGTCAAACAATATAGATATTATTATAATTACACGTCAAACAATATAGATATTGTTATAATTACAAGTCAAAGAATGTAGATATTGTTATAATTACAAGTCAAACAATGTAGAAATTGTTATAATTACAAGTCAAACAATATAGATATTGTTATAATTACAAGTCAAACAATATAGATATTATTATAATTACAAGTCAAACAATATAGATATTATTATAATTACAAGTCAGACAATATAGATATTGTTATAATTACATGTCAGACAATATAAATATTGTTATAATTACAAGTCAAACAATATAGATATTGTTATAATTACAAGTCAAACAATATAGATATTGTTATTATTACAAGTCAAACAATATAGATTTTGTTATGATTACAAATCAAACAATATAGATATTATTATAATTACAAGTCAAACAATGTAGATATTGTTATAATTACAAGTCAAACATTATAGATATTGCTATAATTACAAGTCAAACAATATAGATATTTTTATAATTACAAGTCAAAGAATGTAGATATTGTTATAATTACAAGTCAAACAATGTAGAAATTGTTATAATTACTTGTTAAACAATATAGATATTATTATAATTACAAGTCAAACAATATAGATATTATTATAATTACAAGTCAAACAATATAGATATTATTATAATTACAAGTCAGACAATATAGATATTGTTATAATTACATGTCAGACAATATAAATATTGTTATAATTACAAGTCAAACAATATAGATATTGTTATAATTACAAGTCAAACAATATAGATCTTGTTATGATTACAAGTCAAACAATATAGATATTGTTATGATTACAAGTCAAACAATATAGATATTATTATAATTACAAGTCAAACAATGTAGATATTGTTATAATTACAAGTCAAACATTATAGATATTGTTATGATTACAAGTCAAACAATATAGATATTATTATAATTACAAGTCAAACAATATAGATATTGTTATAATTACAAGTCAAAAAATATAGATATTATTATAATTAAAAGTCAAACAATATAGATATTGTTATAATTACAAGTCAAAGAATGTAGATATTGTTATAATTACAAGTCAAACAATGTAGAAATTGTTATAATTACTTGTCAAACAATATAGATATTGTTATAATTACAAGTCAAACAATATAGATATTATTATAATTACAAGTCAAACAATGTAGATATTGTTATAATTACAAATCAAACAGATATTGCTATAATTACAAGTCAGACAATATAGATATTATTATAATTACAAGTCAAACAATATAGATATTGTTATGATTACAAGTCAAACAATATAGATATTGTTATGATTACAAGTCAAACAATATAGATATTGTTATTATTACAAGTCAAACAATATAGATATAATTATAATTACAAGTCGGACAATATAGATATTATTATAATTACAAGTCAAACAATGTAGATATTGTTATAATTACAAGTCAAACATTATAGATATTGCTATAATTACAAGTCAAAAAATATAGATATTATTATAATTACAAGTCAAACAATATAGACATTGTTATAATTACAAGTCAAAGAATGTAGATATTGTTATAATTACAAGTCAAACAATGTAGAAATTGTTATAATTACTTGTCAAACAATATAGATATTGTTATAATTACAAGTCAAACAATATAGATATTATTATAATTACAAGTCAAACAATGTAGATATTGTTATAATTACAAGTCAAACATTATAGATATTGCTATAATTACAAGTCAAAAAATATAGATATTATTATAATTACAAGTCAAACAATGTAGGTATTGTTATGATTACAAGTCAAACAATATAGATATTGTTATGATTACAAGTCAAACAATATAGATATTGTTATAATTACAAGTCAAACAATATAGATATTATAATTACAAGTCGGACAATATAGATATTGTTATAATTACATGTCAGACAATATAGATATTGTTATAATTACAAGTCAAACAATATAGATACTGTTATAATTACAAGTCAAACAATATAGATATTATTATAATTACAAGTTGGACAATATAGATATTGTTATAATTACGTGTCAGACAATATAGATATTGTTATAATTACAAGTCAAACAATATAGATATTGTTATAATTACAAGTCAAACAATATAGATATTGTTATGATTACAAGTCCAAAAATATAGATATTATTATAATTACAAGTCAAACAATATAGATATTGTTATAATTACAAGTCAAAGAATGTAGATATTGTTATAATTACAAGTCAAACAATGTAGAAATTGTTATAATTACTTGTCAAACAATATAGATATTGTTATAATTACAAGTCAAACAATATAGATATTATTATAATTACAAGTCAAACAATGTAGATATTGTTATAATTACAAGTCAAACATTATAGATATTGCTATAATTACAAGTCAAAAAATATAGATATTATTATAATTACAAGTCAAACAATATAGATATTGTTATGATTACAAGTCAAACAATATAGATATTGTTATGATTACAAGTCAAACAATATAGATATTGTTATAATTACAAGTCAAACAATATAGATATTATTATAATTACAAGTCGGACAATATAGATATTGTTATAATTACATGTCAGACAATATAGATATTGTTATAATTACAAGTCAAACAATATAGATACTGTTATAATTACAAGTCAAACAATATAGATATTATTATAATTACAAGTCGGACAATATAGATATTGTTATAATTACATGTCAGACAATATAGATATTGTTATAATTTCAAGTCAAACAATATAGATATTGTTATAATTACAAGTCAAACAATATAGATATTGTTATGATTACAAGTCAAACAATATAGATATTGTTATGATTACAAATCAAACAATATAGATATTATTATAATTACAAGTCAAACTATAGATATTGCTATAATTATAAGTCAAAAAATATAGATATTATTATAATTACAAGTCAAACAATATAGATTGTGTTTGTTTTTTTTTTTGCAGGTGATGATGATGAAATTTCTTTTGATCCAGACGACATCATCTCAAACATAGAGCAGGTAATTCTTTTACCATAATCTTGCCATATATATATATATATATATATATATATATGTGTGTGTGTGTGTGTATATATCTGGGTATATGTGTGTGTGTGTGTGTGTGTTCAAAATTAATAGTAAGTAGAGAGGTTAGATTTAGTGTTACAGATTCCAGTAGCATAAGATGTTAAAAGTAAAAAAGAATAATGATTCCAATGTGCTTTGTTGCTGTTCTTATGAGGCTAATTAGAGGGTATGTGAGGTGCATATCCAATAAGCAGATGACGGTAATGTCTTTTCAGCCATTGAACTTTTGGAAAATGGAGTATTAAGAATTGATAAATGTGCTTAAGGATCAAATGAAAAATTGATTTTTGGTTGAGTGAGATTGTATTAATGCCCTGTTGCCCTAGCTTGAAAAAATGAAAGCCAAATTAGTTTAATGTGCATAAAATAATGTGTTAATAATTGCGTACCTACATGAAAAAATGAGTAGGAAAGTAATTAACAATCAATTTATAACACTTTATCTTGATGTAGTACATGGTCATTCATTTTTTAATTCATATGGTTGCATTTTTCCTTCTCTTTCAAATAGAAGTAGATTTATTATAAGAGTAAAAAAAACTGCCTGATCTTTGGGACAATGAATTGTTAACTCATTTTTGTTCTGTAATATGAAATAAATTTACATTATTACAATGTATTAAGTATCATTAGTGTGATATCATATATATTTAATGACCGAAGTATTCAAAGCAGTTAGATGAGCAGGACCCAGTTGCACAACAGGTTGTTAAATTTAACGTGAAGTTAACCAGTGTTAAATCAATGGGCTAATTGTAGCATAAATTTAACTGTGTGTTCTGCAATAGGGTCCAGATGTTGACATTGTTTTATTGTGTTGTTTTTTATATCAAGAAGTAACACATCATACTGTATTTATTGTCATCAATCTAAATGACATCTTTCTATTATACAAACTGGATTATTATTAAAGTTGAGGCAATATTAATGTTACAAGTTCTGTATCTTTCTACCCATCATTGTTTAACAGTGTTTTGATGTTCTTGTATTAGGTTGCTCATTATAGTTCATAAGCTTCAGAAAAAATAATTGCGAACACTTCAACAGTTGATAAAATACAATTTGTATTCATTGTTGTATAATGTCGATATTGTGTCGATATTAGAATATTTATATCAGCTCTTAATCCAGTGTACATGCTGAAGGTCTCTTCCCAGGTACATTGTAACTGGGTTCTCTCCCCCACCATTAAAAACTGACTGCCAAAATACAGGAGACATTGATAGGGTGAAGAAATTTTTACCTATGCTATGGATATATGCGAATACAATGAGGTGATTTTTGTTATGTATGCCTCCTGTGATAGGGAACTTGGGATTTAACTCAGTCTCACTTGATCCCACTTCTGGATTTTCAGAGGTCTGTATGTATCCAATTTTCACCTCATTTGTATGTTGTCTCATGATCCTACTTATGATTGATACTGATTTTTAAATTGAAAGACCCCTGACTTCGTCCTATCTTTTTCCCTAGGGGAAGGAACAATCAGTCACATTTTTAATGTCAGTGATATGAGTAGCTACTAAGAATCAAACCTGATGCCTTTCACTTTGGAATATTCTAAATGTTTACATAAAAGTATGAATAAAATTGTATAATTTTTTTATCTTGTAATTCCAGCTTGATGAAGGTTGGTGGAGAGGCGAGTGTAATGGACGTGTGGGATTATTTCCAGCAAATTATGTTGAATTACAGTAGCGATATTTGTGATATCAATCTGAAACAATACACAGAAATAAATGCCATTGCAACAAAGACTAGACAAAATAATCATATATTAACATTTCCTCAAAATATAATGTGTATATAAAAGTAACTCAGTTGTATCACGCCAAAGCAAAGAACTTGTTATATTGATATCGGTTTCCTACCAATGTATTACCGACTCAATTACTGTGAAATCTGATTCTTACATTTTACAGACATAGTCACTGTAATATGTGATTCTTATATATCACAGACACTGTTACTCTGAGGCAGGGTTCTTATAATATTTCCTCTCATTGACAGAAACAAATGTCAATAATGTTTTGATTTTGTCAATTATCATTCAGTGCTGATGCTCTTCCTCTGACTGTATCAGTAAATATGGCATTGTATGAAGAAAATGTATCAAGGAAGTTGTCAAAATTTATTAGATTTTTATATATTATTCCGTTATCACATTAATTCGATATGGTTTATCTGTCACATGATCAGTTTAATATTGTTCACATCATACAGTGACCTAGTATTCATTGTAGCATGCATCAACTTCACACACTAAGTTTTTGTCCCTCTGGTGATTCTTTATTTAATGCAAAATATACATAAGGTCTATAACCATCATTTTTCATTCATTAGGAGTTTAAGATGTGTCTTAAATTAAAAATAACAGACTGATTGCTAGTGAAAGCTTGAATCTTGGTATTATTCATGTAATTTTGTAGGTAACATTACCACTCATTGTTCGGTAATAAGCCTACCCTCTGAATGCTGTCAGAAATTGTGTGGATGTCAAAGGATGAATGCTAACCATGTTTGGAAATGATAATTTACTGATATTATATCTAGGCAATAAATCATTTTTAATAGTTTAACAGAATTTTCAGTCATGCACTTGAAATCACAAAGTAAACTTGCCAGTGTCACAAATTTTAAATTAGCATCCATCGGTTTATTTTGTTTTTATTTTTAATGTATTTGTTTTGGGAGGGGAATGAGTGTGTTGTGAAATCAAATGTAAAATTTTGGCACCAAAGCAAATTGTTATGTCATATAGAAATTTAAAAGTACAAACAGTTGTTACTTGTGATAAACATTGGAATTGATACTTCAAATAAACCATATTTAGACATTGTTCATTGTTACAGAAATATGTTGCATTTGAAAATGTTTTGATATATTTAAGTACAAATCTAATCATGTGTACAGAATTACTGCTTTGTATATTTTAGTTTAATATATCACTCATTTCATCATTGTAAAGGAACTCATGACTAGCTATAGATATGTACTTGACAGTGCTGTGATGATGATCAAAATGAACAATAACTTTATAAAGTAACACATACATTGTATGTATAAGAACTAAAATTTTATAATTGACATTGTCACTGCATTCCTTGTTTCAAAAGTGACTGCAAGAATTATAGAATTACTAAATATTGAAAAAAAACTTGATTAAAAATGTTGTTTTTTGTATTGTCATGGAGAAATTTAAAGAATGAAACAACATTTTGTAAATCGTATTGTTTATATGGGTAGTTTTTTTTATTATATATGATATGTATATTGCTGAGTTGTAATATGTATGAAGATGATATTCATACCTTTGTGATAATACACCATTCAAATAATTCTCTTTTTAATTCTCGGAAATGGAGCATTTTCCCTTTATATAAGTGCTATTCTAATGTACATGACTCGCGTGAAAGTTATCTCTGATATTCGACCTAAGTCATTTGATGAAATAGATTGAAGTAGTTAGTATTAGAGTTTTGGATACAGTTACCTATAAGCATATGCATGACCTTTCATACAGTTACACATTAACACATCTTTGTGTTAACAAAATTTACGCTTCCCAGTTTATCATATTCCAAGAATAAGAAGAGTATAAAGTTGTGTAAAAGTAAATGTATTAATGGATGTGTATGACTTGATGGCAGAGTCTATTCTTTCATATCTTGATACATTATATATTTGTTATTTTGTTGTTTAGCAGTACACATTATTTATCATTCTAACTGAACGATATGCATGATGTTACATTCATTCATTTTTAATTTCTTGAACATTTTGACATAACAAGCACTGTATTACCGTGTATAGATAAGTGTACAATGATTGCTTCTTTCATGAAGTACAGGTTTTACTGATTCCTATGAATTCAATGTGTTTGAGATGTCTTAATACCGAAAGTCATATATTTTTGCTAATATTATCCTTTTTATTTTATATCTCCTGATGATTGGATAATGTAATTTATTCAGCGATTAAAATAAAAATTATAACAGAATTTGTTGTATAATTTCTAACTTACAGAGAGAGAGAGAGAGATAGAAAGTTTTGGTAAATGGCTAGTGCTAGAAGCAATGTTTTTTCTTTAAATTACGTGTAGGTTATTTTCAGATTGCATATGGTCACATATATACTTGTAATATAGAATATAAATTTATATAATATGAAGTTCATGTCATATTGCGATGATTTTGATATCATTACTCTATTCTATACTGTATGTATTTATGTGACTGTGTGAAGAAATGCCAGTAAATATTGGTGGTGCAATTTTACGCTGTAAATTTGTTTGTAACAATTCCTTAAAACATAATACTAATAAAGTGGATATCGGATAAACACAGACCTCTGGAGACTCCAACGTGATATCAGGTGCCATGGAGGAGTTAGCATTCCCTGCCCACCGATTAAAGTCATGTGCACCTGTAGTCAACTACAAATTGAAAAAGTTAAATGAATTCTAATCACAGTCGATGTAGATGCTTCTGCTAATGATTTCATATATGTAACTCAACATTACATTGGCGGAACATGATCCTTGTAGGTATTGATTATATCGGCCGTAAAATTAACCAAATATTGACTTTAAACGCAATTCTTCATTTTCATCAGACTAGGTTTCAAATATATGAAATGATCGTACGTTTGACACACACTGGCAAATGAGTCAGGTTATCAAATGATTGTACGTATAACACACATTTGGAAAATGACTCGGGGTTATCAAATGATCATTCGTTTAAGACACTCTGACAAATGATTCGGGTTATCAAAAATACAAATAATATGTTTTATGTTATTATTATTTATGAACCAGTGGTACACTTTTCAAAAAAAGAATACTTTCTGGAACAAATGATGAATATGTTTCGATAAATGAAATATGAAGTGCAATGTATGTCTCAAAATACGTCACCTACATAATGTTTGAAATATACATAATATATTCATCAAATTAAATTCCAAAGAATTCATATTAACAGAAATAAAAGTATATTTTCATATTCAGAAACACGATTTCCAAATTATTCATTTTCTGAATCGAAGTGTTGAAATAAGAAATTATGAACAAAATTTCACTTTTTTCGCTGGTGGTCACAAATGAGTTGATAATCAGAATAACGGTACAGTATGTTTTATTTCTGTCTGCTTATACTACTTTTTGGTGAGTCTGTTTTGCGTGTTTAAAGTCTCTCAGTTGGAAGTATTGTATCAATCCTAACCTAGACACTCGGCAGGTGTAACCAGTCAACAAGGGGTGCTTACTCTATGGCACCTGATCCCACCTCTAGATTTCCAGAGGTCTGTGTTTGTCCAATATTCACCAGATTTGTGTATCGTATCCAGGACATCCTGAAGATTAATCCTTTGGTATCTGTGGACATTTTTGTTTATAATCTTATTAATAAGTCTTCAATAACTGGTGGTTTGTTAACCAGTCCTACATTGAACTCATCTTGCTTTTATTTATATGACCACACAGAAATTTTAGCATTAAAAATACTGAAATAAAAAATATAATCATTTTACTGCCAAAAAGTGAAAAAATGTCTTGAGCGGTTTTTATACAGTAAAAGGTTTCGTTAGGATCAACTTATAAATTCCCAATCATATCTACTTTACCTTTCATTATGATTGTTTCTTTTAATATATTATTTGGCCTTGTCTGATACCACTTTCACTTTAGATGTGTAGAAAACTTTAGAAAACCTATTTAAAATTGGAGCTCAACTGATGAAGTCTAATTGACAGAAACGATCGTCTTGAGCATTATAACTTTGGTATTTTGTTTGTAATATTTTAATACTCTGGATTAACAAATTAACTCCAGCTCAGTAGGAACCTGTACCACGAATTAAATGATGTTGTACTGGATGACCTTGTACTTGACTTACCTGGTAATACGAGTTGTTTTTCTTATCGTGAAGCGTACAATACTCTTCAGAAAATTCTAGCATCACGACAGTGTCAAGAATTCAAAGACAGAATCATTATTGAAAAGTTGTTTTTGAAATCTCACACTGCAGGTAATGACATAGAACTTTAGAATTGACTGAAAAAAATCTTTGGATAAATGTACATATATCTATTACAATTAGTCTAAATACTGTAATATGGAGAATACAATTTTTATTGAATAATTAACCGTGGGAGTGAAAAGTAGATATTGATTGAGCACAATCGTGTTCAGTAAATCCTATTTGCCAATCAGATCTAAAACTAACTAATGACCTTTTCACCAAGCTTGACTTTTTCACCGAGCAAGAGAGGTTTCCATGGAACATTTGCGACGGGTGTAACATGCTAACAGGGGACGCTGAATCCCTCCGGACACCTGGTCCCATCTAGTTTGAGATTCACATTGTTTTTCAGGTTGAGATCATTATTATATCCAATTTGTCTCATTCCAATGAACTTGGAGTTTCAGATAATCATTGGTAATCTTCATTTCATTGTAATACAGATTTTTGTATCAGTGATGTGTTGCTGTCTTTTTGTTTACTTTACAGTGTGGTTAGGTTTTGTTTCACATATCTATGCAATCCTGGTTAAAACATGGTCACTATAGACGTTTTGTATCTTTGCTGATTTTCATAATTTTCTAAAAAAAAAAATAGGCTTCTTTAACGGACTAATTACTTGGATCATTTCTTAAACGCCTCTGTCAGAATCTCATGGTTTGTCAAAATGCTAACACGGGGAACACTGCGATTTATACTTTCTAAAGATATGCCTCGATACATTTGCAATAAATACGCTTACAACTGTCTTGAAATTAAATGTTGATTTGTGATGTCTTTTATCAGACAAATATTGATTTACAATATCTATGACATTTTCACTTACAGTTGAGTATTGTATGATAAATTCTACTTAAAATCTAAATTATTCAAAAGCTAAGATGGTCATTTTTTACAGTGGTTACTCTTAGACTAGGCTAGTCATTCAGATTTAATATTTGGCCTTGTATTATACCACTTTCCCTTTAGACAATGTGTTTAAAATTGGAGCTCAACTGATGAAGTCTAATTGACAGAAACGATCATCTTGATCATTATAACCTTGATATCATGTTTACAATATTTGTCGAGAATTTTACTCCTCTTACCGTCAGTTTTCGCCAGATGTTTAGGGTGCTACTAAAAGTAGTACTTCAAATCTGGGAATTTTCGCTCCAGGTTATTTTCGCCCTTTTACAACAACAACAACAACAACAACAAAAAACATATTCGCCTTCAAAGCACCATGTTCATACATATTTCACAAAGTAAATTCAAATTATCTTTTTATTTTTGTAATCAAATAGACTTTTGTTTGTACAAAAATATACAATTTAAAAAAGAGATAAATTCAACAATATACCAAATTCCAAGAGTGCCCGAGATTTGAAAAAAATACATGAAAGCGATATATTCAATTAAAATCCCTCATTCTGTTCTGATATTTAAAAGCTAATTATAAAACGCCCACACCGTACCGAATTACACCCCGCAGAGGTTTGTCAGTTGTCAATTTGATAGTCTCGGCGGTATAATGAGGTCACGAACTTTTTACCGATTTTTGTCAGTATTGACGTCATACAGTGAAACCCGCATGTATCGATGACGTTCGAGCATTGATAATTTAATGAACAACTCTCATCAATGTAAACAATTGTTTTATTGAAATAGAAATTAGATTATTTGAAATACAAAACAATATATTGATAATTCATATTTTGTTGATGGTAAGTTTTTAACTTTCAGAGAAAAATAGAAAGTAACATTATAAAAAAAATGGTACTAATTCTTGTACCACGTGATACCTGATAACGTTTGTGCGGGACTATTGTTTCTATTAGTGATGGAATGACGCTTGCAGATGATATCCCGAAAAATGCGTTTAAAATAAACATTTAAAAATTTTTCCGATCGGTATAATGATCCTGGATCTTGTTAAACATTCTGAAGTCGCCCTCTCAGAGATATTAGATAGTATTCTGGATCACGGCCACAGACAGTGACTCCGTTTCACCAATCATGCTTTTCACCGAACTTGACCTCATCACCAAACTTGACCTTTTTACCGAATTTGACCCGCTTATCGAACTAGATTTCCATGGAACGTTTGCGACGGGTGTGGCATGCCAGCAGAAGACACTGACACATTCCGGACACCTGGTCTTATCCCTTTTGGGATTCGTAATTGTTCTTCATGTTGAGACCATTTGCACATCTAATTCGTCGTGTTATAATGGACTTGAGTTTTGATTATTGATTGGTACTTCTTCAATTTTACTTGCAATTACTATGTTCACTAAACGTACAGTTAAGTTACATGTTCGATGTCCCCACAATGTTTCTATCTCTAGAGCAAGATAAAATTGACCACGATCTATATAGCGCTCGGCGTTATCTGATCTCATTATGGCATCAACCATACGCATACTTTAAAATATCATGAGAGGGCGATATTGCATATTTTCACCCTTCGGAAAGCATTGTTGACCGAGGCTTTGCCTCAGTCAACAATGCTACCGAGGGGTGAAATTATAGAATATCGCCCTCTCATGAATGTAATATTCATTTTATTATACTGAGTGTCATATTTGTTTGCTTTAATATATTGCCATAGATATTTTACATCTCAAATATTAACCAGCAAGCGCCCCCCCCCCCCCCCCAAAAAAAAACCCCAAATAATCTACAAACGTGACGATTAGCTCTCACTGGGACGAACCGTACACGCATAACGTTGGCGCATGTGACATTTTTGTCCTGGATCACTGGGTTGAACCGTACCTTCGGATGAGACAGGAAAAACTGAGGTCCCGTGTCACAGTAGCTGTCGGCAGCTCAATGGCCGTAAGTGCCAAGCATAGGCCAAAATTTGAGGCCTTTCACCGAAATTTATTGACGTATCCATATGAAAGATTCTTGAGTGGAACATTAAAGAACAACAACGATCCGTACACGCATAACGTTGGCGCATGTGACATCTTTTGAAATGTCACTCTGGCCTCTTTATCTTTGTTAAATGAGCGAGTGACATTGAACCTTATTTTTACATCTCTCTCAACAAATTGGATTTCTAGATTTTTATAGGAGAAGGTATAATAATGTGTTATGCCGTTCAGGTTACATCGTTATTACGTCAATGCTGCTGTTTGACATTTTGACAGGTATCAGATACGATCATTTTGTGATATTGCAATGTCATTGTTGATACTGCGATTTTCCTCACCTTTATTGTATAGGGTATCATCTGATATCAACGTTTTCAAATTCAAATGATTTTCTGATTCAATTTCATTTGCAATACTCTTTCTGAATGTTTACGTAAATGACAACGCCATGTCATGTAATTCCAAAACCGCGCCAAAACAAACAAAATTCATCTACGTTAACGTGATCATGTTGTTCACAGCAATGGCGTCATATCACTCCGTTACAGTTATGCAGTTACCTTTAAGATTGACTAATTTGAAGTGTTCGACTTCAAATAATATTTGGAATATGATGATTTACATAATGGATCAACTTCGGATCTCAGTCTGTTGATTTCCCGCGATGACAGAAAAGATGCAACATATAATTCGAGAGGGCATTATATCTAGTGCCCCAAGATGCAATTAAAAGTATGTTTCAAGGTTTTTTTTTAGATTTAGTCTTTGTGTGGTAGATTACTCATAACAGAAGCAGACATGTCATGGACTGATTAAAGCAGCAAACTGGATGTCCTTAATCCTCGGATTCAAATTACACCACTGGCAGTTCAACACAATAAACTCCATCGCAAAAACGTTTTTCGAAACAGTAGTCCTAGCTGGTCCCCGAACACTACAGACATATTTTCTGTTATATAGAAATCCAGTATCTTTTCTTCATCCACTAATGGCGTCATTTCACCGAGTGCGATCTTGAAAATCACACGGGACCACGCGCGACTGTGATCGCAGCTATGTTTTTATGGGACGCCGTTTTACTTTTAAATACCAGTTAGTGATTCACTCTTTCGAATAGGTGATATCATTTATTTGAATAGGTGATATCACTTATATATCACTTATGCGAATAGATGATATCACTTTAATAAATTCTTAAGTGATATCACTTATACGAATGAGTGATATCACCTATTCGAATGAGTGATATCACCTATTCGAATGAAATATATCACCTATTCAAATGAATGAGTGATATCACCTACTCGAATAAGTGATATCACCTATTCGTTTTGTAAAGTGATATCATCTATTAGAATAGGTGATATTACATATGAATCAATGTCAATGAATGCTCCTTACACAAAAATAAAATAGATTCCAGGGTTAACCAAAAATATGACTTGTGTCATCTTGGGCATTATAAATAAATTATCTATTTTTTGTTTCCTTATATTTGGTCCAAAGAATTATACAGAATGTTTCAAGTTCAACCACTTTTAAAACAATATTATGCGGAAATCGGACCCTAGTTCAAAATGGCATGAGTCGGCGGTATGGTTTCGGCAGCTCTGTCTGCTTTGAATGCTGAACTCCGTCCAAATCCTACAATAGACACGGGGAATGATTCCGATTCTGCAGCCCTGCGCCTTTATGACGATACCGTAATATTGTCATTTGAGCTTTGTTCGTCCATAGATATAGGCCTAGTGATATTCACTGCAGATCTACATTTATGGAAGAATTGTTGAGCATAAGGTTTTTACTGTTTCCAAATTTGAATATTTGAATGAGTGATAACACCTATCTGTTTGTAAAGTGATATAACCTATTCGAATGGGTGACATCACTTATTCGAATAGGTGATATTACATATAAAACGTATAAAGTATCATTCTTACCTATTCGTTTTTATAAGTGATATCACTTATTCTTATAAGTGATATCACTCTTTCGAATATGCGATATCACTCTTTCAAATAGGAGATATCACTTATTCGAATAAGTGATATCACTTATTCGGTATTCCAATGGGTGATATCACCCATTCGAATAGGTGCTATTACTTTACTTATTTAATAAGTGATATAACCTATTCAAAAGAATGATATCACTAACTGGTGTTAAAAATTAAAACGGCGCCCCATATGTTTTCTCATTGTCGCGGGCAGAATCAGAATGGTGATGGACAAAATAAGTACATGTACCATGATAACCAATGCGTGGTATTTAAATTTGCGGAAACTACTTCTAACAAAAACGATAGAAACGTCACCGGTGATGAGATGCCTAACGAGATCGAATTTGAAAGGGAACGAAACCCGTGGACATGTTACAACATTTTGTTTAAGAACTATTCTCCTGTTAGAACAAACCTCAGGGTCAACACAGTATTAGCAGAATATGATACTACAAAGCCGTTATATAAATGATCCGATTCTTCCCCAGTATTGAAATGGCCTCTTAGATTAGATGTGATTGTTTCCTATATAGAGGAACATCAGACAAAAGTTTTATATAATCATAAAGATCTAGAAAACTTGTGTACATTTCTAATGTCTCTTTCTATAAAGATGATGATGATACAGATATGGCATACATTGTATTTGGGAATTTTCGCCCCCTGGTTATCTTCACCCTTTCACAACAAAGATCACCACAGTCTTATGGATGGCATGCGCGTGCTTCATTTATTCGTTTCCATTTTTAATTTGCCCTATCATCTGAGGGCGAAATAGCGAAAATTTGAAGGTATACAGTAGTAAATTTAGCGTTACTGATATTATTTGTGAATGATATCGGCCGAAATGTCGGAGGCAAATGATTAATAATGAAGTTCAACTGCGGATGTTTCATAACATCAGTTTTTATCATTTACAATTCATCACCAAGAATCATTATGCAAGGAAAAGTTCATACGAAATATATCACGCATTGTCGATATGGCTACACTGTATGGCTATATCATATCCAATGTCATACACCTTTCCAAGGACTGGCACTTTTATAAACTTATCTCCATGGTAGTGACAGAGCCATGGAATTGCGATTGATGGATGCATTGATTTTTGTGATGAAATTTTGACCAATGAATTCAAAATTTATGTATCAAATCACAACATTATCTTTGACGGAACTGCAAAATATTCCCAGATTTTCTAACTCTACAAAACAAATCTATTAACTCCAAGTCAGTTTTTAGAATGAAGTTATATAATAAAAACTCGATGAAGATATATAATAAAAATTCCATTTCGATTTATTCCAATGTCCACGGCTTTCTGTATAACCCTTGTCTTGTCTTTGTTCACCGAACTTCAGACCGCGATATTGTTAAGGGCCATGACTACCCGTTTACTATCAGTTAGGGTAACAATTATGTTTTTACTGATCATATGCTTTGCATCATGCTTATATAAATATATAACGTTCCCATTTATTACAATTCTGTATGTTCGCTTTGTTTGCAAGTAATATCAGTTTTTGAAGATGATAAAAATGTTAATGGGACAGATCATACACATGACAGCATTGCGTAATATTCAAGATGATCTAGGATAAGTCAGTTCATAATATGGTCATTGACTTTTCAACTAGGGAGTGGATGATGATTTTACACAGAAATACAATTTTAATTTCCAACAATGTATCAACATCATTTTCGATGAAGTGCCTTCATATTTACGTGATCTCCGTATCGATGGATCAGTCATAAATGGTACACTGGCGATCGCTAATTTGATGCGTCTGCATCATGTTGTTTATATCATTTCGTGAACAAATGTAGGGAATGTTTGCACTAGTTTTAAATAAATAAATACACCATATAAATGTCTGATATGTCATGAAAGTAAACGGTATGTGTTTATGTTTCATATTTCATAACATTTGAAAGAATAGAACGGTTTGTTTCGTATCCATTATCCTGTTTAATGTAATATAAACATATTAAATCAATCAAATGTTATTGTTTATAATGAGAACAGTGTCGTAAATGTTGTTGTTTATGATAACAACAGTGTCGTAAATGTTGTTGTTCATAATAACAACAGTTTCGTAAATGTTGTTGTTCATAATAACAACAGTGTCGTAAATGTTGTTCATAAAAACAACAGTGTCATAAATGTTGTTTATAATAACAACATTGTCGTAAATGTTGTACATAATGATAACAGTGTCGTAAATGTTGTTGTTCATAATAACAACAGTGTCGTAAATGTTGTTGTTCATAATAATAACAGTAATCATCAGTGTAAATTTTTGCTCCCGTTCAATTTTCGTCTTTAGGTTAAAACGCAATTTTGAAATGAAAGTGATATTTTTGTACGTAAAATAAATGAAGCATTGTCATAAACGTTATCCTTGAGACTGGTGATTTCGGGCGAATTCAAGACTATGTGAATATGTTTTCTGACGTGAAAGGGCGAACAAAAGCAAGGGCAAAAATTTCCAGGTACTTTCTGGTTGTTTAATTTCACGGGAAGAAATTTTCACGTTCCCAGAAAGGAACTTATTCAAGGGTGTTAAGTTCGCGCAAGTTTCAGTTTTAAAAAATTGTGTTATGACTGTTTCACGAGTACATTGGATATTTTTTTTAACTAAAGCTTTTAAACATTTTGTGATCCGTGTATATGATGTCTATAAATATGGTGACAACTTTAATTCCTTTGGTTACGTATTATCTTTCTTATAATTCATAAAGTATTATAATCACGTGAATTTAATTTGTTTGGCCGCAAATGTAGCGAAATCAAATCAATTCCCTTCTGAATAAAAGCAACTATTTAGTATTCAGCATATATATACATACTGTTTACTATATATAAAGCACTAAAATAACTAAAGACACGGACAAGATGGATGTCAAATTTTCGGGACGAACCGTCCCTTCATCAGGATTTTATTTTATGCAGATGGATCTTTATGCATTTTTGTGAATGCAGTTATAATAGTAAATCTTGGTATCTGGATATGTAGGCATGTGAAATGACAATTAATTTTCTGTACATTTTCAAAATATCTGAATTTCATGTTCGTCTATTATTTTCTTAAAAACTCTCATGGTTTATGGTGAGATTTGTATTATTTAATTTATGTTTATGGCCATTTTCCCAACACATTGATCTATTTAGTGGTACTGGTTATCGGATAACATGTTATTTTGTTGTTGACATCAATTGCAATACGTATGTTCTACTATTGATATTTTGTCTATTTATAAGAAACCAACATGTAAAATTAGAAGGTAGATTTTTTTTTCCAGAAATGACGTAATTGTATTTTACAGCTCCCTTCGACAACATTGTATGCAAATTTAAATTAAGTCTATCCATTTAATTTATTTATAATTGTCATGACGAATTAAATTTCGTTTTTCTCTTTGAAGTACATTGGTGGATACTAACTCCATAATTAGTATCATTTGGTATTATAATTTTTTTAGCATTTCTGAATATTCGAGAAGAAAAAGTACACGCGCCCTATGACTACATAATATTATTACATTATTGTTTGATACACGCGCATTATCACGTACATTGTATTATTACATTATTGTTTGACGTACTATTTACGTACAGATGGCGTCTTCAGTCACGTGCATTGAAGATAACGAATCGGCACCCATCTAAAAAGCGAAATGAACGGGAAATGACGAATGATCAGACATCCTCTGTAAGATTATAACTTACACTATTCAATGAGGCTATGAGGCATGAACGTTTGATTTGTACATTTAAGTTTGCACAAATCTCTATGCTATTTTGCATTTAAGGGTTTCCGGAAACGCTATCTGCTTCCATACGTCTCCAAATGTTGTTACTAGCCACGCTTTATCAAATTTTATTATCGTGTACCGACTGAGCCCGACACATAATTCAATAAAATGCACATAGTCCTTTCGTGTGATGCACAATTCATTTCCATGAGATCAAGAATGTGAAAATCTTCTACGTTGAGTTAAGATCGCTTTTGTCCGAGAAGCGTTTATGATATTTAATTAGTACATAAATCAGCAATTATAACTAGATGTCCAGGATGTTTGTCGTCTGTAATAAATCGTACATAGAAGACTTGGTACGTAATTGTCTCCCGTCTACATGAGATGTGCTGGAAAGTCTGGATATTTTTTTTGGGGGGGGGGGGGGTTTAATCACTGTGTACATTTAAACCTTCATTATGTGACAGCTGTAATAGTAATATTATGTTATTTAACTGGCTAAGTTTGGAGTCTTTTTAACTGATAAGTGGGATAGTGTAAGCTTTATCAACTTATGTTTCCTTGTCTTCCGGGGTAAATTCTATTGGATTTCCTTAACCTTTGTACGTCTTCATATCATTATGACTAACATTTAACTTGGAGCTCTTCACACATAAAAAATTGTTATAATGAATATATGTTAATAATTACATGACCAATTAATTTCAAAAGTCATATGTTGTTTCATGCTGCTGTATGGCAATGCATCATAAATACTTTAATGTTAAAGAATACTACACAAAAACAGACGACTTTGCGGTATAAAGTTGTTCCTAGTCGATGGTTACAACTGCAATGTAGTACAGGATACTATTGTTGGTAATTCTGTTCAGCAGAGATGGATCTAGTAATGCTAAACTCTACACCAAGAACATAACACGATTTTACCAGCAATGAAAGATAGAGAAAATCGATACCACCAAAAGGTTACTGAAGTCATTTCTATCTTCAACATCCTTTATAATTAGAATTAATCTCAAAATGAAGATGATCTAATGCTTTATCGATACCATGGATAAATGACTTTCTCTAAAATAGTTACCACCTTTGTTCACGGTTTTATTTCCGTCTTATTTTTTGTGATACGAAATACTAATTTATCCATTTAGAATGCAGAGGGTTTGAAGTCATTTTTGTCATACATTTATTACACATTCTGTAAACAGGTCTAGCTATAGTGTATAACAATAATAAGCTGATGCACTTTAAAACGAGAGAGAGAGAGAGAGAGAGAGGAAGAGAGAGAGAGAGAGAGAGAGAGAAGTAATATATAAAATCTAAGATACTAAAGTAAAAATCTTCAGGATGTCCAAGATACATATCAGGGATCAGGTTTCAGATAAGGTTTGGAGAAGTAAGCACCCCCTGTTGACCGGTCACACCCGCCTTTAGTCCACAGTCAAATTCAAATGATATAAGTGAGGAAGAAATCCACGTCACAACTGGGAACTTTCGAATTAGCCCGGATTACCGTTATAATCCTGCTTTTATAATCGCCTTTTACGTAAATTCTGGGAAAATGTTCCTCAACGTCATTTCCGGTTTCTGTAATATATAGATAGCCCCGTTAGCTCAATTGGTAAAAGCGCCCTGCTACTGTCGAAGGTCGTGAGCTCGATTCCCGGTCTGTACGCACGTTTCCCCCACTTGTTACATTTAAGTAATTTGGTGTTCAAGAAAATAACCCACTGTGGTATGTTTTAATAGTCTCTCGGATTTCTTTACACAAAACACAGTTAATGCGCTCAAACATAAGGATATTTGCGTATACGTTGCAGGTAAATATGAAAACCGGAAGAACAAATGAGAAACGAAATCGAAAAGGCGCCAATAAATGCAGGATTATAACGGTAATCCGGGCTAACTCGAAAGTTTCCTATCGGTACATACAACTCAACAAGCGCTTTCGATCAGGTAACTCAACATTACACTCAGTGATACAGAGTAATCGCAAAACAAGGTCATTATAAACACGGTTTTCGATATCCCTGTGTCATTAACTTGTCAGTAAGTAGTTTACCTCTGTATATGAAAGTTAGCATATTGAACACGTTTGACATATCACATCATTTGTGAGATGATACATTATATAGCAATTCTAGAGTGCAACTGTCATGAAACAGTTGCAATCAGTTCAAAAAGTGGTATCATTATCCGTTCAAATTGAGTTTTATATAAATAATGATTTATAAGTCGAATGCGTTGTCAATCACTTCGTTTATAAATTTTTGGAATGATTAAATTAAATGGTGCAGGTTAAAATATCTTTCTCTATTTCATCTGAACGGTTTCATTATCAAATTTCGCAATTTTCCTTTACAGTTTTCATTTTAAAGTTCATTTTCCTGCCTTGACAGTTTGAAACATAAATTGTGTTATATAATTATCATGAGAAAGAATTCATCGAATGGTACATATCAACAAGGCAAATTCCATATATCCACTGTCTGCTCAAACTTTAATAAATTATAAAATATTAAAATGCATAAAAACAGAAAAACACTGAAATTTCACAGATTTTCGGCCACTTGGCCTTTATCAAGTGAAAGACGACAATATGTATATCAGTTACATAGTATTAGGTCTGCACAATACAAAGCTCCAGTGCAAATGTTTTCAAGTGGACGAAAATTTGTGAAATTTGAGTGTTTTTCTGGTTTTTTTTGGCATACTGATACTTCCCTTTGGAGGACATTAAATTTTATATGAAATATTAAATAATGCTCTGTTATTTGTATAGAAAATCTTTATTTGTCTTTTACCAAAATAAATTATCTTAATTTTTTTTGTATATTTCATTTCACAGGATCAATTCTGTCGCCTCTCTTCTGATACTTGGCTTCCGTTTTCTTCAGCGATTAGATCTCCCTTGATTTTTTATCATGTAATTAAATAAGTACTTCAATGTCAATAGTCAATAACTGAAATTTATTTCACCGCATCCAAATCAATTTTTCATTCTGTGAAGACATACATCTGACCAGTCGTCAACTGGCTACTCTTCGTGTCAAGGACATTCTTTATCTAGTGAGCTTCCAAAACAAAGATACACACATTCATACAATCAACCTATCTATCTATCTATCTATCTATCTTTCTGTCTATCTATCCCCTCTTTCTTGCTACGTTAGTATGAACGCAGATAGAAAGAAACATTCTTTATGGAACGATTACGCGCACCATAGAATATATTCCTTTCCAACTGCGTTAATATAAAAAACCTTTTGTGAAATCAGGACAATTGCATAGCAATACTTTTGTACAAACCAAGAAAACAATTGTTGTTTAAAGAACAACAAAAATAAATGACGAATGTGTTTCATTATTTTTAATCAAAATGATGTAAACCTATTTATATACGAAACAACGAAAATACCGCAATTTCTTATTTAAACAATGGCCAAACATGATATCACAATGTAAATCAATATATAAAACGTAGCTGAAACAAAAATCCGTTGACATTACCAAATCGTAGAATTTCTGTATAAAATTATAGAGATCAACTTGATCATAGTGGATTGAAATAGAATCCTTGAATACAATCGCGGTGTCATTGTTATCGATATTGGTATCGAGTGTCTTGTTCCCTTTCATTGCGAGCAGTTATTTTATTCTCGTTTTGCATTCTGTAAAATGCTGTTAAAAATCAAATTAAACAATATTCGTATTTCAAAAGGGACATATCATGTGATCTATGTTATACAATATATTGTTCTACCTAGATGACATTATATAAATATAACATTCCTGAGAGGGTGAATGTATTTCCTCGGTGACAGTTTCCACTACCATCTTCTCAGGAATGTTATATTTATTATATTATACCGAACCACTGTATTGAAGCATATATTAAAAATTGAATTTCTTAAAACACAAAATAAACTGTAACAGTAGGCCTAGTATTATTTTTATACTTTATTCATGCAAAAATCGACACCTCATGTACGTAAGTTCATCACGTTCGTATGACGTAATAAAAACTGCATTCGATACCCAAACCATTCATTGCGTGCGTCAGCTTTTGAATCTTGAGCCTCAAGCGAGCATGTCTGTTTGGCTGAATTCAGCAAATATATTTGATAATGATATATCAATTCTGTCACGTCATTTAATTTCGGTTGTTGTTTCTTTCGGCTCCAGTTGTATGTTGCACAACTCATATATCGATAGAGGTTACACCTAATTACGACATAGGAAAAATAAACGAACCGTATGGGCATCCATTCCTGCGCATGTGATATTTTTATTGAATATCACTCTGCTGAATAATCAATGCTTATTGTGCAATGAAATTGCTAGAATTTTTGAAGGGGTATAATATAATAATTTGATCAGAATTGTATTTCTGTATTGAAAGTGAATGAAATAGTTGTATTAATTTTCCAAAGATTTACACATTATTATATCAGCTGTATCCATTTTTATTGTGACATGGCAGGCGGGAATGTGTGCGGTCAGACCGGGAATAGAACCCAGGACTTTTCAAACACTAGCAGAACGCTCTTACTAATTGCTGTATCTGGGCCGACACCCCCGGGCCATCACTACAAGTTTGCTTAATCTTTAGCAAAATTCGTAAAAATATGCACACGGTGGAAATTTCAGAAGTACGTGCTCACGTGTTAACTAATACATCGAAATGAACTTGGTTAACCTAAAAGCGGCTAATATTATGAGTTCCAAATTGAATTTCGCCTATCTAAAATGATATTTAACAAATATAAGAGATATGCAGTAAATTAGCGACAATTGTGTAAATATATAAAAAATATCAGATACCAAAATAAGTATAAACCTCTAGGATGTCCAGGATATAGATACGAATCTGGTAAAATAGGACAAATATGGACCTGAGGAACAAATCCTCGTCACAATTGGTACAGACGTCTCAACAACCGCTATCAAACAGGCAACTCAACATTTCACTTCAAAAACAAGATTATTATACCGACCGTAAAATTTGCGGAACGTTGACATCAAACGCGGTTTTTAATATCCCTCTGTCAATAATTTGCCAATCTGTAGTTTACCTCTGCATATGAAATGTTCATATGTTGAACCCGCTGTGGCGTATCGGATCATTTGTGGTATATAAACTCCATATGCAGGTGATCGCGGGATATTACCATTTAAATGTGGAAAATTTACGACGAGAAAGCCGAAATCGTGGCATTTGTAGTATAGCTTAGTAGTTAATTTCCCGTCTGTGTAATCGCAATGACATCTGAATTATAGAGAACTGTATGAATCTCGTTTTGATAAATGACCAATAATTATATGAATCTCAATATATCTCATGACGATACATGATCAACAGTTTGATGAATCTCAATATATTTCGTAATAAAAAGTGACCAATAATTATATGAATCTCAAGATATCTTGTAATGATAAATGACCAAAATTATTTAAATCTCAAAATATTTCGTATTGATAAATGAACAACAGTTGCATGAATCTCAAGATATCTCGTAATGATAAATGACCAACAGTTGTATGAATCTCAAGATTTTGGTATGGATAAAAGACCAACAGTTGTATTAATCTCAAAATATCTTGTAATGATGAATGACCACTAATTAATTTAATCTAAAAATATCTCGTAATAATAAATGACTAACAATTGTATTAATTTTAAGATATCTCTTAATGATAAATGACCAATTATTATATGAATCTCAAATTATCTCGTATGTCCTGGACATTCTATTGATTTATACTTTGGTATCTGAGATTTTTTTTATATTGAATGAATCTCAACATATATTGTAATGATAAATGACCAATGACTATGTGTATATTAACCTCAAGATATCTCATAATGAGAAATGACCAATAATTATATGAATCTCAAGCTATCTCGTAATGATAAATGATCAATAACTAAATGTATATGAATCTCAAGATATCTCGTATTGATAAATGACCAACAGTTGTATGAATCTGAAGATATCTCGTATTGATAAAAAAATCCAATAATTATATGAATCTCAAGATATCTCTTAATGGTAAATGACCAACAGTTGTATGAATCTCAAGATATCTCTTAATGATAAATGACCAACAGTTGTATGAATCTCAAGATATCTCTTAATGATAAATGACCAACAACGATATGTATATGAATCAGAAGACAAGTCGTAATGACAAATGAATAACAGTTGTATGAATATCAAAGAAAAGTGAAAATGATATATGGATGACAAATGTATGGATCTCAAATACATCAGGAATACAAGAAAATGACAAAAATATCTGAAATATGATAAATTACAAGTAAATGAATCCAAGGATATTTGATACAAGTATGATTACGTTATCAGATATTATAATGGCGAACGATAAAGGTGTATATTTCAAAGATATATAATATGTATGATAAAAGGGAAGCATAAAAATACCCAATACAAAAAAAATTGATAACTAATTATATTTGGTACGCAAATAACCGACAAATGTGTGATATTTGAATATATTTGGAATATGACAAATGAGCGATGCCTGTTGTATAATGTATGATAAACGACAACTGTATGGGTCTCGGATAAATCTGGATTATGCTATATTACTGCCATGTGTCGATTTCAAAAGTATCTGGTATATGATAAATTAACGACAATTGTATGACTGTCAAAAGTATCTGACAGGATACATTAATATTTTGTCGATATAATACAGTGGATACTGTAACATAAATGTCTATCACATTATGTGACCTTCTTGGTTTAGCACTGCATCGATATCCATATTTTTCTTCATGAAGCAGCATTTCCTGTTTTACAACATATGATCGTATGTTTTGACACCGTTTATGGTATATGATTGATCACGTGAAATTATCGGGACAATTCTTTGTAATTGAAGAATAAAAGAGGAAGACGTTTTCTTCTTATATCGCGATAAAGTGACATTTTCCTAATCAAAATCCATTACTTACAATGCTGAAAAAAACAAATAGATAACACGCTTTTGGGCAATTCGTACGCATTCCTTTGGACACCAATTGTGTTCCTTTATTAACCGACTTGTTCCTTTATTCATATTTTTTTTTAATTTTTAATTTTTTATGCCACACTCAACAATTCTTTTAGTTTGATGTTGGAGGCCAGTTTTAATGGCGGAGGAGGGAACCCGGTTACAATATTCCCCCCGGAAGGTAAAATTTGTAAACGCTCTCACAAAATCAGTCTAGATTCCAGCAGGACTCAAACCACGTTGACCAGAAGTGAGACATTATGGTTGGAACTTTGTGAGAACGTTTACCAGTTTATCTACATTTTATATTCGCTCCCAACAGGAGCCGATATGTTAGACTTGTTCACCTAACGATAATCTCAAAGTGCAAAGTGACAAGATGTTGTCGCGAGGATATGAAGAATATCACGATCAATATAATGATCTTATTATGTTTTATTAACTAGAATATCGAGTTACCTGTTCAATGGTAGTTGTTGAACCATGTAAGTTAAAGTTTGTCCAATTTCCAATTTGCACCATATTTTGGACTTCAATATTTATAGCACTTTGGTAGCTGAACGATTTTTTATATGTGGTGTCTGAAGTATAACTTTATACATTGGGTGTTTTATTTTATGTGGTGTCTGAAGTATAACTTTATACATTGGGTGTTTTATTTTATGTGGTGTCTGAAGTATAACTTTATACATTGGGTGTTTTATTTTATGTGGTGTCTGAAGTATAACTTTATACATTGGGTGTTTTATTTTATGTGGTGTCTGAAGTATAACTTTATATATTGGGTGTTTTATTTTATGTGGTATCTGAAGTATAACTTTATACATTGGGTGTTTTATTTTATGTGGTGTCTGAAGTATAACTTTATACATTGGGTGTTTTATTTTATGTGGTGTCTGAAGTATAACTTTATACATTGGGTGTTTTATTTTATGTGGTGTCTGAAGTATAACTTTATACATTGGGGTGTTTTATTTTATGTGGTGTCTGAAGTATAACTTTATACATTGGGGTGTTTTATTTTATGTGGTGTCTGAAGTATAACTTTATACATTGGGTGTTTTATTTTATGTGGTGTCTGAAGTATAACTTTATACATTGGGTGTTTTATTTTATGTGGTGTCTGAAGTATAACTTTATACATTGGGTGTTTTATTTTATGTGGTGTCTGAAGTATAACTTTATACATTGGGTGTTTTATTTTATGTGGTATCTGAAGTATAACTTTATACATTGAGTGTTTTATTTTATGTGGTATCTGAAGTATAACTTTATACATTGGGTGTTTTATTTTATGTGGTGTCTGAAGTATAACTTTATACATTGGGTGTTTTATTTTATGTGGTGTCTGAAGTATAACTTTATACATTGGGTGTTTTATTTTATGTGGTGTCTGAAGTATAACTTTATACATTGGGTGTTTTATTTTATGTGGTATCTGAAGTATAACTTTATACATTGGGTGTTTTATTTTATGTGGTGTCTGAAGTATAACTTTATACATTGGGTGTTTTTATTTTATGTGGTGTCTGAAGTATAACTTTATACATTGGGTGTTTTATTTTATGTGGTGTCTGAAGTATAACTTTATACATTGGGTGTTTTATTTTATGTGGTGTCTGAAGTATAACTTTATACATTGGGTGTTTTATTTTATGTGGTATCTGAAGTATAACTTTATACATTGGGTGTTTTATTTTATGTGGTGTCTGAAGTATAACTTTATACATTGGGTGTTTTATTTTATGTGGTATCTGAAGTATAACGTTATACATTGGGTGTTTTATTTTACGTGGTGTCTGAAGTATAACTTTATACATTGGGTGTTTTATTAGCGAAGTCTCATTATCAATATTACTCACCAATAACAATTGTGGGAAGAATTCTATTTTTCTTTTGTCCGTAAAATACATTATTGTAATTTTCGCCTAAAATCTGCATTCTTCTTTCTTTGTGAACGTGTATTCACTGCTTCCTTCAGACACTTTTCAGAATAATTTTAATCATACTTTGTTTTCAAAGATGACTTTTAAAGGCCATCCAAACATAACCTTTGTTAACTTTTATATAAGGAATGAACCTCTTTATATAACCCACCTGTTTATACCACCTACTTTTTCACGTTCCCTTGAATGGCCTTTCCAGACAAGTTTGAATCTATTGACACATTGTTGACTTTTTTCAGAAAGTCTCCATATCGTCGACTTTTTCAATTTCTATTTCTTTCCAAGGAACTACAATATTTTGTGTTTTAGAAGAACTCGTTATGTGTACTGTATGTCTATTCCAATGATATTCGACAAAAGACCGACTAGCTGGCAAAAAGAATTGGAGCAATGATTAGTTTTAACGACTGTAATGAATTAAGGTTTGCAAGAAAGTGTTGAAATCAAGAAAGAAAATGTAATAAAATCGTCACAAGGGGAAAGTATGTAAATTCCGCGTAAAAATCAATATAAAAGCAATTAGTTTATCAAGCAAATAATCGAGGTAAAGCATTATTATGATACAATATATTTTGCATCATGGTCGGCAAATTGACATTCGACAAAATCCATTGAAGATTAAACTGATAACGAGGACGAATCATTGAATATGAAACTGCAATATATTTTGACGCAAAATATGATAATGTTCTATTTATTTTATACATTACATAACCTTTATTGATAACTTTGTGACTTAACAATCACTTTCATCTTCAGATTATTATAGGTACAAACGGAGTACAAGAATATATCTCTAACGAGAGAATGAATCTTACCCTCAGGGTTGATGTTGTCATATCCTCCAGCTAAGGTTGATTATTTTCTTCCATCATTTTAACTCTAGCGTAATATTTTAAAGCAATGTCACGTGGTTAGAACGTGGTTTAGACGTTATGATGATGAGTTGGTGAATTGAACTAATCTACACCAAAATACAACAATTAAAGACCTATAACTGGCGTTTTCTATATGAATTTATATGATTTCAGAATCCAGAAATCCACTATATATATATATATATATATATATATATATATATATATATATATATATATATATATATATATATATATATATATATATATATATTAGCACCCACATACATTGAAACCTATTACATTTGAAATAATATTTTTATTCTTTATTAACACTTTTACATACTACTTTTATTTTGAAACCCCTGTTAATTTGAAAGAAAAAAATAGATTTTAATGTTCCTGGTTTGACTGTATATGATACAAAAAATTGTGTAGAGGAGTACCAATGAGTACTCTAATATTTCGTATCGCTAATACTCCTCCATGACACCTGATCCTACCTCTTGATTTTCAGAGGTCCGTGTTTGTCCATTTTTACCAGCTTTTGTACCTATATCCTGGACATCATAAAGATTTATACTTCGGTGTCTGAGATTTTTTATATTGTCATTGATCATTCAGTTTAGATCCTTTACTTCTTTCTTTGTGAACACTTCCTTCTAGATATAGAGGGGATAGGATTTTAAAAAAGACGTGAAAATGAATACCTTGGCTGTACAACACTGAAGGAAAACAACATGCGCATATTGATATAGTTTAGATGTCGCTTTAATAATATACAGTCAAACCCACTTTTATTGAACCCTGTTATATCGATATCTCGCTTTATTTGAAATTATTTTGATTTCCCGACTTAACATGATATTCCGGTTATTTTGCAAACCCTATTTGAAAAAAAATAATTCTCCTTCGATTTCAACATATCCGTTTTCGACTGTATTATGTTATCCTGATGGTAAACCAGTTACAAATCATAGACTCAAATGTACACAGATGTCACATGACAAACTCATCAAAACATTGTCAGTTTTGTCATAGAATAGAAAGGTTTCTCGTTGGACTTAACAAGAAAATCTCAGGTCAAATATTCGATATATATTACATCAACATTTCAATCAATGCAGGATTGTAACTTTTTAAAAAACGTTTATCACGTGGAGGGGCTAAAATCATATGAAATGAACATCATTTGATGAAATTCGAATAATTAAAACAGGAATTTGAAAAAAAATTGCACACACAGATAAAATTGTGTAGATGTAAATTATTGATGACTTGTGTGTTACAATACGTAAACACCGAATGTTTATAGGCTAAACGAATATGCCTAAATTTAGAAAATTAAGCTAAATCTGTAGTGTTGAAAAAAATAACTGCGTAATGTTTATGATATAACTCTATAAAGCTAATATATATATATATATATATATATATATATATATATATATATATATATATATATATATATATATATATATATATATATATATATATATATATATATATATATTCTATTTTAAGAGTATATAATTTGAATCGAATTTGGAATTAATGATATATATATATCTTATTACTTTTGCAAATTTAGAATTGGTTCCTGTACTCTGTGCGTCATCATCAGTTTCAGCTTTTTGTATGAAAAAAGAAGCAAGTAATCTTTGATCATGCATATCTTTCCGTCAGTACTTATTTACTTTCATTTTTCAGGATTGATAACCTAACCTTATGTTGATAAGACTCACGACCTTGAAAGTCTTATTTCGTCTGTATTGATTTTTGGCGGGGAATTATTACTCACTATCCCCTGAGGAGGTTAGTGTATCGAGACTTTTTAAATTGTCTGTGTACTTTATTTAAGGTGTTAAAGGGTCAATTTGGGGTTGGTTATACAGGGCAGCAGTATCTTATGTAAAGTAGATGTTAAATAGTTAATCTATTTTCAGTAAGAGTCGTTTTAAATTGATACGATAGTACATGTAATTTTGTGTAAGCATTATGAATATGATAAATAAAACGCAAAAAGTTATAATTTTGCTAAAAGAGAATTTTGCTCAAATGTTTCTGTCAGTAAGACTTCATCACTTGAGAACTAATTAAATATAGATGTAGAGTTCCGTAACAGAAAATGGTGTCATACAAAGCCAAAATATAATCTATAATCTAAATGTTTTCCCAAAATCCGTCTCAGAGTATTTGCTGTAAAAGGATGACTATCTTTGTTTATGACGAGTTCAAATTTTGACTGATGATATTCAAATGAAACCACATGACCTTTTCAGGAATACTAGTACTAAAAGAAGTAAATAATGTTTACCACGTCATGATAAAAGTGAAGTCAAACCTAAAAGTGTGATCAATGCCGTCCGTTGACCGAGTAATCTTTTGATTGGATGTTTTTTGCTGCAAACGGATTTTTCAAATGGAGAAATGATGCGATATTCAGACAGTGATATCCACATTTTATTCAGCCATATGAGAAAAAACAACTAATACAGATGTTTACTCTACATTTATCTTTTCTTTTCTTTTTTCATTCAAGTTTTCGCTACACTTCTACAATATTTTACTTTCCGCCGTAAATTGTGGGGAAACAATCCTAACAAAATGTTACATCAACTCAGTGGAAGGCAACGATTATAAAGACAAATGCAAGAAAGGCAAACGGTATACATGTTGAGTAGGAAAACATTGGAAGTTAACAAACTGACTAACGAGAGGGTAATAAATCATTGTACTTTCAATACCAAACCAGTGTACATATTTATTACATTATTTAGATTTCTGAGAGGAAATATTACAACAATTGCAGCTTTTCTTTGAAGGATAAAATACATTGAATATCATGATTTATTGGTTTTGAATCAAACTATAATATATTCTACATTGAATATCATGATTTATTGGTTTTGAATCAAACTATAATATATTCCAATTGCAAGTTCTATACAGAAATGAAACTTTTGCGAAATGAGATTAAGAAAGTGACACCTATATCAAACAACAAATTTTGTTTATATTACAGGTTGTGTTTTATCAGATGTTCAAATTGTAGGTTGTGTGTGATCCGACGTTTATCTTAAAGGTTGTGTGTCATCAAAGGTTTATATAAAAGATTGTGTGTGATCCGACGTTTATCTTAAAGGTTGTGTGTCATCAGAGATTTATCTTAAAGATTGTGTGTGATCTGACGTTTATCTTAAAGGTTGTGTGTGATCCGACGTTTATCTTAAAGGTTGTGTGTCATCAGAGATTTATCTTAAAGGTTGTGTGTCATCAGAGGTTTATCTTAAAGATTGTGTGTGATCCGACGTTTATCTTAAAGGTTGTGTGTCATTAGAGGTTTATCTTAAAGGTTGTGTGTCATCAGAGGTTTATCTTAAAGGTTGTGTGTCATCAGAGGTTTATCTTAAAGATTGTGTGTGATCCGACGTTTATCTTTAAGGTTGTGTATCATCAGAGGTTTATCTTAAAGGTTGTGTGTGATCCGACGTTTATCTTAAAGGTTGTGTGCCATCAGAGGTTTATCTTAAAGGTTGTGTGTCATCAGAGGTTTATCTTAAAGGTTGTGTGTCATAAGAGGTTTATCTTAAAGGTTGTGTGTCATCAGAGGTTTATCTTAAAGATTGTGTGTCATCAGAGGTTTATCTTAAAGATTGTGTGTGATCCGAGGTTTATCTTAAAGGTTGTGTGTGATCCGACGTTTATCTTAAAGATTGTGTGTGATCCGACGTTTATCTTAAAGATTGTGTGTCATCAGAGGTTTATCTTAATGGTTGTGTGTGATCCGACGTTTATCTTAAAGATTGTGTTGATCCGACCTTTATCTTAAAGGTTGTGTGTCATCAGAGGTTTATCTTAAAGGTTGTGTGTCATCAGAGGTTTATCGTAAAGGTTGTGTGTCATCAGAGGTTTATCTTAAAGATTGTGTGTCATCAGAGGTTTATTTTAAAGGTTGTGTGTCATCCGACGTTTATCTTAAAGGTTGTGTGTCATCAGAGGTTTATCTTTTATCTTTTATATGCCCTCGTATATGTACATGTGTAGAATTGCATGTCTACATAATCATAGCGCAGACGAACAAACTTATATGTAGATAGAATTGTTTCAAAAACGTGAAAACGTGCTAGAGACTAAACAAGTTAGTGTATCGACACATTATTTTAAATGTAAGAACACCTTCTACTATACATAATGACAAGAAAATGTGTGGCTAGTAATAATAGATAATTGCAATATATTACTGTCTGGCCTTCAAATCAAATTACACAACGAGAACAATTATTAAAAGAAGTCAGATTGATTTTATGCATTCATCTGTCATCACAATCTGAATTTAATGACTATTTTGCATGTTCCCAAGAGGTCAAATACAATACCGCTGTCACGGAACTCATCTACTGCAGGTGTTGAGTTTTACAGTTTTATAGATACAACGTTTTAGAGTTAGGAAATATGTATTTTGACGAAATGCATTGATGAGTCTCTCAATATATTTTATCTCTTTTGTCTTGTATTGTTTCGCTATAGACAGATAGATTTAGATTCATTAGATTTAGATTATAATATTGATATAGATTCCAATGGACCTATGGATATTTAACAACATCTCACCCCAAAAAAGAAAATGAGTAAGTTCTGACAATCATTATTTGCTTATCTCTAGAACATTCTGGGAATTAAATATGTCTGGGCATGAGGTTTAATAATTCTTATATATAACAATTATCGTGTTTACATAAAGAAACTTCATTTTGGCGTGTCGATGGAATATATATATATATATATATATATATATATATATATATATATATATATATATATATATATATATATATATATATATATATATATATATATATATATCTGTGTATGTGTGTGTGTGTGAGCTCCAATGGATAAAAGATGCACATTTTCTGAAGAGAAAGTGGTATCATACAAGGTCATATAATAAATCTGAATGTAATGACTATCTTAACTTTTGAAAAATTTAGAATTTAACTGGTGATATTAGTGCGAAATATTACGTTAGTGCAAGATTATCAGCTGGTACTGAAATAACATGTACTAGGTCTATATATACCCTCGAGAACTGGAAATTGGCCGCACTATAAGTTTCGTTGAAACACTGCAAATTAGGTACCCAAATTGTTAAATAAAACAAACAATACTCAATGGTCAAGTTTTAAAATGTCCCCAGATTAATAAATTATATTTCTATCAAGATACCTTATCCTATGTGATCGACGATTTCCAAATATCTGGATTCATTTTTAGAAATATTTCAAAGAGTGATAACTATATCAATATCGATGTCCACGGTGACCGCCATTCAAAACATAGAGAACTTCGGTGTTTGAGGACATATTTATTGTTTATTCTTTCTGAATCCTAACACAACCTTTATGATTGGAAACCAAAACTTTTAAAATGATATCCTCACCTAGTGTTATTCTAAAATAGGTGACTTTTTGTGAGTCGCATATTGTTGTAATTATATATAGTTCGTTCATTGGTCGAAGCATGAATATTTCACCTCCAAGAGAACACATTCTTTATAGAAAACACGTATTTCGTTCTGAATCAAGATATAATTTGTTCTCGGGTTACTATTTTTTGCAAATAATCTAGTTTCGCAGCTTTTAAGGTAAAATGTATGGACATTGCAAATATGGTTGGTTTATATCGGTGTGCACAATAAACATTTAAAGAGCGAATGACATGCGAAAATAAATTCTTGGAAATCCTATTCTTAAAACACCTTACAATAAAAACATTTGATTGACGAGAGTCCTCAAAAATATTCAATACGAAATTTTACTTGTAATAGCTAGTAATGGCTACAGACTGGAACATCCGTTATATATAAATCGTATAAATGTATCTAACATCAACGTTTTACCTTGTCTTGACGTGATCGGATGATTGTAAGGGTAAAATAAAAAGTATTCTGACAAATGACAGGCACTATACATTACTTCATCCTGTCTGTATGACACCTCTTATTACTTTTATGTACACAATTTTTTATATAAACAAAACCGCAGGAGAATCCATTAGCCAGCCTAATGAATAAGTAAATGCAAATGAAATATCTAGAGAATACAATCATGGAAAGCAGTAATTGTAATTTACGTCAACAAACCATTCATTGTTGTTGAAAGTCTGTGTCAAGACCTCAGAAACATAATGATGTACTCATGGTACTACTGAAAGCAATGATTAAGTTATATTTGTTTAAGAAATGCTCTCTCTCTCTCTCTCTCTCTCTCTCTCTCTCTCTCTCTCTCTCTCTCTCTCTCTCTCTCTCTCTCTCTCTTTGCAACATCACATAATATTACTTCCGGTCCTCTTTGATATATTATCTTTTATCAGCATATCGGGACTGTGGAGAGAGGATTAAGCACCCAAGTGTTATATTCATTAATTTGATCAATCGTCAGACTGCCCAATACAGTGAGGCACCAATAATATAAATTTGGAACCTTAAGTCGAGGTTTCAATGCGTATTATATAAACACACACACACACGCGCCTATGCTTCTATAGGATTAAATGAGTTTATATGTTTATAATAGTAATGCCACTCAATTGCATATTTGATTTCGGATTCCAAAGTTATTGAGCGTCTTTGTTTAATACAATATGCTTTTTAATTACTCAAACCACAACTTGTCACTGTTAAATGTAAACACCTGCAATATTACTGAGTACAATGCATTGAAGTGTTTATTTTCTGTATAATGTTAGGATATTACCTTTATCATAGAACTTTAGGATTTTTAAAGCAAATTAATAATAGTACACTATGTAGATTTGTCTTCATTCTTATTTTGATCATATACAGTTTCTCTGACTTTGTGACTTGACTTTCTAACAACTTCTATGTATTCATTTAATGTGTTTATTACCTAGTGTGTTGGCGTATAATTTCTCATGTGATAGCTAGAAATTGATATTCAGGTGATTTAATATTATTTAATGATGTAATAAAATGTTGAAGATTGTATAGTATTTCAATGTTTGCGATATTTGATAGCACATGTATTATATTTAACTTAGAGTAACAAAGTGCTTCACAATGTATCACACTGAATTATCAATAATCTCTTCATTACGACGGTGGCATCACATAACGGACTAATGACACAACAGACTAATGTCACAACAGACTAATGACACAACAGACTAGTGTCACAACAGACTAATGACACAACAGACTAATGACACAACAAATAATGTCACAACAGACTAATGACACAACAGACTAATGACACAACAGACTAATGTCACAATAGACTAATGACACAATAGACTAATGACACAATAGACTAATGACACAACAGACTAATGACACAATAGACTAATGACACAATAGACTAATGTCACATCAGACTAATGTCACAACAGACTAATGACACAACAGAGTAATGACACAACAGACTAATGACACAATAGACTAATGTCACAACTGACTAATGACACACCAGACTAATGACACAACAGACTAATGACACAACAGACTAATGACACAACAGACTAATGACACAACAGACTAATGACATAATAGACTAATGACACAACAGACTAATGTCACCACAGACTAATGACACAACAGACTAATGACACAACAGACTAATGACATAATAGACTAATGTCACAACAGACTAATGACACAACATACTAATGACACAACAGACTAATGACACAAGACTATAGAATTGAAACGACATTTAATGGTACAAATGGGGTTATCTGGTAAGTTACAGTGTTATGATTTTATGTTACAGTCTAAAAATCAAAAGTACAAATAACAAAAAGGTGACCATTAGGAAGTCCAGGAGGCAATATACGGAGATATGATGAGTATAGGAAAACATGGGGCTCTGGAAAGTGGGATCAGTTACCCAGGAGGAATAAGCATCCCCTACCAACAGGATAGCCCTGTCATAAGTTTTCAGTTAGATCGAAATGAACAAAATCGGAAATAGATATTGTTCACAATCACTATAGACGACTCAACAAAATCAACAACGACAGTAACAACAAAAACAGAGGAGATAAAACACTGGTCGTCACAATCTGTATAGACAACTCACCAACACAGGGTAAATAAATTCTGGTCAATGTTAAAAGGGCTAAACAACTATAAGGGAAATAGATCCTGATCAGAGTCGGTAAAGATGACTCAACAACTACAGGGTAGATAACTTCTGTCACAATCGGTATAGATGACTCAACAACTACAGGGGAGATAACTCCTGGTCACACTCGGTGATGACTCAACAACTACAGGGGAGATAAATCCTGGTCAAAATCGATGATGACTCAACACCTACAGGGGAGATAAATCCTAGTCACAGTCGTTGATGACTCAACAAATACAGGGGAGATAAATCCTGGTCACAGTCGTTGATGACTCAACTACTACAAGGGAGATAATTCCTGGTCACAATCCGTGATGACTCAAAAACTACATTGGAGATAAATCTTGGTTACAATCGGTATAGTCGACTCAGTAACGACAAGGGAAATAAATCCTGATCACAATCGGTGATGACTCAACAACTACGTTGGAGATAAATCCTGATTACAATCGGTATTGACTCAACAACAACAGGGGAGATAAATCCTGGTCACAATCGGTATGGACAATTCAACAATAGGAAGTATAAATCCATTTCACAATCGGTAATAACTCAACAACTACAGGAGAGATCAATCCTGATTACAATCGGTATAGACGATAGACGACTCAATAACGTCAAGGGAAATAAGTCCTGATCACAATCGGTAATAACTCAACAACTACAGGAGAGATCAATCCTGGTTACAATCGGTATTGACTCAACAACAACAGGGGAGATAAATCCTGGTCACAATCGGTATGGACAATTCAACAATAGGAGGTATAAATCCATTTCACAATCGGTAATAACTCAACAACTACAGGAGAGATCAATCCTGATTACAATCGGTATAGACGATAGACGACTCAATAACGTCAAGGGAAATAAGTCCTTATCACAATCGGTGATGACTAAACAACTACAGGGGAGATACATCCTAGTGACAATCTTTGTAGACGACTAAACAACGACAAGGGAGATAAATTTTGATCACAGTCGGTTTACACGACTCAGCAACAACAGGGGAGATAGATCCTGGTCACAATCGGTATAGACCACTAATCAACGACAGGGATGATATAGACAAATCAATAACAACAAGTGGGGAGAAATAATTTACAATATGAGTATATAAACTAACAAGAAAAACATTAAACATAGACAAGTCAAAAGAATTCCATAAACAATAGATCTTCATAAATATACTAAGACTAGCTAGCGAGCACTAAACAAAGGGATAAAAAGAAACTATAACAATAAAACGAAAAATACCACAGAACATAACAAAAAGTAAACAAAAAACGACAATAAAACTGAATAAAACAGAAAGAAAAGAAGAAAATTTAACTGGCAGTCATCAATAACCGGTTTATAAACAACTGAACATTTTAAACTTCTTATTGGAACCTGCATTGTCAGTTATAGTCAAATGTTATAAGAAGCTTCTTTAAAAATAAAGGAAACTTGAATTGTGAATTCCGTGACTCTCCTACCCCTAGTCACTAGAGAGTAGAGTGAGTTTTTAACTGAAAAAAATCTCTACTCCTGAACATTGAGGTAAAACTAAATACATAGTCAGAAACAGTATAAAACCCAAACCGACAACTGTAAAAATTATTACCTACTGGCAAGGGTTTAGTCCCAAAGGAAGGACAAATATAACCATATAGTCATGATTAATTTGTCTCAGAAAATCTATATGAAGTAAATGGCACAAATGTTATGATATTGATATTAAAAGACCGAGTTGGTTAAACTTGTGATAATATGTTATCTCCATTATCAGTACCATACAGTTAAAACAATAAAACTCGTCTTTCTAATGAAACGAAATAAGCTCACATAAATACTTCAAAAACAAGTGCTAAACCGTTTTCGAGGCAATATAGATGAAGTTTGGGTCATCACATATCTTTTTTGAAAACACCGAAATGTCAATATTTGCATACTCTAGCCATGAAAGATAATAAAATCAAAGATCTGAAACACTTAATGCCTGTAATTTGAGCCATTTAACCGTATTAGCACCATAAGGATACGGAAGTCAAAACACATTATTTGAGGTTCTGAAGAATGCTTTACAGTTCGAAATAGCATGTGACATTATAATACATTCTTCGTCTTGTTCCATTTGTGGTTGACATGCAGCAAATATCGGCATCGATGTTCAACTGCAAAATTAATAGAAATGCACTAAAGTAATAAAATCTATTTACTCACTCTGCAGGAGAAAAAAATGACATTTTCTTAATTTCTTGAATGAAATGAAATGTGAAGCCTTTGTAAAATACTTATCTCTTTTCATGACATTGTATGTGCTATCATGACCTCGTGTGATTATCATCATTGTACATTTTCAAACCAGGCCCTTCCTAGGTTCTAACGGGGGCGTTTTACTTTAAAGCTATATCTGAAAATAAAAAGATATGCATTCTTATTTATACGGACAGCGATATCATTTTTCCCATTAGATGGTAGATAACTTCTCACAATCAGTGTCAAAAATCCAGAGTAATGATACTGATTCATGGCACTTGATGTCATTTTCGATTCTCATTTGAGCCAATGATTACATAGCCATAAAAAATAGATCAAAGACACATTTCCTTATCACTATGCTCGATCTCATATTTGGTCCAGAAGTGACGTAACGATACGATTAACATGATACCACGTCTGAATTAACAGCAAATCCATGTTGCTCCAGCAGCAATTCTACAAAAATCCCGATACAATTGCTTTTGTCACGATTAGAATTGTTTGTCTGCAGTTTGATATATTTGGACTTGATAAATAATATGGGGAGACATATTGTCGTTTTTTAAAAGTCATGTTCGCCAATTTTCAATCAGTGATTTCAATAAGAATAATATCTTTTTTATTTCAGATATAGCCATTGGGAGTGTAAATGGTTTAGACTATTCGTAATTGCATTTGTTTATTTCCTCTTGAACACAGAATTTTCGAGTATTTCTTGTTTAAATCGTTATTCAACTGACCAAGTTTTATACATTCATATCCACAAATAGTTATAAGTCTGTTGTAGTGGAATTTTACATCTGAGCATTGTATGTCTTCTAATGATGGATAATATACATTAAAACTTGCTCTAGCGACCACCTGTGTATTAAGACCTCCTGGCCATAAAGACCGTTTTGTGGTGTCCCCAGTAGTACAGTTTGTGTTCAAATCAACCTCTATATAAAAACCACCTCTCTATAAAGGTTTTGTTGTGTCCCTTATGGCGGTCTTTATAAACTATTGCTACTATTGGATGTTTCTGTTCCTTTTGCTACTGTTGGATGTTTCTGTTCCTTTTGCTACTGTTGGATGTTCCTGTTCCTTTTGCTACAATTGGATGTTTGTGTTCATTTTGCTGCTGTTGGTTGTTTCTGTTCCTATAGCTACTATTGGATGTTTCTGTTCCTTTTGCTGCTGTTGGTTGTTTCTGTTCCTATAGCTACTATTGGATGTTTCTGTTCCTTTTGCTACTGTTGGATGTTTCTGTTCCTATTGCTACTGTTGGTTGTTTCTGTTCCTATAGCTACTGTTGGTTGTTTCTGTTCCTATAGCTACTGTTGGTTGTTTCTGTTTCTATAGCTACTTTTGGTTGTTTGTATTCCTATTGCTAATAATGGTTGTTTCTGTTCCTATTACTGTTGTTATTTTTCCTATTGTTACTGTTGGTTTGTTCTGCTCCTATTGCTACTGTTGTTATTGTTCCTATAGTTACTGCTGGTTGTTCTGCTCCTATTGCTACTGTTGTTATTTTTCCTATTGTTACTGTTTGTTTGTTCTTCTCCTATTACTACTGTTGTTATTTTTCCTATTGTTACTGTTGGTTGTTCTGCTCCTATTGCTACTGTTGTTATTTTTCCTCTTGCTACTGCTGGATGTTTCTGTTCCTATCGCTACTGTTGTTATTTTCCTCTTGCTACTATTGGTTGTTTCTGTCCCCATTGCTACTGTTGTTATTTTTCCTCCTGCCACTGTTGGGTTTTTCTGTTCCTATTGCTATTATTATTCCTGTTCCTTTTATTATGTCTGTTGCTATGTTTCCTAGCATTATTATTGTGTCAATATTTCTTGCTTTTTGCTACAATTGTTGCTGCTACTGTTGTTACTGCTATTGTTGTTACTGCTACTATTGTTGCTGCTACTGTTGTTACTGCTACTGTTGTTACTGCTACTGTTGTTGCTGCTACTGTTGTTACTGCTACTGTTGTTGCTGCTACTGTTGTTACTGCTACTGTTGTTACTGCTACAGTTGTTACTGCTACTGTTGTTACTGCTACAGTTGTTACTGCTACTGTTGTTTCTGCTACTGTTGTTGCTGCTACTATTGTTGCTGCTACTGTTGTTGCTGCTGCTGTTGTTACTGCTAGAGTTGTTACTGCTACTGTTGTTGTTGCTACTGTTGTTACTGCTACAGTTGTTTGCTGCTAAAGTTGTTGCTGCTACTGTTATTACTGCTAGAGTTGTTACTGCTACTGTTGTTATTGCTACAGTTGTTACTGCTACTGTTGTTACTGCTAGAGTTGTTACTGCTATTGTTGTTACTGCTACAGTTGTTTCTGCTACTGTTGTTACTGCTAGAGTTGTTACTGCTTCTGTTGTTACTGCTACTGTTGTTACTGCTACAGTTGTTGCTGCTACTGTTGTTACTGCTACTGTTGTTACTGCTACTGTTGTTACTGCTACAGTTGTTACTGCTACTGTTGTTACTGCTACAGTTGTTACTGCTACTGTTGTTGCTGCTGCTGTTGTTACTGCTACTGTTGTTACTGCTACAGTTGTTACTGCTAGAGTTGTTGCTGCTACTTTTGTTACTGCCACTGTTGTTACTGCTACTAATATTACTGCTACTGTTGTTACTGCTACTGTTGTTGCTGCTACTGTTGTTTCTACTACTGTTGTTACTGCTACAGTTGTTACTGCTGCTACTGTTGTTTCTACTACTGTTGTTACTGCTACAGTTGTTACTGCTACAGTTGTTGCTGCTACTGTTGTTACTGCTACAGTTGTTTCTGCTACTGTTGTTACTTCTATTGCAGGTTCTTTTGCTATTGTTCTTCCTGTGCACATTGTTCTTGCCTTTATTTTTGCTGCCCCTATTGCTACTCTACTGTCGTTGCTGCTACTGTTGCTACTACCGATGCTGCATTTATTGATGCTGCTGTTGCGAAGACTAATCTACAGAGATCATCTACTTGTGTAGATAGTTGACCTTCCTATCCAAACACGGTAAAGTAAAAGATAGCATTGACTCTTTTTGTTATCATAATGCAACAAAACTTGATTTGTATTTTACGTCTTGAAAACATACAAGAGAACGTATTGTAAATACAAAGTGGCAAGTCCAGCTTCTGTAAAAAAGACCAAAATGACACTGCCTACTTTCATATAGAACTAGACATCCTATACAAGAATCACAAAATGTTTTACTTCAAAACTTTATACAAAGTACTCGTGAAACAGTCACAACACAGTTTTTTATTCTGTGTAAACTATATTTACTCCAGTGTAACAGTTCTGTGAGTGTAAAGACCTTCTTTATCATGTTGGTATCGACCGAAAGTTTGATAATGGCGGACACAAGCTAAGGTCTTGCGTTGAATTTTATACCCCTGAAGAGATTCCTTTCAGATAAACGCGAAATTTTCTCTCCGTGAATTTAAACTAGACAGTATTTAAAACATAGCGGTGTACAGGTATAACATTTGCTCGTGCTGATTTTATGTTACACAAAGCACTTATTGTTTTTATTTAATTTAAACTTATTGTGCTTGTAAGCGTGTGTCCATTTACTTGGTCGAACAATAATTTCTGTCATGATTACAGAAGAGCGTCCACGTGTTGTTGACAAGTTCTGTAAAATTATTGTGACACAGTCCATATGGTTAACCATATCATGCCATCTTAGTTTACCTTCTTAAATCTATACATATATGATATTTACATAGTAGTTGGTATTGGTAGAACTAATGATCAATGATAAAATTGATTAAATATTAATTTGCGACTTTAACTGTTATTTTGATAAATCGTAGCAAGGTCACAAAGGCCCTGAATTACAGGATTTTGTTCAGCAATTCTGTAAAAACAGCATGGTCTACATTTCATTGATAATTGTACGATGATTTTGGACAAGGTGAACCATACTGCTGGAATACATGGAAGCTTCATTAATTAATCGGTCCTATTATCCCTTATTTTTCCGTAAGTGATGTAAATAATCGGTATGTTTCCTCAAGGTTTCCTGTCACAACGCATTATATATCATTTTAAGACAATAGAAAAAGTGCTGCTGACGTCAATTCTGTTTTTCCGGAAATAACCGCCAATTGTGCTGCGTCCATTTCAATACAGATAAGTTAAGATATTTTAAAATAACAAAATACAACAGGCAGTTCCTACAATAAAATGCAATCATATTTTTTTTTAAATTGACGCAGGTTACAAATTTTGCGAAGTGAATGTTTAAATGCCTTTCAATATAAAGTCGTATCAGTGAAAATAGAACAAGGTAATTGAAAAGGTCAAAAAGCAATCGATTAGCTGTAAAATGATAACAAGAATATTTTTTTCACAGAAGCTTTTAATAAAGATAATTGGCAAAAAGTATCTCAATTTATGTGTAATCATTCAAGATATTCAATAAACTGTTAGAATAATATATGCTGAATAAATCACATATTGTTTTTAATTTTATATATACACAAATGTTTAAATATATATATATGTTGTATGCATATATCTAAGCTGTGCTTTATGGACTGGACTGGTTTCAATGTACTGAAGACTATTTTATGTCACAAATTTACCGTGACACGAGACTTAGGTTTTGAGATAGGTTTCGCTTTGTATGCCGTGTGCTTGGCGAAGGAACAGTCATTGACTTTTTTGAAGTCGAATCTCGGACTATCTGAACTAAAATTCAAACAATCCTGACAACGTGACATTCTGATGACACTCATAATAAAATTAATTTTATATGGTATTGATCTACAATAGTTGACGTCATTTGTGAAAATGAATCCCTTTACATAAGCCCATACACGGGATTGAGCAAATATTTAATCCCTCAACACCAGTAACGAAATGGGTTTACATTATGGTTTGATTAGGAGTTGCATAGTGATCCCGGCCGATTGACACTCGTGACTTACTCCTTTATGGAACATAAACCCACCTCCGGACTATTCAGAAAATGGGATTTTCGTATTTGTTGGATATTACTTTCAATAAAATATATCCCAAATGTCAACTGGAACATTTCCTCTAAAACATTATAAATGTTTAACGATATGCCTTTTTCATGATTTATCACAGTTTCACCATCTCGGATTTCTTTGAAGCATTATCATATTAATGGGCAAAATACTCTCGGAAAATCAAAGTCGATTCAGTGAAAGTAATCATTTTTTGTAAATATGCTGTTAACCAAATCATAATCATTATCCACACTGAAAATTCAAAAATCTGCAAATCTATGTGATTTTCATTCACTACTACCATTTTGCAACAAGTTGAGTTTAACTGCGTTAGGTTTTTGCATTACAAGAATTTAGCAGAATTGTGGAAAAATGCTTTTAAAGACAAAATATTACCTTGATTCAAGTCTATGCTATTCATGCTACAAATTTAATTTGTTCTTATTTTATGTTTGCTATTTGAGCATCATAGACCGTATAATTCCAAAACTCAGCTGGGATCCAGATGATTCTTCCAAGCGATATATATAAATCGGGATTATAAGATCGCTTTGGATATTCATTCATTATATAATCACATTTGGGGATACTAAAATCCTGTACTACATTGTTTATCCTATACATATGATATTAATAGGCGTAGTATATGTTGGATCCTGAGTCTGAAATAAAACATATTCTAACAAAATAAGATTTGTCAAGCATTGTCTTTTTATTAATACAGGAAGATCAGTGTCACAAAAAAATCAATGATTTCTCTATATTTCTGCATTGTTAGCATCCAAATCCATTGAAATACAGAAAAAAGTAAAAAGTGAAGCTTTGTGATTTTTCAGTAAAATCCATTTGCATTTTATTACTTTTTTATTGTCAGCGAGAAAATTATTACGATGGATTAAAGGCATTACAATCAGTAAAGAACCCGTAAAAGTTACAATAAATGATTCTCAGTTGTCAGAGAAATAAAATAATAGGGTCCATTTATGCAAGTTTAACATATCATGATTTGTTTATGAACAATTTTAGACCAGGTATAATGCTACCTTTTCAGTTCTATACATCATCAAATCACAAACTGGCAATAAAGTGCCAAGCAATGACGTCAATCCTGTCAACGCAATTCCAAAATATGTTATGCCTTGATCCATAGTTTTGTAAGATTGTCAGCTAAATTAAAGCTATTTTACTCGTTCTCGACCAGAAATTATAGTCTCCATGAGATTGAAGACAAAAGAAACTATTTTGGTACGGATAATTGGAAAGCTAATCATAAAATGAAAAATATATATCATTATTTATTTGCACATTTTGTTTATCTCTTTGCTGAAAATATTAATGTTCACTTAATATGTATATCCGATAATCTAAGAAGATTTTGGTACTGAGTGTTGTTACACGGTCAACTTAAAGGTCGTTGATTTATCAAATTTGTGTACAAAAATTGACACTGCGGAAAAGATTTGAAATGATTTAGAAGAAAATGTCAAATGAACTGTATGAATGCAAGATAACAGCAAAAAGGAGAAAATTTAACCGAAACTGCCTGCACGTGTATTTGTAATGGAATTCAGACATAATATTGATTTATGATTTACATCATTTTGGGCAACATCTAGACCTCAAATGCTCTATTTAAGAAGTCTTTTTTAAATGCATCACAAAATCATTTATCACATTTCATAGTTGCACTTGTAAAATACATCGAAATAATTAACAATTTTAAAGACAAAAAGTATGTATCACTAACACGGATTGACTATTTTACTTTTAGGTCATATAGTTCATGTTTCATATCTGTTTGGTAACGGTTGTTTAGTAGTCTGTACCGATTGTAACTATGTATCACATAATTCATTTGCATTTGACTGCGGTCCTACGGCGGGTACGACCTGTCAACAGGGGATACTTACTCCTAAATGACACCTGATCCCACCTCTGGATTTCCAGATGTCCGTGTTTGTCCAATGTTCAATAGATGTATATATTGTCAGAACAGATTATATAAAAATACATCTAATGATATTGAGTCGGTCTAAACTTGTGAAATCTGACTTTTTCTGTGTCACCTTGACATTTGAATTAAAACTTTCAGATAGAACAATTACGATCAAAAAGCAAAGTTCAAAGAACAATTACAACCGCATGGTAACACAGCAAAAACAGTTTGACATTCAAAATCCAAACAAAGTATGATTTTAAGCAGACGACACTTTATTCTACTGTTCATCTATTCATCTTAATGCACCTATAGTCCCTGCATCCTTCATAATTTATATGGCATTACAGGTAGAACTCTTTGATCTTCAAGGTATATTTGATCATCATCATCATCATCATCATCATCATCATGGCATTTGGTTACATACATATGGGTTTGAAAGTGAAACAGATGACAAAAGCTAGGTGTAAGATCTAGACTGAAGATTGTTGGTTATGCATTTGTTTGAGCTGACCTGTTTATCAATGCTGACGGCCATTACACATACATTATATTAAGTAGTGGTTATTAGCGTTTTATTACATCTGGCTAAGAACTGTTCTACGAACGTTTTAACATGCATTAAAAGTCACAATTTATCATGGCGGTACCATTATCATACAACGAAATAGAAAAGAATATTATAAACATATTGCCAAAGTTATAATGCTCAAGACGATATCGTTTCTGTCAATTAGACTTCATCGGTTGAGCTCCAATTTAAAAGTTATGTGTATTTTCTAATATAACTATATAAAATATAAATACTGAAGTCAGTACATATTGTATTAAATGGAAAAAATCATATAGATGCAAAGCAAGATTTGATATAATTAATATGTCTGTCTTTACGTCTTAGCTTTATATGTTGTTGTTGAGATTCTGTATAATACAGGTGTCCATTATCTATTAGACTATTTTGTTTAATACTGTTTAATTTAATTAAGTTAATATGATTTATAACACCAGACTTTACGTTGGTAAAATTAAGAAGAAATAAAACTTAAAAACTAAAGTTTGTATGAGTTAGCGATAGAATTTTATATACCGGTACATATTTCCTTTGGGCTGCTTTAACGAGCGGCGTAGCTCTTTTAACCCTTGTGAGGCACATGAGACGTCTAGTGTGTGTGTTCTGGGTCTTCTTCAGAGTGGTCCGTATTTTGAACAGCTTTTTTAGTGCCACTACACTTGTATAAGCTGACGAAGGTATCACTCTGGAACATTTACTAATCTAGGTAAAGATCTGTGCGGGCAGAAGATAAAATCTAACCTTTCAAAATCTGACATGATCGGGAATCGAACCTGGAACCGTCATGTAGATTATCTGCTGCTCTACAGAGCAGCAGATAATCTACACTCTACAGAGTACACCGGTACTTTAGAAATAATCAAACTTTTTCCACATATGAGTGCCATGACAAATATACACAATTTTCAGTGCATTTCAGTTAAATCGAAACTAATAAAATTGATGAAAACTGGATAACAAGTCTGTAGTAAAATATATTGCATTCTTTATAAAACGAGTTTATAATGATATGAATTAAAGGTAAAATAAGTTTAGAAATAATTTGTTTTTTTAATTTGTATTTGCAAATAATACATTATCAAAGTTAATAAAATGAAATATAATGCATTATGAGCTGATAAATATTTTGGTATTAGAAAATACAAAACAATCTAACTAATTTCAGGGCTTAGTAGCTGGTTTTGACCAAATAATAAAAAAGGCGCGTTTAATTAGAAAAATGAGTGACAGTTTTGCATTACGCTGAATGAAGGTTTGGATTTATTGTATTGATTTTAACCTACTGTAAAGGTCAACAGTGGTATAGATTTAATGTTGAATGATCTTCATTCTCTTTTTAATGGAGCTTTCGTGTTACATTGTGTCATTTCAGATATACTGATATTCCTTGTCAGGTATTATCAGTTAAATGAATTTTTGTTCATGTTTATAATCTATTAATGACACGTTCAGTGTGTCCTGGTAGCTTCAAGTAAAATGCACTTCTGATGCTGATATTGGGAAGAGAATAGACACGGTAACACTTCAGCACCAACATATCAATTCTGTTTCCGTTATTTCTCCATTAGGAAAATTAATTTTGTATATGGGAGATGAAACAAATAGCATTGTAAAATATTAGATATTATTGATAATGAGATTTTATATCTTCAATGCGATTTATCTAACGTGTTCCTTAATTAATTTCAAATGCAAAAATGCTGTTTCTTATTTATGCTGGGTATTGAACCGACTTAAAAATATTCTAGGGTGAAATTGGTTTCATTGTAGGCTACCATATTTTTCAGTAACGATAAACTTAGGTCTGATCACCTTCTGATATTGACTTAGGCCAAATTAATTGACATAAAAATAGTTTCAGTTTTGGTTTCTTGTTTTAACATAGTTTGAAACTAGTTTCGTCAGGTTTGAAGCAATAAATGACAGGTTTCCACTTTCAAAATGACTAACATATTAGAACACTCAGATTGCATAAACCGGGTTTATTGTATTTTTGTTAACTTTTATAGTACCTTAAAACATTATTAAATTTTTATTAAACCATAGTTTCAAAGCTTAAGTAAAAAAACAAAAAAATGCCACAAAAAGTTTTTCCTCTGTCTCATTACTGCTGCGTTTTTGCCCTTGTCTTTACATGCTTTGGATTGCATGCAAACCACTGAAACCGTATTCAGAGGTAGTTTGGTCGGTTTACCAAAATAGTTTGAAACTGCTAGTGATATATGAGAAAACCAAAACTAGTTTCAAACGATTTTGGTGCGATAAATGATTATTGTATACTGACAGTGATCTATTATAAAATTCTCAGATACCAAAGTGTAAATCTTCAGGATGTTCAGGATATAGATACAAGTCTGGTAAAAATTGGACAAACACGGACCTCTGGAATTCAAGAGGCAGGATCAGGTGCAATGGAGGAGCAAGCATCCCCTGGTGACCGGTCACACCCGCCGTGGGTCCAAAGTCAAATCCAAATGAAATAAGTGAGGAACGAATCCTCGTTACAGTTGGTACAGACGTCTCAACAATTGCTTTCAAAGAGGTAACTCAATATTTAGTGAAACAGAATAATCGCAAACAAGACTGTTATACCGACCGTAAAATTTGCGGTTTTCGATATCTCTTTGTCATGTTAGTGAGCAGTTTACCTCTATATATGAAATGTTCATATTTTGAACACGCTCTGTCATATCGGATCATTTATGAAATATAAATGAAATTTGCATGTGATTGTGGGATGTTACTACTTAAATGTAGAAAATTATAAATAAGTAGTGTCTACCTGTCTATGACCCTTATCTATATAAACAGGTATTGTCTACCTGCCATTGATATCTACCTCTCTGTGTACTAAATACCAAATGTCACATGTAAACAGATGCTATCTGCTCTCTTTGACACTAAATACCAAATGTCATCAGTAAAATATAATATCTACCTCTCTATGATATAAAATCTCGAATGTAACCGAAAAACAGGCAATATTTACCTCTCTATGACACTTAATCTCAAATGACACCGGTAATCGGGTATTATCTACTCTGTGTGACACTAATTCTCGAATACCGTCGGTAATCAGGTAATATCTACCTCTATATGACACTAAATATCGAATGTCACCTGTAAACAGGTAATATCTACCTCACTTTGACACTTAATCTCGAATGTCACCTGTAACCAGGTCATATCTACCTCTTTGTGAAACTAAATCTCGAGTGATAGTGGTAAACAGATACTATCTACCTCTATATGAAAAATAATCTCGAATGTCATCGGTAAATAGGTAGCCATTATTTATTCATTTTTCTGTCACTCCTAATTCGAATGTCATCCGTAAATAAGGAATGCCGACCTCTCTTTGATACCGATTAGTTATGGTTGTCTCACGTCCCGCCAGGGAAGAACAGGAGAAGTAAGCACACAATCTACTTGCGTAAGACACGCAATCTGGAAATTCACCAATACATATTGGCAATATCTACTTCTCTATGGCACGCAAGTTGGGTAATAAAAATTGAACTAGACCTTAATTCAAAAACTGTTCCTTTATCCATAAGAGGTTGACTTAATTCGAACGCTGACGTTTTTCATTAAGTTTTATTAAAGTTTTCCCAAATAACAATGCCAATTTCCGTATTATATTGGCTCTTCTTTTCTGATTGTACCTACGTGTTGATTTGGACTTGGACTTGGACTTGGACTCACTGCAGTTTGGAAAAGTCAGCAGTGGAAGCTAATTCGTCTAAGCTTCCCTTGCTCCTGCTCCAATCTCTGGCTTTTCCGAAAACCTCGCTTTTCATTTTTAGGCTGCTGTTTGCATTTTTGTCTGATAGACATTCATGCGTTAATACTTATTTTTGTTCGTGAACCACAGAGAGTTCTGGTGAGACTGCAATCGTAATAAACAACCAACATCATTGGTTTTCAGAACAGCTCCAAACACAATAAAATTAGAATTTATTTGCAATCTCTAGTCTCGGGCGTCATGTGACCAAACTTTTACAGGAATTTTATAGCACATCATCATATAGTTTTCTGAAAAATCTAAAATCTTATCTTCGTGTAGACATCACGTGCTATCAATTTTCTTGATTTATTTCTACTGAGAGAATAATATGATTTCTATCATTTGGAAAATATTCTGTGGATATCTAAATATGATGTAACGAGACACTATCTCATGATGTATCTTACGTGTGATTTCACGTGACAAAAGTGTACTTTAAAAGAAAACATTACATCTCAACCTTGGTTTTGATTTAAGGTGGAAATGAAGTATGATTGAAATCATCATGATTTGTAACTCAGTGAAAAAAACCAATATAAATATTTCTATCGGTGTGCATTAACTCGAACACTAATGCGCGTATGATTTTTTCGTGATCAAGATTTTGCTTAGAAAACAAATGCTTGCTCTTGAAATAACGATACTTCAATTATTCGTTGCAAGCTTGTGATGATTCACATTTCCATGTTATAATGACATTTTTTGTCAACAATTTGGTGTAAAATACAAATAACACAAAACGGTAATTATATGAAAGCCAGTAAATCAATCTACATACCATGAGGGACAAACATTTGTAATAGTATGGAAGCCGGTAAATCAATCTACAAAAAATGAGGGAATTATTATTATTTTTTTAATTCAGTAGTGTTTACGATACATCCAACGAGTGGAGCTCGTATCAGCGCTGATTAGAAGTGGGGGACAAACAGGGGCAATTGGAAAAGCCGAGAGATGAAATAAGGTGTCGTGGACAGTTACATCTGCGGCGCATCTGCAGCCATATCCAGATGACGACACGGGTATAAAATATGGCCAAACAGTAACATATAATTCCATAGGACGTTGTTGAACGGGTTATCCCAATTTGATTTGATTTTGCACTTGATTTGAGGAAGAATTCTCGACTTTTGTGACAGGTCAATTGCCCCCTTTACATTGCTTAACACATCTCGATTTTGTTAACACTATGTTTTCCTTCCTCTTTTCGTTGCATTTGTAATTATTTTTTTTTCATAAATCTAATGATAAAATGACCAGATTTATTCCGGAAGTCCATCTCTATAATCAATATTTTACTTGACAGTTCTTTTGCCCGGTATTACCCGTACGCTGGTGATGTCTTCTTGCGAAAAAAGAAATATTTAGTAACTTAAATGTGACTGTGGGAGAGTAACTCTGTTATACTATTTTATTACTATAATACATGTCAAAGACTAAGATGACTTTTTAAAGGAGTTAAAATACATTTATAGATGTATTTGATACATTTAATTCTTTACTGATGAATACGTTTTCCGATCTCGGTACGCCATTTTATTACTAGAGAAATGAAACAAGGCTTTGATTGGTTAATTTCATCATTCAGATATAGAGTGTATTCATCTTAACTAGTAGATACACGCTTTCCTTTTTGCATTCAAAACATAAATATGCATGAACATATTCCTCACGTAGATTCATCAAGGCATTTGACACACAAATCCATTGGTAGAACCTATTGATTAGCTGGAACCTGTCAACACTTGATTGACATCCGAGTACACCCGATTGTTTATTTAAAGTCCTTGTTGATATATAAAATGTTTTATATATGTATATACCTCAATTTTCTTTCGGTCAATGGGATATCAATGTTGACTTTCAATTTTTGATATCCTGACATTCTTTTTTATACTGCTTTATGTACACTTCAAATCTTTTTGGTAACTTTTGGTAACTTTATATTTATCATGAAATGAAAAAATAAAGAATATTCACAAATAATTCAATGTAGAAACTGATGTTATATGATATGATTATAAAATCAAGATTGTAAAATAATTTCTCTGAAACAACGTTTCAAAATTCAGTTCAGGAACCCTTTATATTTATTACAGAAACTGGTTCATTATATATTGGAAATTAATTGCATAAAAAGACATTAATTAAATATCAAAATGTTTACTTTTTATTTTTAAAATACGTATTAACCATTAAAACAGACATGGATCTGTTAAATGCTATCTCAAGGGTGTGTTCGACAAGATTCACAGATGGATCTCTACATATGGAAGCTATCAACAAATCGGCAGTTATATGTTGATTTCATTTCATTTTATCGATTATATGTGTGTGTCTTTTTAAAGATGTAAGATTTTAAGTTCATCTGAACTATTAACTTTTTTTACAACAATGATAGCTTCTACCATTTGAGATTTTTTGCCGTGCATATAAAACTGCACCCTTCAAAGAGCAACTAAATGTTAAAATAGATAGTTGTTATAAATGGTGATTAATTACCCTCACATTTAAACGGAGAAAACAGTCAAAGACAAAAATTGTCGTTACTTGGTTTCTAAATAGTGTTCTGATAAATGCATCTTAAAATAAATGGTGTTGAAACTGTCTCTTAAACATAAGATTTATGTGTATTGAAAAATTGTTCATGTAAATGGAAAGCATGTTCGTAAATAGAAAACTAGTGGCAGGAACACACCATTTAATAATGATGCAAAACACTGAATGAATGAGTCTCTCTCTCTCTCTCTCTCTCTCTCTCTCTCTCTCTCTCTCTCTCTCTCTCTCTCTGTCTCTCTCTGTAATTATTGTTTATTTTGTTTGTTTGAATTTAAGTTTCTTGTTTATATATATATATATATATATATATATATATATATATATATATATATATATATATATATATATATATATATATATATATATATATATATATATATATATATATATAAACATAATACCAAAGTCTTAATGCTCTGGACGTTTCTGTCGATTAGACTTCATCAGTTGAGCTCCGTTTTAAATAGATTTTCTAAAGGGAATACGCGGTCAAATAGTACATAGCCAACTCCGTCTAAGAGTAATCACTTAAAAAAATGATTATCTTAGGTTTTGAAAAAGTTAGAATATTGTGTTTTCAAAGTGATGATACCAACCAATATCTCGACCTCTGTTATAACACTTTACCTTTATTTGAGGTCGAAATCTGTTTTAAACCAATGAATCGTCCGTAAAGAGACGGACCTATGTTTTAGCTGCTCATGAAAACCTGAAACTAAAGAAAATAATTCAACCCTGGACCAAAATGAATATCATACCTCAACTGTTTACATTTTGCCGTAAAAATAATTGTAGTCAGATCATTTGACTCTGCAGCATGAATTGATGATATAATAATTAGGTACCCTATAAAGATAGGGTACATTGTTACACAAATTCATATTTAAGTCGGTCATGAAGATTTATGTTTAATATTAATCCAGTTGACGAAACATGTATCAGTAAACGGACAAACTAACCAGGCAATCTACCCTACAATCATTCATCCTTTCTAGTTCATATTAATCAACCAGAAGTACCGCAGCATTCTGTATACATGCAATTTATACATTAAGACATTTTTCTTATTTTGAGCAATTAGCTCTTACACATATATATTTCCGTGTACAATGCAACAGGATATATATAATTTGATTGACCTACTAAATTATCCAACGAAAATTAGGTTAAAGTGTATTAAACCTCTACCTCATTAAGGATAACTAGGTCACACTAATGCCAACAAAAACATCATTATTTATGTTTCATTTTTGTTGTAGACTCTGGAATGTGGAGTTTTCTTATAAAAAACTTTTTTGAATGCCAGAAGTCGCATATTGGCTTTTGTGAGTTCTTGTAAGAATTCTAAGGTTGTTATAAAATGGAAGAAGAAGATAAATTATTATAGAAAACAGTCAAGAGATGAAAGATTAGAGAATCACCTCGAATGTAGAAGACAAGCGAAATCGTGATATCACAGAGAAGTAGCCGTGAAATCCCACAGAGTTTATCAATAATGACAGATATATATTTGTGTGGAAAAGTATTTGTTGGAACAAAGACTTGGAATGTCTGCAATGTTCTGTAGAACAGGTCACAAACAGTCAATCAGTATGATACAACACATAATCACGATTATCTGGCTTTCTACTATCTGGCGTTGGATTTGAATTCTCTTTATCATTCAAACAGGCGTTTATGTGTTTACAAAATATATTAACATAACATTGCGGCCGTATTTTCTTTACAAATGTCATAATTGTAATATCTCTATACATTTATGAAGCTTGTGTGACAGCTCCCTCAACATTCCTTGCATGACACAAAACTTTTTCTTCGTTTTCAAATTAACTAGATATTTCTTTCTTATGTGTTGAAAGGTGAACATGTTACTTTTGCAGCCTATACCATCGCAAGACCCTTTATTCTGTTTTTGGCCAATGCAGAAAAACCAGTAAGTTTCGATTTATTACCATTTTCCAAAGAAAGACAGTAAATACATCATGCTGTGTAAATCAGATATGGATATGAAAATATTTAAAATAGCTATTACGAAAAAGACACCATTTTCTGCAAATTCAGCATATCAAAACATACGTCCTATCGACTCATTATGATGTTTGATGTCTGATATGGATAGTGTAATCAAACGACAACGTTCTTTCAAATGCAAATCGTACATGCAGGGAAAAGAAGAACATATTTATTACGCCATAGTTATTGGTTATAACCATATATACATCATTATTTACTATTTATTATAATGTCGCATATTGGCATATAAGTTTAAAGAATGTTTAGTGCTTTTTACTACAAACCTTGCATTCTTAAATATTTGTACTGAAATAATTCAAAAGAAATTACACAGTTCAGGAACATGTTTGTTTGTTTATACATGGTTTTTAAATACATAACATAAATGGCCTAAAAAAATCAGATCCAGTTAAATGAAAGCGCTCAATAAAATGGAATGAAATTGTGATTTAGTGCAGCTCACATACATTATAAAAACAAATAAAAAACAAAAAACTAAAGATTTGTTCGATTTGTCTACGAAGTTAGAGATAAAACAGCTCGAAGGTACCTGATCTGTATTAGCTGGGTGTGCCAAAATCAATATGACGTCATGGAAAACAGAATTCTATACTTATAAAAATATCACGGAATTTAGTGAATTAATATATATATAT